>CM033733.1:7283555-7855497 GCA_019671005.1 Hibiscus mutabilis | reverse complement strand
CCATGTAATCACTTTCTTGTGCTTCGGAGCTCACTTTTCCAGTCGTATCTTCCTCGGCCACGAAAGATGTCGTGACACTAACAAGCGGGAATATGGCAATTCTCGAGACTTGATTGAACAAGGCAATGGAAACTCCTACAGCAGCGAGTTCCACAGCACCTACATGAATCAAATCAAACAAGTCCCAAGTCTTCAAATGCACATAAAACATTAACCAGAACATAAACTTTAAAGATTCTAAAGAAATGACAGGCGTTTTCGGGACATACCTATTTGGCCAATGAATGCAGTGTCAACAAGAGAAGCAATAGGATCAGCTGTCAAAGCCAGCGCTGCAGGCAAAGCAATTTGTGCTATCTCCGATCCGAGCTCGTCGAGTTTAAAAACATGCCTGCTCATGTAATTGCAGAACATCAGTGATCAGACAACAATCCTTAGTTATATCTAAAGTAAACAATTGAAGTTTTCAAGTCCTTAAAACCATTGTTATTCACTGAAGCAAAGCAAAGGGCTCAATCAACAACAACAACACCTGTTTCAAAGAAACTAGTTTGATCATAAATGCATTCAAATCAAATTCTGGGAAACCTGCCTGACATCCTTGAAGAAAATGAAAATGGGGAATCTCTTCTTAACAATAGATGGATATAGCTCATCTTCTCCGGTCATAATTTTAGTAGGACAAAGTCCCTGAGGCTGAGCCATGATAAATTGTTGAAACACCTAAGCCAAAGTCCAAAATGAGCACCAAATCAATGTGAAATTTGTCAAAAAGAATTTGGACTTTGAAAAGCTGACACCAAACTTCATTTTCTGAAACCTGAAATGACCGAAGGTGTTCATCAACAGTCTCACCAGTCACCACCTACCTCTGAAGAAATATGTAATGGTCCACAGGAGGAAAAAAAGAACTTTACCAAGTAATTTGGGTGGTTTCAGAAAGAAGAAAGAGAGGAAAGGCTAGTTTGTGATGAAGTCTAGAAGGATGCATTTCCTCTGGTGAAGAAGGAGACACAAGTCTTATGAAGAATTAGAATACTAGAATTTTTTTTATGTAGGCCCAGAAATTTGAAGATGGCTATAAAGTTGGATTCCATGCGGCAGTTTCGGATTCAAGAAGAAAGTAACACTCATTCCCATTAAAATCCAAGTGTCCCACCGTTTCATGCAGAGAATTACCATGTTCCATTAGTTTTATTTTAAGGTGTATGTGCCTTATTAAAAATTAAAAATTAAAAAATATCAGTAAATATTATTTTATAATCGTTTACTGTTCAAAACAGAATCTGTGTGAGAGGCTATTATTAAAGAAACAAATTATTATTAACCATATCAAATTGAAATTATTACAGAATCCTTCTCTTTTAAGCCCCTTGTTTGTTTCTGGTTTAGTGCTTTTCAGACGTTTTGATGCTGATGCTAATGCTATGGAAAGTGAGGGAATCGTGAGCATAGGGATAGGTACGAAATAAATGCGTGATAAAGTAGAAAAGTAATTATGCTATTATAACTTTATAATAAATTGGGTAAAGTACACAAATAATTACTAAACTATCCCTAAAAATATAAAATAGTCACTAAATTTTTAAAAATTATATAATGAGTATTTAACTTTAGTTTTTATTATAAAATGATCACTGAGAGTGATCAATTTATATCAAGAACTAAAGTTTAATGCTCATTATGTAATTTTTAAAAGTTTAATGACTATTTTATATTTTTAGAGATAATTTATTGATCATTTGTTTACTTCACCCTAATAAATAAAAGGTCTAATAGCATTTTGACCCTTTAAACTATTTATCATAATTTTATGAAAATTAAGACTAAAAAACATTGAAGGAACCAAACTTATTTAAAAAAACATAAATTTTATACCAATAACTAGTTGGCCTAGCGAGATGACAAGGGTTATTTTTATATGGAGTTTATGTAAATCTAATTTGGATCAGTCAGTCAATAAATTAAACAAATAATAAAATTTTTAAGACAAAGATAATTTAGTGAAATATACGTATGTTTCGAGTAAATTATATTTTCATAATATGAAATTCTATTTAGATAAAATGTTATATCTCGACTAAATGATAAATCCATAATATTAAACAGTGGCAGAACTTGGACTGAGATTTTTGGGGCCAAAATAATTTTTTTTTTAATTTAGAGGCTTAAATAATTTTTTTGAAAATTTTAAGGGTTTAACTAAAATTTTTAATACTTTTGAGAGATTTAATCATAATTTTTAAAAATTTTAAGAGAGAATTTAATTAAAAATATTCAAACTTTTGAAGCTTAATATGAACTTTTAAAAATCTTGAAGGGCCAAATTAAAATTTTTAATAAAATTAGAAGTAAAATTTAAATTTTTCAAAAGGTTGGGGCTCATGGCCCCCTCTAGACAAACATCATTCTTGGCAGTGATAGATAAACATCACCAGCACTAACATAAAAAACATATAACAATGATGGCATGTTGATAAATTGACTTTATAATAACTCAACCGCTATCTACAAAAGAATCGACTCGATAGCTCAAAAAGTGGGTAGATCAACAAGATAACTAAATACAAATTACGATAAAAAAAACATGCTACAAGAGCATACAAAACCATCATGTTTTCATAAAAAAAATAAAATAACTATTTAAACAAAACAAAATAACATATATAAGTAAAACAAAATACGACAAAAGTTATGATAAAATAAAATTAAAGAAGAAAAGGTGAAAGTAAACGAAAAAATTAAAAATAAAAAGTAGATTTTTTTTTTGTTTTAGAGTGTAAAAAGTTTTTGAACTTTTGAAAAAAATTAATTAAGTCTTAGAATTTTTTTACACTCAATTAAACTCTTGAATTAAGAAATTGAATTAATTGAGTCATTTGATCAATTTTAATAATTAAATATTGATAGATTTTTATCTATTGGTGCAGTGCGTCGTGTCATAATGTTTTCACTTATATTTTCAAAAAAGTTATTTTATTTAAAAAAAATTAAAAGTTTTAAAATTCTAAAAAAACATATAAAATTTATTAAAAATTTTTGATTTTTTTTTGCAAATGTAACATGATAAAATTGTAATATATCACGTGCTAGTAACATTTAAGGGGAAAACTATTAAGATTGAATGATTAAAGGGATTAATTGATTCAATTTCTTGGTTTAATAACTTAATTAATTTATTAGTTCAAGAACTTAATTGTGTGTAAAAAAATCAAGAACTTAGGGTCCGTTTAGTTTTAGAAAATTTTTCTATTTTTATTTTTAGAAAATAATTTTTATTTTCAGTTTTCAAAAAATATAAAACATGCTTAGATAATAGGGATGAAAACTTGTTTTCAAAAATAAAATAATAAATATGTGTTTGATATCAAATTTTTTAAAATAGAATGGAAAATAATTATTAAATAATTAAAATAAAATATAGTTAGAAAAATATTATTATAATAATAATAAATAAAATATGATTAAATAAACTAAAATGTTTAAAAAAATAACATTAGAAGGATTTGAATCCGAGTTAAAATAAAGTTTAAATTAAAAAAAACTTTATTTTTATATTTTCTATTTTTCTAAAATATTTTCAATGAAAACATCATTTCTATTTTTTCAAAATTTCACTTATTTTTGTTTCTATTTTCTAATTTTACAACCAAATTCGTTTTCTTTATTTTTTTTAAATAAAAATAAAAACGAATTTTATTCTCAAAACTCAAATGGACCCTTGATTTTTTTTCTTCAATAGTTCAAAAATTACTTATACTCTTAAATCATTTAAAAAAAACAATATTAACTATCTAACATATATATAAAGTGTAAATGATGAACTCGTTGAGTGATCTTAGTAGTAAAGGATAATATGTCTTATTTAAATAATTCGGGTTTGAGCACCATATGTGCATACTTTATTTATGTCATTAAAAGAATTAAAAAATAAATATATAATCACATTAATATATTAAAAAAAAGTAAATGATTGATTTAAATTGTAGTGTCATATAGGGATAGGGGAAGTCTGTTAAACTACCATTTTTTGTGCATGATTAAATTTCAATGATGGACGACATCTCATCTCTTCTCTTCTTGTCCAACTGAATTTTCCAAACAAAGGTTCCCTAATTGACCCCCACTGCTTCTTTTACAACCACATCTGCTGCTGCTTTTATTTTAAAAGATCACGTAATCTTAAAGGAGGAGCATCTCCATTTGTTTCTTTTCTTACCCTTCTCTTGCACGTTTTTTTTTTTTCATTTTATAATATATATTTTTAAAAAATAATACTGGGAATTGAGGAAGAAATCGTCTGAAATTGAAGCCCAAAACTGATAACATTAAAAAGTTTCAACACAATTATGTTATCACTGTCTCACAAATAGAAATCCTTTGTCTTTTTATGATCTTTTTTATGTTCCATCTTAAAATATTAAGGTTTATGTTTAAATTTAGAGTTTAAAGAATTGGGTGTATAATATATTTTTAGAGTTTAAGATTTAAAATTTAGAGTTAGGGCTTAAAACCAGAAGGAGGCTACGGATTTTTGTTCCCGTTTATTAAAAATAGAAAAAGTATTTTAAGAAATCATACGCTTGAGCTTCAACTATCCCCTTTGCTTTAAGAAGCACCATATGTTTACTTTTGTTATTAATTTCTCATTCGCGTGAACGAAGTGGAAACCACATCTGCTGCAACAATAAATTAACTAAGAAGTTGAGATTACATTTTATATGATTTCACAAAGAAATTAAATTGTTATATAAATTTTATTATTTTAGTCATAAAAAATCCACAATTGTAAAGAAAAAGAAATAAAAACAAAAAAATAAATAAATGATTATATTTTATCGTATTTAGATGGTTAATATATTTTTTTCTTAATTATAAAAAAATATTAATTAATTTTTTTCTTTTAAAAATAAATTTTGATGGTGATGGAAGATGGAGGGTTTTTTCTCTCTAAAAACTTGAGGAGCTGTGAGAGATTAGAAAAAGCTTTAGTAAGTTTCAGGAAATAGAAATTATCTGCCACTTTTTAGTGCCTTTATGTATGCTGTCGCACTAAAAAATTAAGTGCAGAGTTTAAGATTAAAATTGAAGGTTACTTTTATTAGAGGATGAAATACAGTCACTTGATGATAATGGGTAGAGCTGAGTGTAATAATTATAATATCTTTCTTCAATCATAATCTTTTTTTATTATATATAAGTAAAGAAAATACTCCTTCTGTCTCATTAAATTTGTTATTTATTGATTTTTTAGGTAATTTTTTTAATTTTGACTTATCATTATTTAAAATTTATTATTGATAAAATATAAAAAAATATTTTATAAACCTTCAATCAAATAGTTTTAAACTATATATTTTATAAAATTTAATTATTTAAAATATTTAAAATAATCATAATCAATGTTTAAAAAATTGACTTTTAAAAAGTTAATAAAAAACAAAATTAATAGGACGGAATATATTTTATATTTTAAAGGCATAACTATACGTACAGTTTGATGAAATGCATAATGTAATACATAAATTTTAATTTTATATATAATTTTTTTATTTGATTCAATTTTCACAAACCACTAATATTAATGTTAACATGACATCATTAGAAAATTACATATGACATATGCATATAATTATTTTTATCCAATGCAAAAATAAATTATTTCTTTAAACACGTGCAATTAAATCAAAATTAAAATTTCATACCTATCTAAACCAAAATCAAAATTTTATATGAATAAAAATTCAAAGAAAAGAGAGGAATATTCAATTTATCTAATTTTAAGTAAAATAATGCATCAAAATAAAGAAAAAGATTATCATCTTCCTGACATTCCTTTTCTTTTTTATTTCCAAAGAAAATTCAAACATTGATTTAGATTATAACAGTGAAAAATATAAAAAGCAGAGGATGATGTTTATGTTGGATTATGAGAAATTCAAAAGTGATGTAAATAATGAATGGAACATGTAAGACTCCATTTCCACCAACACTTTGGATAATTAGAGCCGTCATCCTACTTTCTGGCTAGTGCAGCCTCAACTACGAAGATTAGGTTTGTTTTTGATCTTGCACTAATCATTTTAATTAGACTTGTAGATCATCCTTTTAGTGAAAGTGTATATTTAATTTATGACCCAAAAAAAGATTACTTCTTTTTATATAAATTGATTACTCTGTAAAAAAAGATGAGAATTTTGGAGGATCAAAATAATTTTTCTCAGTTTCTAACACTACATTATCTATACCTATAAATAAAAGTCATCCCAATGTATAAAAATTAGAATTTATTATAAGTTTGACTAGGATCAAACTTATGTCCTAATATTAATCAGGACTAAAACAATGTCTCTTATCAGTATTATACTTGACACTTCTAACACAATTAACACGGGCTATTTTTCAAGATCCATTAATTGACTGAATGGTTAATGATGCTCGTGTTGTTCTATCTTATACAGGTTTGAATCGAGGCATTTACTTTTCAAATATAAAAGTTCTCTACTTAATAAAAAAAGGACATGTTTTCCCTTTGGCAGTTGGCACCACCACTTCTCATAATCATAAAACCCAAAAGTCACATCCAAAACAATATTATCGCGTCAATCATCTTCATATAAATGCAAAATTTGTGGTAAAGATCTATTTTTTGCTCTAATCTGTGGACCTCAAACTCAAATGTATGTTCATTTCCCAACACCCTCGTAAAGATTATTTCCGAAAGGTAAAGAATCAAAGACGAACCTGCTTTCGATGTGAAGAACAAATTGTGATGTGCAAAGTTAGGTGAGAAATTCTTCTAGCTCTGTATTTGCAAATTCTATGACAACTTGCCTTACCACAAGCCCAGAGCCTTCCACCAGATGCCTCCAACTCCGAGCCAGATAATAAGATTCACAACGGATATCAGGAAACCATAACCCCACCATTTGGCGAGTGGTACATAGCCAGCCCCATAGAAAACGGGTGCAGATCCAATGCCATAATGAGTAATGCCACCCATAAGGTTAGAGAGGAATGATAGAACAAGGGCTCCCAAATACGATGGAGTGCCCAAAGCACTAGCCACAGACAAGAAGGCCGTAAACATGGCACCAATATGAGCAGCTCCACTGGCAAAGAAGTAATGGGAGTAGAAATAGAGAAGAACCAGAATGCCAAATGACATTTGCCATGAAAGACCTAATCCTCCAATCACCTGTAAAAAGAGCAGATCGTAGACATTAAAGGCAATGCCAAACATCTGGATTTTAATTTTCATCAGACCTGTGCTACTACCCTTATAGAAAAAAGGTTCCTAGTGTGATTGCCAAATTATACTAAACTATATAGATATTTTACAATGTAAAGCACAAGAATTTTGACATGCTGCATTATTTTAAGAGAAAGATATAAATTGCCAACTGTTTTATGGTTCTTCCTTTCGAGGAAAGAATGATGTAATTCCAATTATTTTTCAGCAAAAAATGAAACACTGGAGGTAGATTATAGTGATGATACTTGGGAGATTCTATATGAAGTTGATAGTAATCGGGACATGGAAGAAAGAAAATAAAGAGGAAAAGGAAAAAGAAAAGGAAAACATGACAAACCTTAACAACAGTTTGACTAAACCATGTGATGAGACCATATTTGTTCAAATACCCAGCCATAGCAATGAGTGCAGCAAACCACGTAAGTGTATCCCATGCAACTGATTCAGCAAGACACTCCTTCCATGTGACTACCCCAGTCACAAGTAAGACAGATAACCCAAGAATGGCAGCAGTAACAGCATCCACATTTAACATCCCTCCAAATATCCAGAGCCCTACCTAATGCAACAGAGGAAGGTATGAGAAAACTCATGTTATTGGAATATACAAGCTCTGCCATGCGTAGCTTACATTCATTGGTAGCAGCAGCCACTACTATTCAACCCATTATATGCAGAGTTGCATCAAATCAGAGCACACAGTAATACAACAATAAATAGCATTAAATTCTATTAATCAGATGAGAGCGATCAAGTTATTGCCGAAGAATATGAAGTTTAATGAAATACAGAAAAAAAAACCCAGTAGATTTCAGTATTTCCTGTACCGCTACAACAAGATCAAGGATTCAAATAAATAAAGAGGTACCTACAGATTCTATCACAGGCACAATTCATTTCCAGCTAATGAAATTGCAGCACTGCTTTCTGCAATGCCATCACAGCCTTGATATTGTTGAGGCTTGAATCCAGCTACAAACACTTAAAATATTATATTTTATATGAAAACCTTTGAGGCCTATGCACCGAATAATTAAAATGACAAATGGAAAACCTGACAGACTGCAGTATTTCCTCAAAATCCTACATATAGCTAAAAATCTTCAGAAATATTTCATATTATTTAACCAAAGTCCGCAGGGTAAGATCATAAGAAAGTATGATAAGGGTCTAGATTTTCAGAAGATTATGAGACCATTGTCAATCAATCACTATCAGGCTTGTTTTATTTGATAATCTTTAACAAAGTGAAAAATGGCACAATAAATTCTATATTTGACCAAATTACTTGTTAAGAAGTATCTTAGAAGCAAGATTGTGAGAGAATCTGTACTTTTCAGGACCCATCCACAACCTAATCTGATTATTAGACTAAGGTCTCTATCAAACCTCTTACTCCAAAAAAAGATTAATTTCAAAAGTTCACTTCCAATATCACATTGAGTGGCAAGACATCCATGTGTACCTTCCACCAAATCAATCATCAAAAAGTGAGTACAAAGGAACCTTGAGCCCAGTAGAGCATAATAAGTAATCAACACTGCCATCAGATTAAAGCAAAACCAAAATTCTAAAATAAGCTTTCGAGTGAAACACCAAAAACTCTCCACAATTTTATAATCTCTGGATCAGCATTGTTAATTTTTTTTTTTTAAAAGATAGTAACCAAGAAAAATTCTCCAGATCAAACATAGGCCACATCCAAACTCCCAATATATTTATACCTTGTCAGTTTATTCAGAGGGTAGGAAGTATTTTATAACTGTAACAACCATGTCTTGAAATCAAGGTGGATACCAGACTAACACAACCGAAATTGATGTAACAACTTGATTAAATGCAAATAATAAAGCACAGAAAATATATAACCACATGAGCAGATAGAGCATAGAAAATCCAATTCCAGTTTCGGCATTAAGATGTGCTAGAAAAATGTACACCTATAAACCACAACAATACCTTCTACTTCTATAGAAAGAAAAGATCCTTTCCTCCGGTCTCCATTCAAACCTATAAGTGCAGAGTCTCTATTACAAGTTCAGATTATCAAAACTCAACAACCTAATGCAAACTGTACATCCCCCCCCCCCCCCCCAAAAAAAAAAAAAAAGTACATCTAATTTAAATAGCTTCACTTTCCCTCTGCACAAAAGTAACCCAGCCAAATACTTTAAAAGTGTGGCTCTTCAAGGGAAGACAAGGTATAAAGAAACGGAGACATGTGCCAGTTTCATAAGGTCAAGCTCAACAACTATATGTAGAATTCAACAAAACAAGTGCCACAATCAACAGCTAAAACTCGACCATCTACATCGATAACTAAACTAGATTAACCAGTTTAAATGATGGCACAAAATTAGCACCTCTCCAACTAAAATGTGGCTACTGATCACATGTCAGTATGGCCACATACAAGTACTTTTCCAGTGCTACATTTCTACTCGATAGATTGTGATTGCGGACAAAACATACTATCCAAGTTATATAAACATAACATAATAATCATATTCATAATGAATCAAAGGGTGAAAAAAAGTTCATCAATAGAGTGTTAATAATATCATACCGTTAAAAACAGAGTCCCAGCCATAATAATCTCATTCTTGGTCATCGGTCCCATTTTCTCCAGCTTCTCCTTAGCAAGCCTTGGAGCATCGGGACTAGCCTTCACCGTTGGTGGATAAATAACATATAAAATCAATGGCACAACAAGCAATGAAACTAAACCCGGCACGATTGCGGCCTTAGCCCAATCCGTCCATCCAATCTGTTGTTTAATGGTATTGAAAGCTAAATTAGCACTTAATGGATTCGCCGCCATTGCTGTTAAAAACATTGATGAAGAAATAACGGAAGTCTGGAAACATGTCAGCATTAACCAAGATCCTAATCTATTTTCCGTTCCATCACCCACGTTGCTTCCACATGCTACGCAGAGAGATTTGACTAAAGGGAGGAAAATTCCTCCAGCGCGAGCGGATACGGACGGAATTGCCGGCGCTAATAAAGCTTCGCTGAAGACTAAGCTGTAACCTAAACCTAAAGAGGAAGATCCGAATAAGGAAACGAATTGGTAAGCTATTCTGTTACCAAGTCCAGTCTTGATGAAACCGCGAGCGAAGAAGAAGGATAGAGCGATGAGCCAAGGAATGGGATCGCCAAAAGCTGAAAAGGCAGCGGAGAAGGTTAAGGTCTTGGTTAGGACGGAAGCGCCGAGTCCGAGTAATGCCACTGCTCCGAGTGGCAATGGTTGAGTGATGATGCCAACGATCGTACCTAAGAAAATGGAAAGCAATTGCCACGCATTACGGGAAACTCCGGATGGGACGGGAAGGAACCAGAGGATGACACCAGTAGCAATCGACGCCATCAATGGCTTCATCGCTGCACCTTGCCATGGTTGCTGAGACGGCGGGGTAGCGGCAGCTGGACTTGATGTCGCCGCTTTGGCTGTTAATTTCCTGTGACTTTTCTGGATTCTGTTAGTAGAAACGATTGGAGTGAGACTCAAGGGTTTAATGAAGCTGGAATTGTTAGAAGTGGATTTGGATCGAACCGGAGGAGCAAAAACCGGATTCGGACATGATCTGGAAGAGAGAGCAAGTGATTTGACACGGGAATAGCCGAGAGGGCAGGAGGAGGTGAGTGCGACGGACGCCATCTTTGAAACGGCAGCGTCGACGGCGGAGAAGAGAAACGGGAAAAGGAGGAACGCAGTGAAGGAAGGCGGAGATTTATATTTAAAAGGGGGAATGAGGGAGAGGGTTAAAGCTGGCCGTACGATCTTAATCGAACGGTGGATGCGAGGTTGAAGAGTTTCTGGTTGGCTTTTGAGATTGGAACTTCATATTGTATAAAGACGAGGGCGTCGTGGTCTACAAGAGAGATCAGAGATTGGGATTTACGTCCAAATTTTTCAATGGTTTGGCGACCAGCCACTTGGTTTTTCGTTTATTCCAGGTGCGCACGTGGCTTTTTATTATTGGATGAGATGATACTTCTGGTTACGTGGTAGGAGTGGGGAAATAAGTGGACCAAAAAGAGACTGTTCCACGTGGCGAAGTATGATTGGGAAATGGGAGACTAACAGAGGAAGTGTAGAATTAACAGTTGAATTTATTGTGGGGTATTTGTATTTGTGGGTATGTTGTATTTATGTTGGGGGTATTTGTATTTGGTTTTAAAATCCCGTTTGAAATAAAATGTCTTCATTTTGACCACCAAACCAAATAACTAACCAATTAAATTATTAAATTTTTAAATTGATCCTATTTTGATTATTGTCGTTAAAAATAACAGATGAATAACATTATAGTTAAAAAAAATTTATAAAATTGTACACTATTATTTACCTATTATATCAATTTATTTTTAATTTTAATTTAACTAAATAAAAAAAAATCTCCTCAAAAGGTACCCTTAAAATCAACTCTGGCGACCCATGAGATGCTCGGAATCTCAACGGTCGCCTCTAAACAAAGGGTAAGACTCTCTTTTAGATTTCTCCCCTATCTTTCTTTTTTAATGCTCTCTGTAATCTCCTCTCAATTTTGGCTGTCGAAAAAGTTCCCATTTTTTTTTAAAGTTCTTGTGTATTTATACTCGATTTTTTATGCACGTGAGTGGTTGTGGAGTCCTTTTGTCGCGATTGTCACCGTAATTCTATGCTGTAATCCTCACCGTCCAAGGTTCGCCTTCATCGTTCAGATCTACGAACGGAAACTCCCTTCATCAAAAATTAAGGGTAAATGCTTCTGCTCCACTTCTTTCCCTGATTTACCTTTGCTTTTCGATTCTTCTTCTTTTTCTTTGCATTTGTTGTTGCTTGTTGTTTGTTGCCGTCTATGGCCAGGTGATTATGAAGGTCCAATGTTTCTTATTCTCGGTTTGGTAAGTGCTGATTTTTCTAATGGAAATGCTTATGATAACATAAGTTTCACTTTCACTTATATTGTCTTTCATGGGTGGTCAAATGTATTTTGTTCATGTAGTAATTACTCTGTCTATCATTGGGGCACTGAATGCGGTCTTATCAGAAGAGCATAAGAAAGAGATTCGTCTGACAATTTTAATATTTTTTATGTTGCTCTTTTAGCTTATGTTTCTTCTTGCACTTAGGCTGTAAAGTTTGTGAACTATGTGTAATACCTCAAATTTTACTAACTTGATTAAGAATAATTTAGTACTAAGATAATAGCTTAAAAGTTATTTTAGTGACTAAAATGATAAAAAAATGCAAAATTTCGGATTTCTTCAATTATGGGTTATGGAAAATGAATTTTTTGAGATTTAAAAGCATCAGATGATAGAGGGCAAGTTAATTAGGGTACTTGCAAATTTTGGTTGAAATTTGAGGAAAATTGGAATGAGAATTGAAGTTTAAAATTTAGTGACCAAAATGTTAAGCAGTCAAAACTTGTGTGGTACAAGACTAAATATAAAAAGTTGAAGGACTAAAGTTGTAATTTCCTAAAACTTAGGGGTTTTTATTTTATAAATAGATAGATCACCTAAGGAACTTGTTGGTTCGAAGAATGTTTTCGAGGTTCGAAATTTCTTGGGACTTGTTGGTTATTATCGAAAGTTTGTAAAGAATTTCTCGATGATTGCCTCCCCCACTGACCAAGCTATTGAGGAAATGTATGACATTCAGTTGGACAAATAAAGTGCTAATAAAATTTTGAAAAATTAAAGAAGATATTAATCGAAGCTTCGGTATTAGTACAACCAGAATCGGGCAAAGATTATGTAGTTTATAACGATGCTTCTCATAAAAGTTTGGAAAATGTACTTAGGTAAGAAGAAAAAGTAGTGGCTTATGCTTCGAGACAACTTAAAATGCATGAGAGAAAATTATCCTACTCATGATTTGGAGCTAGCAATGGTTGTATTTGCTTTAAAGATATAACGTCATTATTTATATGGTGAATGATGCTATATTTACATAGATTAAAGAAGTTTAAAGTATCTGTTAACTAAAAAGAAGTTGAACTTGAGGCAAGAAGGTGGATAGTCAGTATAAGGATAAATTTGATCGAAATAAGAATTTTGATATCGGATTTAGAAATTAAAATGCAGTAAAAGGTATTGAATTTGGATCGAACAAAATTGTTAAGCGTGTTCAGGCCAGAGAAATTCAAGGATGGATGACCTTTTGAGAAGTGTCATGGAATCAAATTTTTGATCGAATAAGTAGAAGAAGGTGAAACCGAAGACTTTGAAATTAGTCTGATGGATGTTTGTATTATCGAGAAAAAACCTATTTTTCAAATGATGAAGAATTAAAGAAACAACTTATCTTTGAAGTACACTATAGTCTTTTGATTGTACATCCAGGTGGAAACCAGATGTATCAAGATTTAAAGAATCAATCTTGATGGCCAAGCATGAAAATAGTTATAACTGAGTTTGTTTCTAAATATCTGACATGTCAATAAGTAAAAGCAGAACTTCAGGTACCTTCTGAATTGTCGTGACTGATTTTAATTTCTCAGTGGAAATGAGAATGAGTGATAATGGATTTTGTATCAGGACTACCTTTGACATCGAATAAGATTCAATCTGGGTGATTGTTGATAGATTGACTAAGTTAGCACACTTTATCCATGTTCGAACAGATTACCCTAGGGATAAGTATGTTGAGTTGTATATTAAGGAAATAAGTCAATTTATCTTGTTAAAGTTCTTTGGTGAAATCATAAAATTGAGAAAATGACTTGGGAAAGAAAATGAGATGTGAGAAAGCAATTTAGTACGAAGATAATAGCTTAAAAGTTATCTTAGTGACTAAAATGACAAAAAATACAAAAGTTAGGATTTCTTCGATTATAGGTTATGGAAAAGGAATTTCTGCTATTTAAAAGCATCAGATGATAGGGGGTAAGTTAATTAGGGTACTTGCAAAGTTTGGTCAAAATTCGAGAAAAATTGGAATGAGAATTGAAGTTTAAAATTTAGTGACCAAAATGTTAAGCAGTCAAAACTTGTGTGGTACAAGACTAAATATGAAAAATTGAAGGACTAAAGTTGTAATTTCCCAAAAGTTAGGAGTTTTTATTTCATAAATAGATAGATCACCTAAGGGTGTGGAATTCTGGTTTGAACCAATATTTTGATTGTTGGGAAATTGCAGTCAAAGTTTAAGTGGAATTCGGATATCCAGATCAAACAAGAAAATTATGAAATTTTACTATATGATAGAAGAAGGATATAAAAAAATTATTCCCAAGTTTTGGAAATATTTTTAGTTTGATTCAGGATGAATCTTATGATTTATTTTGATTAAGAAATTTATTTAGTAGCCGATAAAATTCTCAATAATTATCGCTAAATCAGAGCGAGCTAAAATTTCATAGATAGTTCCATGGATCTTAGAAGAGTATTTTATGACTATTTGTATGTTAAAAAGATCAGGAAAAATTTAAATCGATTGAATGATATGGAATGACAATTTTGTGAATAAGTTGATCGATAAAGGGCATTTTGGTCATTGCCCAACATGGACATGGAAGGAATTTTGAGATTTCTTTTATTGATGAATAGTGGTTGATTAGAATCCAGCTAAGTCTAGTTGGAATTTTACAAAATGACAAATTAGAAATATAGATCTAGTTTGAGGGTATTTTTGGAAAATGGAATTTATTGAATTAAAAATTCATTTTTTATAATACAAGTGGCATAAATACATGAAAATATGAAGGAATTATCAGAAAATAACTCTCCAAAACCGTGGTGAAGAGGAGAAAGAAGAAGGAAATTTTCCAAGCTCGATTTAAGCCCCGAATCTCGATTTTAAGGTAATCTTTCGAACTACAAAGTTGTTCTATTCTTCGAGCTCTATCTTTTGATGTAAATAATTCATAGAATACTTGCTTGGTTGAGGATGTTTGATATGAGGAAGAAATTATGGTTTATGAACAAATTGATGCTTTTGAAATTTTATGATTCCATGGTTGAATTTAAGTTGGAATCAAGCTTATATGATGTTAAAAATCATGTTATTGAGTTAGGATTTAAACCCTACATATTTTGGTTTGTATGGAAAAGATTAGGGTTTATGGATTTAAGTCTAACTTAGGGTTTGTGATGTTGGATTAAGGATCTAGTAAGCTTGATTTGTTGTTTGGAAACAAAACCTTAAGTTAAATATATAGGGACCAATTTGGCAAGCTTCAAAGTTAAGGGAACGAATCTGAATTTTATGAAATTTGAGTGTATTTATGTAATTAATGATGTTGAAGATGTGAAATTGATGTTAGAATGCTAAACCGATGTTGAATCGAATTAGTGACCATTTTGAAAATTTGTCAAAATCAAGTGACCAAATAGGAAATGAATTCTTGGATGAGGATTAAATCTGATTTTTAGTTAAAAATAATAGAATTAAGGTAGTAATGTTGATTTAAGGACTAAATTGCAAAGTTAAGAAGTTTGAATCCTTACCTTTGCATTTTAGCGACTATTTCGGCAAAGAAAGAAAATTAGATGGAACTATTTTGAATAATTATTTGATGAAGAAGGTGATGAATTGGTGGTTTGAAGCAAGTGATGTGACTAAATTGACAAGTAGAAAAATAAGAAGAAGTTAGTATAAATTAGAAGTTTATTATGGAAAGCTATGTAGAAGATTGAATTTGTGGCAGTGACTTCGAAAATTCACTATAAATTCTACAAAAAAGTTTAGATGATGAATTTTATATCGATGTAAATATTTGTTTGTCTAGTTTTGTTTCCAACAAACGAAAACTGATTTCGAGTTCCGAGTTAAAAGATATGAATTTTTAATCGAATGAAGGTCAGAAAATTTATAGAGCAGTTTCCGTCAGGAAGCTCTGTGACCGGAGTTTGAAGAATTTTCATAAATTTTGTAGTTTTTATTAATTTATGTGGCTTATATCAATAAAATCATTATCGAATCTAGTTTCTCCAGCATAAAAGAAATTAAGATCCAATATGTATTCTGCCATGTACAAGTAAATGTTTGAAGGTAGCACAAGTTGTCAGAAAATAGAATTTGAAACATTTTTGTATTTAAATGTTAGTTAACAAGTTCGAAAGAGTTAATGGAAATTCAAATTGGTCACTAAGGACCATAATGAGTTTTTGAAAAGTACTGAGAAGAAAGGAAAATAATTAGAAATTTTATTTTCAAATGATTATGTTAAAAAGCAAGTTTAAGGTATTGTTAGATTTGAGTCAAACAAATATTTTACTGTAATTATGTGATTAATGGAGTCAAGTCCGAATCAGAGAAGGTTCGAGGTACTATGAAAGAAAAGATAGAACTAGGACTTAGCGAGGCATTGTGTCAAGTGGCCAAGGTGAGCACATTTTTACTTATTTATTATTTTTGTGATATTAATGATTGCATTTTTATTTATTTTATATATATGACATGAGAGAGACTTGCGAGAAGTCGACATTAATATTAATGAAAATATATGTTGATCAAAGTTTTGTAAATGGCGTGAAATATTAAATGACATATGAGATACAATGATATGGCATGATGATTTATCTAAGATAAATCAGATTTTTAGATTTTGGGTACGAACTGCCCATTATTGAATTATGGATAATATTATTGAAGGATTGGATATTGAATATGAAAATAATATATTGTTATGCCCAAGTACTAGTGTGAGAGTCTTTGGTATAATTGGATATCCATAGAGTCAGAGCAACTGCAAACCAGCACTACGGTGCGAGATAGACTCCTCAGGGTCGAGATAGACTCTTCGGGGTCGAGATAGACTCTACAAAGTCAAGTTAGACTCTACAGAATCGAGTTAGACTCTACGGAATCGGTTCAAACACACGGTGTTACATAGCACAAAATGTGTGAGTATGAGGAGCAAAGAGTGTCATCGAGTACGTACTCACCATCAACGCTACAGCGTTGCAGACACTACGATGTTGAGATGACTCATATAACATAGGTTCACATGAGAATCTTCGGTATAGTTGGATATCCATAGGGTCTTAGCAGCTGCGTCATATCACTACGGTGTGAGATAGACTCTTCGGGGTCGAGATAGACTCTTCGGAGTCGAGTTTGACTCTACGGAGTCGGTTCAAACACTAGGTGTTACTTAGCACAAAATGTGTGAGTATGAGGAGCAAAGGGCGTCCTTGAGTACATACTCATCTCAATCGCTTCGGCGATGCAGACGTTACGGCGTCGTAGACACTACGGTGTCGTGATGACTCGTGTACCATGACATCACATGATTTTGTACTTTGGGCTACAATACATGAAATGCATTTATGCAGGGCGTTAAGTTTTAAAAAAACATAATGTATATTTGATTGATAAAATAAAAGTTTGATGATATGATATAAACTACAATTGGGACACGCTTGTCATTTTGCAGGAAATGTATAACACTGTTAAATGACAGGGGAATGACCTTGATAAGTTTATTTTATATTATTTCTATATAGAGAAATGCTTTACTTCAATTTAGAGTTGCCTCACTAAGTGAATACTTAGCGTGTGTTGTTTCACACATAGGTTATTAGAAACTTACCGGAAGAGGAGTCAAGCATGTTAATCAAGCTGCAATCTGCCAAAAATCAGTAAAACATTTTAAATTTATGATATTCTTTAGCGAGCATGTATCAATTTATTCATTGGTTATTTTATAAGCTAGTTTTATGTCAGATGTTAAAAAAATTACAAGTCAGGAAATCAATTAAATAATTTAGTAACATCTTCAATGTGTATTTAATCATTGAATATACGTTGAGGGTGTCACACTATGGTTATGCATACGCAAATGTAGAACAAAGATGGTGGATGGGGCTTACACATTGAGGGACCAAGTACAATGTTTAGTTCTGCCTTGAATTATGTCACTTTAAGATTGCTTGGTGAAGGGCCTAATGGTGGGGAGGGGGTGATGGAGCGAGGAAGATATTGGATTTTGAGCCATGGTGGTGCTACTAAATCGATATAATAGGTAAATAATATGGACCAAATATTTAGTTTTATAAATGTTCATTAACTGCCACGTCACCCATCCGTTAGTTTTTTAACAGCGGTGGTCAAAATAGGACCAATTTAAAAGTTTGATGGTCTGATTGACGAGTTATCTACTTCGGTGGTCAAAATAGGTACTCCCAAATAGTTCGGTGGTCACTTGAGTAGTTTACTCATTTTTTATGAGTGTTTAGTGTTTGTACGGTGACTTCACGACGTTTTGTTTTTAATTTGTGTTTGTCGATGGTCACATATGAGTTGTTTGTTTTTGTAATCTATAGTGGATTGTCACCTTTGGGAAAAGGCATGAAAAATGGTTGTCGATTTTGGGGGTTTCATCTAGTTCATGTTTTAATAACTCCCCGAAGACCCTTCCTACAATAGATTGTAGGAATTTTCTTTGGTGCAAAGAGAAAGTGCATGATCTGACCGGCGCAACGATTATATTTTCTTTTTAGATTTGTCTTTTCTTTTTGGTTATTTTTTAGATGTTTTAAAACCTCTATTATATTCTTGTTTTACTTTTGTTTATCTAAAAAATGATGTTTTAATTAATATATTTAACAATTAAAAACTCGTTGCATAAAAAAAAGGTTATTCCTCAAAAATTGATATGCATAATCTATGTGAAATGACATGACATAACTTAAATAATTGGCTTGTTAAGATATTGTTATATTGATTATGACCTTCATTATCTCATTCTTGACTTTCCATCTCAAATTCAGAAGAGGTGGATTACCCGCACGTCGACAATCATCACCATCTCATTTCTTCACCATCAAATATTTATCGTAGAAAACTATAAATTTATTTGAAACTCAAATTCATACCAATATAAGATATAGCATGATAAATTTGGAAAACTGTAACTGGATTCAAAATTCACAACTACATATGAAGGTATTTTCAAAAATTTGAGGGGATTGGAGAGATTTAGGTAGCAAGTAAATCTATTTTGTTAACTTGTTTGTTTTGATGATAAAGGTGGACTTGAAATGACAATTTAATTATGTGGCACCCAATTTGAGTCAAATAACTCGCATATTAGATGATACTTTTGTTAACTTGAAATTTTTTATGTTTAGTCGCTCCTAGTACGAGGTTTAGTTTTATATATAAATATAAATAAGACCCTGTTGATCAACAAGTGACGCTTTGGCCGAGTGGTTAAGGCGTGTGCCTGCTAAGTACATGGGGTTTCCCCGCGAGAGTTCGAATCTCTCAGGCGTCGCTACTGTTGAATTTGTTTTGTCTTCTTCCGTAATATCAACTGTGTATAATTTATATTACAAAAATACGGACAGTTTCTTTTAAAACGATAGATTTTTTAAATATATATATATATATATATGGACATTAAATGGTTTTGTATATTTGGGTCTAATGACATTTTTGACACTCAAACTTTTAAATAAAACTCATTTTAACATTTTTAATTTTTTTCCGTTTTTCTTTACTTTCAAATTTTTAATTTTCTATAGAATTAAACTAATTAACATTGTACTCGTTAATATAGCGTCAACTATTTGATATTTTCCAATGGTAGCGTCAATTATTTTGTCGTTTAAAGGAATAAAATATTTAAAACATGTAAAAATATATTTTAATTAATGGAAAATGTAAAATTATAAAAGAGGAAAAATGAAAAATATTTAAAAGAAAATACATACTAATTCAATTTACTAAGCTTGAATTCTGAATCAAGCACCACTAAACGAAAGCTTAGTCAGTAGGCTTTCAAATCTCCTTGTCAATTTATGAAAATCATTAAAAAAATGAAAGATTGATAAGCTTTCTCACTCTAGTTTTGGTTCGAATGGATCAAGAAAAAGGAGTTAAAATAAAGGCATAAAGATAATTTTAGCCCTTAACGTTTATAATTTGTGTCATTTTAGCATTCGTCTTTTTTTTTTCAGGATAAATTTAACCCTCAACATATATCTTTTTGTCAAATTACTACTTTTAATTAGCATAAAAATTAAACCGTTAAAATTTTAATGGTGATCACTCTAGATTATTTTATTAATATTTTAGTATAACTTGACATATTTTACTATTATTAAATATAAAAAATAATTTAAAATAAAAACAAAATATATTTTATTATTATTAAATAATAAAGTCATTTAAAATAAAACCCCCAAACACTCAAATCCCTAAACCACTTTCATCCTCACCGGCATCATCCACCCATTCGCCGGCGTCACCCACCCATTCATCGGCGTCATCTTCGCCGGCATCACCCACCCATTCACCAGATTCACTTCTTTGAAGTTTGGGGTATTTCACTTGTAATGCCGTGCACTTGCCAATTCTAGCCATCCTTGTATTTGGTATTTCACTTGTTAAAAATAACAAAATAAACAAAAGCATAAAAAGATCAATTCTGGGTTACAAAAAACAAGGACTACAAGTAGACAAAACAATAAGATTCAAGAGTGAAACTTTGATCGATTCATCGTGTTCATTTGGTATAGGTAATGAATCTATCTGAGAATAATTATATAACCAAATCAAGTTAAAATCCCGGCATTTATCAGTCCAATCGAATATCATAAAACAAAATTCAGAAACTATGTTTAAGATTTTATTTTTGGTTTACCTGGCCAAGTGTGGAAGATAAAGAATGAATGGGCGTCAAATAAGCATCCATGGAATCCATAAATTGTAAAACATCTACATTCTCATCTACTACTTGTTCAGCTGCTTGCCCAAGGCCATTCTCCATGGTTGGTGTTTTATGATCTGCTACTTCCATCTTCCAAAACCTAGAAATATTCAATATGATTTTGTTCTTCTTATTCTGCTGCTTGCACTTGTCAATTTCAAGAGATTCTCAGCATGACTACTGTACTGGGAGATTGAATGGGTGGGTGACGCTGATAAAGGTGGTGCCGGCGAGGGTGGGCGACGCCGGCGAATGAGAGGGTGTGGCCGGTGAGAAAGTAGTTTAGGGTTTTGAGTGTTTGAGGATTTTATTTTAAATCACTTTTTTATTTAATAATAATAAAATATATTTTGTTTTTATTTTAAATTATTTTGTATATTTAATAATAATAAAATATACCAAGGTATACCAAAATATTAATAAAATAATCTAAAATGATCAAAATAGGTCAAAAAGTAAAGCTCAGTGAGTAAATTGATCGTTTTAAAAATTTAGTAACTAAAATAGGTCAAATAGCAAAGTTTAGTGATGATCTATGTAATTTATCATTTTTTTTTTGTTTCGGCATTGGCCTTTTAGCATATGTATATGTTCCTTTAATTTGTTTGGTATATTATTCGAGCTTAATGCTTATGCTTTTATCTATGCCTTTATTTATATTCTTGCCATGTTTTTTATTAGCATGTTTATTGTGACATACATTTAATTGTTATTCATTTAATCTTTTTAATTTAATAGACATCTTGATAATTAATTAATCTTTAACTATAAAAAGGAAATATTTATTAACTCGAATATTTGTGTCGTAATATCTTGACTTAATTGATATTGACCAAATATTCGAATTAATTTATATTGTTTAAAGATAAACTTTAACATGAATAAAATTTGACAAGTCATAACATCATACTTAATTGTTTGCATCACGCATAAAGGTGATGTACTTGATTTGAACCATAAATTAATACGACAGTCGATCTTATTCGATGTCGGTTTAATCTATGGTCCGAATGTATAGTCACTCTTATTAATTAAATGACTAATTAATTCAAACTCACCAAGTGTTAAAGCACACTTAATTAAAGCTTGTATTCAATTGAGAGCATTTAATTAAATTCAATTTAAATTTCAATGATTTTCATTGATATAAAAGCACCGTATGATTTGGTACTAGTTTTGGGCGTTATGGGGGTGTTAATCCTTCCCCACACGTAACCTACTCTCGGACCCATTTTTAAACAAATCTCTGGTTTTATGGTGTCCGGTTTACCTTATCCAAGTGACCGGTGGCGACTCCAGGTTTTATTTTCGAAATATAATTTTAAAAATAATTTTTTGAAAGCAAGGGAACACATCGATAAGTTTTTTTTTTAAATTAGTCGCTACAGCATGACGACTCTGCTAGGGAATGAATTCTGTTTTTTTACAATAAAGAGAGTTAAGCCAAAAATCATATGTTCTCTTATCAATAGAAATTTTGAAATTCAAGTTGAATTTAATTAATTTGTTCTGTTTTGGAGATAATACTTTAATTAAGTGGGCTTTGGTAATTGGTGGTTTTACATTAATTGTTTATTTAATTAGTAAGGAATAACCGACATGTGTTGCATCATGATTATCGAGCTTTCTACCCGAGTTCTGTCCCTTGAGTGGGAGTAGAGATGCCTAATACTCCGTGAGTAACCCTCTACGGTCTGGCAATTCACTCCCGAAATCTGTGCCTTTTGATCCGTAAGTAACCCTTCGCGTCACTAGGTCGTGCTTTTCGTCGAGCCGAATCCGATTCACAAGCTTGTAATGGGCCATAATCAGGGTTCTTGTTACCTTAGTAGGTGATAAGATAGGTTCGGGTACCCTTGTCTAGAACTAAACCCACATGTGCGAGAATTTAAGATGCCCAACCCATTAAACCCATGCGGATAACCATAGCGAACTAGAATTCATGCTGTTAAGCCATTTTTGTCGTTAATCCACTTTGGTGTGTTATTTATTTGTTTTATATATTCAGTTCTTTTTTGTATTCATTCATTATTTATTATTGATTTATTCATTATTTATGTTACTAACTCATTTACTTTTCTTGTCTTGTTTTGTTTGTTTATTTATTTTTGTGCATATGCATGGCATCTTCATATGAAGTGTTAACTCGAGAACAGTCCAAAATTGAAGGCTTTCGTAATGGGAGAAAGAGTATATAATAATGAGTTGAAGATTTCTGAAGTTCAAGATCGATCAAAAGATGAGCAAAGGCTAACCTGGTTAACGTTGGAAAAAGAACCTAGGTTTTTAATTGTGTCCTATGTGACAATTATTTTCTTTTCTTGTTGTAATGGGACTTGATCTTCGTTATGAAAAGTTGTTTAATGAGGATGTTCGTCGATCAACACTTCTTCTCATCTATCCTTACATTTTATATATTAATTGTTTACCTTTAAATTATTTCATTGTCATACATATGATACATTGCATGCATCGTTAAAATTAATTGCAGGAAGTATCATTAGAGAAAGTATAATCTTAATTTGCACTCAGTCCCCTCTCTTACGGAACCCGTTTGCAAACTAAGATGATGGATGATAGAATGGCCAAAATGGAGCAAAGACAAAAGGACATTGAAGATCGCTTAGATAGAATCGAACAAAGTATGAAGGATCAGTTTGCTCAATCTCAGATCACTGTATTGTTTGGGATCAGAGATACCGATAAAGACAATATTCTGAATTAGTAGCTACCTTTTTAGACTGGTTGGAGTCTTGGAGCGAGAGGAGTATGTCTTGCAAAAAAAAAGAAAGAAAGAAAGAAAAAACAAAGAAAAAGATGAGGAGCTTTTGTCAGAGCATGTTTACTTGTTTTGATTTCAATGAAAGAGACATTCTTATGCATTTCATTTGGCAAGAATTTTATATTCTTTTATTTTTTTAAATATTTCATTTATTCTTTATTATGGGCTAATTTTTGTTTTCCTAAACATATATGTATATACCTTTTGCAAGAACGACTAATTCAAATTTAAAAATCAAATGTTGTGAGGATACTGCAAATGTGAACACCCTCTATTCTATTTAGGCCAAGGGAGGGACAACAAAGAGTGTTCATGAATAATGGAAAAATCCCATACAAAAACTATGAGCGAATTTTCCTCTAAGGGATTATTGTTCAAGGTCTTTGAATGAAGTGATAACCCTAAAACATCTACCACCTGAAGACTACTTTTCTTTGATGTATTCATATATGGGAGGACATTTGACATTCCTTCATTTCCCTTCACAAAGTAAGAAAATAAGAAAAATATTCATTGTTGTCCCCTTTTGAGCTTGATAATTTTTTTGATTGAACCCAAACCAAGGATCACCCTCACACTAAAGGCAAAAAAGATAAAGGTTTGTTGACAAATGAATGTCGTTTTGCTCTGGTCATGCTATGAAGATGATGCCTTATGAATTAGGGGCAATAAAGGAGAATAAATGCGTTGAATACGAGAATCAGTTTGAGAAAGAGAAACATAAAAAAGGAAACAACGAAAGAAAAGTTTGTGCTCAAAGATCCAACCAAATCACGTTGAAAGTTACCAATATAAAGGTTGAAGAAATTGAAAGTGGAAGCATTAAATTAAAAAGTGCAATTTTGTAAAAAAAGAGAGATAAAGAGAAATAGAGAAAGGGCTATATGAATTCTCTATCCAAATGAATCTATATTTAAAAGAGTCTTGAAGGATTGATCACCTTTGAATGGAAGCATGCATCAATATAGTGTGAATACGCAAGTTGGTCCGAAGCT
Source organism: Hibiscus mutabilis (assembly GCA_019671005.1). Classification (NCBI taxonomy): domain Eukaryota; kingdom Viridiplantae; phylum Streptophyta; class Magnoliopsida; order Malvales; family Malvaceae; genus Hibiscus; species Hibiscus mutabilis. The sequence continues at coordinate 7,830,813 of CM033733.1, read as the reverse complement.
ACACTAGATGAAATGAAATGAACTCTAGGGTGAAAACCCAAAAACGGGCAGTCTAGAGAGATCCAAAAAATAAAAGAGACATGGTATTTCATCTGAGCATATCCAGATTAGACATTACATAATTGAGACTTCAGTTGAAAGAAATGATCCTTGGTTTTAATCACCCTTAAACACGTATTTGGGCCTACATATCGTTTCTTTCGTAACCATGAGCCATAACCTACATTAAAAGCCTTGAAAGTCCATTTTGATCATATACGGATATCCGAGTTAGATGAGTTTGTCTTCAGATTACATCATGCCTATTAGGGTTAACCTTTCTTCAATGATTGCCACACTTCTAATGCTTGGTTGAGATCCAAAAAAGGGAAAGATAGGGCATAGTGAGTTTGTGAGTTAAAGAGAGCTACTTAAATATGTTAGAAATTAGGCATATAGGCAATGTTCCTCTCGGAAGCCTAATAGCTTAGAAAGGACTTCACATGTATACATATCACCACAACATTAATGATCCTTTAAACATAAGCTTCACTTGGGTTGATCTTTTTTTCAAGACATACTTTTAATTTTATTAACAATTGTTTGCCATATTTTTTAAAATAACTTAATTATTTTATCTAGCTCATCCTCATAAGTCTCTTACATTGAAACGAATAAGTAGACTGACATTTTTTGTATTGCTAGTCCCCGAAAGCATGAGGGTTGGCAAGTAATACCCACAAATGACATCTTTGGAGACTTATGTCGTGATATTGAGATTAGATGATGAATACCACATATGGGATAACAATAATGCATGTTAGAAAAGTATAAGGTTCTAGAGTTGGTCTTCGTCAAGATGTTTTGATGGCTTCAAAAGTGAAGATTGAACTTAGAGAAGAGTTCAGGGAGTTGAGGCATTTGCTCGCCCTAATGTTGGAAAAAAAGGAAGACTTGACATGATGAGTCAAAGACAGAAATTTATCTCGACATTCAAGCGTCCTATTGAAAGAGGTATACCAAGCTTTAACCAAAGAAAAGACCTCAAGCGCCAAGTTTTGAGAGTGCGCCGAAGTAAGATGACGAGTGTCATCCGAACTCAAGCTTGTCAGAGAAAAGTAAGAAGATGACGGAGACACAAGTGTTTCAAGGTAAAAACCTGAGAAAACGCCTAAAAAGGTGGGAAAGGAAAAAACAAAAAACAAAAAGAAAATGAAAAAAAAGAAGGATGAAAAAAGGAAAAGAAGAATACCTGAAAAGGCGCATTAGAGCAAAGATTCAAAGGTTCATGTTAGGATTTATGTTTTGATATAATAATTGAAAAATAGTTTTTGACTAAATTGAAAAGATTTCAAAAATGTTTTTAAGTCCAAACAACTTGAAAATAAGTTTGAGAAGTTTTTTAGAGGTTTTGGAAATGTTTTAAATGTTTTAAAGTAGCTAAACTAATGTTTTCAACACAGGTGTACCGATACGGTATACCCCATATCGATACGGTCCAAGGGTTTCAGCTAAAGTATTTTTCCAGTAACCAAAAACCGTACCGATACGTCCCTAGGCGTACCGGTACGGAGTGGATCGTTTCGATACGCCATGAAGCATACCGATCTAGTTTTCAACCTCCCCAACGGCTATTTTCCAACGATTATTTGAATTGTAGGGCGACCAAAATAGACCAATGCATACCGATACGGTTTGCCAAACATACCAAGGTGTATCGACATGGAGTACCGATACGGCTCAAGGTGTTTCGATACGGTTAGCAATTCTGAGCGTAACAGCTAGTAGTTGTACCGATACGGGTATACGCGTACCGATACAAGCAGCACCAGAACTGTATTTATTACGGGAAATAAAGCCTCCAATGGCTCCAATTCAATCCCAACGGTCTCCAACGGCTAGAAACTCAATTGGGAGTATTTAAGGACCCTTCAAGCTTCAGCAAAAACTAATGATCCTATTGTCAACAACATTATGATGCCAAAATTGTCTTAGTGCTTAAATTTCTCATTTTTTGTAATAGACAACACTTGTGAGCTTAATTGTCAATGTATGCTCAAGTGTTTTAGGATTTGGGTGAGTGTCTAAAAGAGTGCAAACATATACCTTGTAGAGAGGATTCTTTTTTTTGCTTTATTTCTTTGTTTGTGAGGATTCTCAAAGCTTGGGTTGTAAGCTTTGGATGCTAGACTTGGTAATTGAGTCTAGGTTGTAAAGGTTGCCTGCTAAGCCTTGTTAAAAAGGGGAAAATCTTAGTGGATTTGGGAAATACTTAGTGGGAAGCTAAGGTAGTGGATGTAGAGCTTGTTAGAAGCTTGAACCACTATAAATCCTTGTGTCCATTGTCTATCTTTTTATTCCTACCATTAACACCCAAAATTGACTTCTCCACCACTTGGCAAGCATATCGGTTGAAGAAATTTGAGCCCAACAATTGGTATCAGAGCGAGGCTCAATCGAGAAGGTTTAACCACATATTGAAACGATCCAGCAAGCTCGACCAACAAATAAGTCAACCGACTTCCATGGCGTTACCCATCGACAAACTGTCCTTCTTCAACGGTGACAACTATGTTTCTTGGAAGCATAGAATGATGTTCTTCATGAAGAGCAAAGACTACCATCTTTGGGACATAGTTGAAGATAGACCGTTCATGCCAAATTAGAGCAAGGCGGAGTGGAACGCGAAAGATCGTAAGAAGATAGAGCTCAATTGCAAGGCTTTGCATATTCTATTTTTTACATTAGGCGTAGAAGAGTATGCGAAGGTATCTTCTTGTGAGAGTGCCAATGAGTTATGGGACAAACTTGAAGCAATCCATGAAGGGACAAATAAGGTGAAGGAGACAAAGATTGGTCTACTCAACCTCGAATACAAAAACTTCAAGATAGACCCATATGAAGACATCAAGAGCATGTTCAACTGGTTCTCTACAATCGTCAATCAACTCAAAAGTCTTGGAGAAGAGATTTTGGAAGAAAAGCTCGGTCGGAAGTTGATTTATTCACTTCCCAAATTATGGGAGAGCAAGACGACCATTATTGAAGTCAAAGACTTGAAGAAGCTCAAGCTTGAAGAGTTCGTAGGGCCTCTTCTCACCCATAAGATGATGTCTCTACCCTTGAAGAGGGAGAAGGAGAATATAATTCAAGAGCAAGGAATCGATGTCAACATCATTGCTCTACAATCCTCCCTAAGCCAACAAGTAGAATCAAGTGAGGAGGAAAGTGAAGATGAAGAGATGGCCTATCTCTTCAAGGAATTGGCCCGATTCATGAAAAGTAGCAAATAAAAATCCAAGCATGAATTGAAGAAGAAGATGGTGGATTTCCCCAAGTTCTCAAAATGCAAGAAGACGAGGCACACCAAACTCGATTGCCCTCGTTTCAACACGAAGGGATCATCATCAAAGAAAACATATGTGGCTACATGGAGTGATGAAGACTTCGTTGACGAAGATGAGATAGCCCACCTATGCATGATGGCCCTCCAAGAGGAGGAGGTAACTTCTAACTCATCTTGTTCAAATTCTAATTCTTATACATTTGATGAGTTACAAGAAGCCTATGATAATTTGGTTTTTGAGTTCAAGGCTTCATTTTCGAAAAATAAAAAGAAGATTTCAAAATTGAAACTAAAATGATTTGCTTTTAAAAACGAATTTGGAATTTGAAGCAAAATTAAAATATTTTGAACTTAAAGTTTTAAATTTAAAAAATTTGCTTCAAAAATTAGAAAAAGATCATCAAAATGAAGTTGATGATCTTAAGAAAGAAAAATATTTGATTTCCAAAGAGCTTGAAAAAAATAATTTAGGAAAATCAAATTTTTATCAAAGACAAATTAGTGCCCTAGATTTTTGAATGGAAAATTTTTAGAAGTATTTGGGTCCCAAAAGGACTAATTACTTCAACTAAAAATGATAAAATTGAAAAATGGATTCCTAAGGGGACTAAATTATGTGCTACTAATGCCTATGGATCCAAAGCAATTTGGATACCAAAAATCAAATGACTATCTTTTGTAGGTGTGATGGAGCTTTGATCAACGAGTGATAAGATTGAGGGGGAGCTCTATACACACAAAGGATGAACACTTGATGAAGGAAGGCTTTACATCCTCCATTTTGATTCAAGTGTGGTAAAATTAGTTGAATTTTTTTATTTGAGTTATTCATTTTGATTAAACTAATTATCATATATGTTGGACTAACATTTGAATGATGCTTGAGTAAGGGGGAGCCAAATTTTAAAACAAAACTTATTTTTGTCATTTTTTTAACTCTCCATTGTTATTGATCTTTAAAGTTTGAACCATTTTTGATATAACAAAGAAGGGGAGAATGTTTTGAAAAATTGATTTTTCAAATGAATAAAGGGGAGCTTATAAGATTTTCAACAATTAATCTCTTATTCAATTTTTATTCTTACTAAGGGGGAGAATCTCAAAGACAATTTTTCAAATTGGTTTTATTATATCAAAAATTGGGAGATTGTTAAGACTTATGTTTTGATATAATAATTGAAAAATAGTTTTGGACTAAATTGAAAAGATTTCAAAAATGATTTTAAGTCCAAACAACTTGAAAATAAGTTTGAGAAGTTTTTGAGAGGTTTTGGAAATGTTTTAAATGTTTTAAAGTAGCTAAACTAATGTTTTCAACACATGCGTACCGATACGGTATACCCCGTATCGATACGGTCCAAGAGTTTCAGCTACAGTATTTTTCCAGTAACCAAAAACCGTACCGATACGCCCCTAGGCGTACCGATACAGAGTGGATCGTTTCGATACGCCACGAAGCGTAGAGATCCAATTTTTAACCTCCCCAACGGCTATTTCCCAATGATTATTTGAATTGTAGGGCGTACCAAAACAGACCAATGCATACTGATACGGTTTGCGAAACAGACTAAGGCATATCAACATGGAGTACCGATATGGCTCAAGGTGTTTCGACACGGTTAGTAATTCTGAGCATAACGGCTAGTAGCTGTACTGATACAGGTACACGCGTACTGATACAGGCAGCACCATAACTGCATTTATCACGGGAAATAAAGCCTCCAATGGCTCTAATTCAATCTCAACGTTCTCCAACGGCTAGAAACTCAATTGAGAGTATTTAAGGACCCTTCAAGCTTCAGCAACAACTAATGATCTTATTGTCAACAACATTATGATGCCAAAATTGTCTTAGTGCTTAAATTTCTCATTCTTTGTAATAGACAACACTTGTGAGCTTAATTGTTAATGTATGCTCAAGTGTTTTAGGATTTGGGTAAGTGTCTAAAAGAGTGCAAACATATACCTTGCAGAGAGGGTTCTTTGTTTTCTTTATTTCTTTGTTTGTGAGGATTCACAAAGCTTGGGTTGTAAGCTTTGGATGCTAGACTTGGTAATCGAGTCTAGGTTGTAAAGGTTGCCTCCTAAGACTTGTTAAAAGGGGAAGAAATCTTAGTGGATTTGGGAAATCCTTAGTGGGAAGCTAAGGTAGTAGATGTAGAGCTTGTTAGAAGCTTGAACCACTATAAATCCTCGTGTCCATTGTCTATCTTTTTACTTCCCACCGTTAACACCCAAAATCGACTTCTCCACCACTTGGCAAGCATATCGGTTGAAGGAATTCGAGCCAACAGCTCAAAAGGAAAAGGCTAAAATGGTTGGACTCGAATGTGAGATGGGGTATCACCACTACAAAAGTCAATAAGAAGAAGAAAGTAAGGAGAAGGTCAAGATCGATCGATCAGAAAAGTGAAAGCGTCTGAGCAATTTTGAGATGTCACAATTCATACATCATATGTAGTTAGACATCCCTAGGTTAGGAGCATGCTAACTTATATCATCAAATCATTTTGTTTACTTTGACAGGTATTCAAAGATTAGAAAAGATTTAGATTTGCTACTTTCTATTTGGAGAGGTGGATCTTAGCAAAGAATCAAGAGTTCCTAATTAGAAGAACTCGCACAACGAAGATTGAAGAGTTTCTAATAAGAAGAGCTCGCCCAATGAAGATTGAAGAGTTCCTAATGAGAAGAACTCACTCAGTAAAGATAAAATAGTTCATAATGAGAAAAGATGTTTCAACCTTCGGATTAGCCTTTACGGGAAGATTAGAAGTTCATAATGAGAAAAACTTGTTCATGTTCTCTAGAAGAAGAGAAAGTGAAGAATTCATAATAAGGATGATTCGTCAACATTGTTAGAAGAATGAAGAGTTCATAATGAGAAGAGTTGTTCATACTTCAACCTTATCAGAAAAGATAAAAAGTTAATAATGAGAAAAACTTGTTCAAACTTTCTAAAGAGGAAGATGTGGAATACTTAGGGGCGATACAAGAAGTTCATAATGAGAACTTGTTCGTTTTCTCTAGAAAAAAGAAACGAAGAATTAATAATGAGAAGAATTCGCCAACATTTCAAGAAGGGTGAAAAGTTTTTAATGAGAAGAACACGTAGCTCCGATCTCCAGACAGAGAAGTGAGATAAAATTAGTGCTTATGTTCTTTGCTCTATCCTTGTTTCACAAGAATGTGCAAAGAGATGAAGCTATAATCACTAATTTTATCTGGTTCTTTGGACCCGATTTGATTTATTATTATTATATATTATTATTATATTAAAATCAAATAATAAAAAACTATAAAATATATTAAACTAAATAAAAGCCCATTTTAAATTAATTAAAAATAATCCATTTACATTTAAAAAGCCCAAAAATATATAATATATATTTACAACCTAGCCCGATAAGGCCCAAAATAAACAAAACCCTAATGTCATCTTTAATGTCATATTTTGTCTTGTGCGCAGCCAATTTTTAGACATCAGATCGGGAAGCAATCAAACAACCCAGATGCAAGTAGGACTTGGATCCTACACAAGTCACAAGTCCAGGCCAGATAAGACCATCCAGCTCTCCACGCGCCCCTTCAGCTCCCGCGTGCGACTAACTCGCGCAAGTGGCACCACGCGCCAACTCCTTGGTTGCCACTGACGTTTTCTCTCTGGTCCCCGCTCCTCTCTATCGTTTAGTCACATGCAAGGAAACAAAAAAATCAGAATATCAAAAGGATATTAGAGGACAAACCAACAATCCACAGAAATGCAGATGAAGGCAAACAAAATGAAATGCACCAGCCAATAGAGAATTTAGAGTTTTATTTTTTATGTATGTAAATCTGGTTATATAACCAAAACGAAACTGTTGTAAACCCTACGGTGAGAATTATTCAGAAATCAATAGGAAAAAAGGGAGACAACCTCAAGTATTTTCGAGGTAAATTTTAGTTCTTATTTTGAATTCAAAAACTAACAAAAAGAAATGGGTCTTAGGGTTTTATTACTTGTTTGGTCTCTGACCCCTGCCGTGCATGTGACCGAGGACAGTGCTGTCGATGAATGACACCACTACTTTTTTCATCCTCCTCGTTCTCTATTTTGGTTTCTATATATTTCAGGTTTTCAAATATGGTTTTCTTTTTTTAAAAAAATATGAGTAAGGTGTTTTGGGCTTCTGTTCTTGGACATTTAGAGAAAATGAAGACACTTTTTGAAAATCAGGGTTTAGATCTATTTTTAGGGGTAAATGATGGTCAGTTTAGGTTAGGTTTTAAAGTCCGTCGATGCCGACGAGAGGCGGCTAACGGTGGCCGAGGTGGTGGTTCACCGTCATATTCTCAAAAGGGAGAATAGTTCATGAAGAAATCATGAAACTCTGAAGGACAGACGAGAGGTTTTAAAAAATGGGTTGATTAGTTTTGTTGAAATAAAAATAAATGAGAGCAATTTTTGGTTTTAGGTATTTATACCAAGTTTTAAAATTGGTTTTATCACATTTTAAATCATTCTGCCTCCTTCAAATCGTTTTCTTCATCCCTTGTGTTTTCAACATTATTCAATTCGGTCACTGATTTTCATTGTTTTAAGTTCTTTAACTTTGGTTTTGTTTTAATTAGGTCCGAAGGCCAATGGTATATCCACTCTCATGATCCTTGTCCTTTCATTGTTATTTAATCTTCTATTTAGTGTCATTTAATTTTGCTTCATGCTTTGCTTTCTTTATTTTCGACACTTCTACACATGCATATATATTCGTATAGTACAATGTACTAGATGATTTTAAGATATCGCATAGTGCATTATATATATAGTTTCTTAATATATTATATAGTGTTAGAGTTGTGATCCAAATTCTTTTATGATTTGGTTTAAACTTAGAATCCTACTTTTAGTATATCTTTTTTACTTTACATTAATTAAAGGTGGGAAACTCAATTTGAGTAATATTTGTTTCTATGCAAGTATCCTTTGTAAACAAGATACTTATCCCTAGTAATAGATACTAAGGTTAGGGGTTTAGACAAAACATCATAAATCAGTTCTAATCCCTTTATCTATCATAGTGAAAGTTCTTATCCTCTGCCTGTGGTTTTTCCTTTTGGGGGTTTTCACGTAAATTCTTGGTGTTACTTTTCTTTTCTGCATTTGTGCTTATTTACTTATCTTGTCATTATCGTCTCGGTAGTATAAAAAATTAGTATAAGAGTTTTTCAGGTTAATCAGGATAATGACGATGATGAAGTATGAAATTCTACTACTAGATCGCAACGTCAGGTTTTCGCTATGGTAGGTGAAAGTTCTAGATGTTCTTGTTCGTATGGATTTAGATGATACATTGGATGGGTTTTTGATAATATGCCGAAAGAATGGTCGTATACAGAGAAGCTCCGCAAGGATATGAAAGTTGTTTTGCAGATCTGTTTGCACTTATTAAACAGTATTTTGCAGAATGTTCACAAAGAGAATACAACTGTCGACTTATGGGCAAAATTGGAACAAATTTGTATGAAGAAAATTTTGACCAGCAAGTTAGCAGAAGGTTCGTGTCTTGACGACCACCTAACCGATTTCAAGGAGATCGTCTTAGATTTGGAAATGATTGAGGTAAAGTACAATGAGGAAGACTTATGTTTGATTTTACTTTGCTCATTGCCCGCTTCATATTCGTCTGTTAGAAGCACCCTCTTACACAACCGTGATACCCTTACTCTTGAAGAGGTATATGATAATCTAAATTCGCATGAAATGATACAACATCTTACCAGCTCTGAGGCAGAGGGTCTCATGGTATATGGATTGACTAGTTTAGACCGTAGAAGAAAGGTGATCGTAATTCCAACAGTTAAAATAAGGGCAAATCCAAGTCGTCAAATCGAGGTAAAACACGTTATTTCTGCAAAAAGAAATATCACATTAAATCTGAGTTTTACAGATCATAGAATAAGATAAAGAGAGAATTTGAAAATCAGAATTCTAGTGAAGAAGAAGCTGATATTGCACAAGAGTACGATGATGGTGAATTTCTAGCTGCTTTCGGCAAAGACTTTATAGCAAGCGAGAAGTGGATTCTTGACTATGATAGTAGTTTTCATATGAGTCCAAATCGGTGAGATTTTATGGGAAATAATGTCTCTTGTAAAGTTGCAGGTATTGGTACAATCAAGATTAAGATGTTCAATGAGATTGTTCGAACACTTGGTAATGTGAGGCGTATTCCAAATTTGAGAAGAAATCTAATTTCGTTAGGTACTATGGATTCAAAAGGGTACAAATACTCCAATGAAGGTGAAGCTATGAAAATTCGCAAGGGCTCTCTCGTTGTGATGAAAGGGCATAAAAGAGCAGCCAATTTTTATGTTTTGCATGGTTCAACTATTTTAGGTGATGCATCCATTGTTTTCTCTTGCGTGTCAAATGACGATGTTACTGGTGAAGGTATCTTGACTGAATCAAGTAAAAGAGGATTTTGTGTTGAACATGACAACCGCGAGCATAATGGTTCTGGTAGGCAGAAAAGAGTTCGATTTCGTGGGCATGACGAATTTGAAAAGAAGAATAAAGTTGAATTCCGTGGCTATAACGGATTTAAGAAGCTTTAGATAGTTCGATTTGCCATAAGGATAAATAATGAGAAAGATAGTATTGCCATTAATGATTAGAGTCGTGTTATGCATGATATTGCTCGTGGTGATATAGTTGTGAGCAAAGTTGGAACTAATGCTGATCTTACCAATGTGAAGACTAAATTACCTTGTGCTCCAAGCTTGGGCAAGGCTTGGATTTGGTCGGTGTTCATTGCCGAAGACTACCCATTGAAGGGGTTTCGTGGAAGAGGTGGAGATATTGTTCGACAAGAATTTGTCTCAAGGTGGAGATTTGTTAGAGTTGTGATCCAAATTCTTTTAGGATTTGGTTTAAAGTTAGAATCATACTTTTAGTAGATCTTGTTTACTTTACATTAATTAAAGGTAGGAAACTCAGTTTGAGTAGATTTTGTTTCTATGTAAGTTTCCTTTGTAAACAAGATACTTATCCCTATAAATAGATACTAGGGATTAGGGGTTTAGACAGAACATCATAAATCAGTTGTAATCTCTTTTTCTATCATAGTGAAAGTTATCATCCTCTACCAGTGGTTTTTCCCTTTTGGGTTTTCCACATAAATTCTTAGTGTTATTTTTCTTTTCTGCGTTTGTGTTTATTTACTTATCTCGTCATTATCGTCCTGGTAGTATAACATATAGTATATCATATCTTTATATAGTATATAATGTAATATATGTAGTTTTCCTTATATATGTTTTCCCTATATTATATAGCATATCATATCTTTTTAGTTAATCTGCTATTTAATTCCATTTACAGCATTGTACATTTTATACGTTGGATGTAAGTATGGTTTTTATATTTGTTTTGGCATTGGCCTTTTAGCATATGTATATGTTCCTTTAATTTGTTTGGTATATTATTCGAGCTTAATGTTTATGCTTTTATTCATGCTTTTATCGATGCCTTAATCTATATTCTTGTCATGTTTTTTTGTTAGCATATTTATTGTGACATGCATTTAATTGTCATTCATTTAATCTTTTTAATTCATTGGACATCTTGATAAATAATTAATCTTTAACTATAAAAAAGAGATATTTATTATTTCGAATATTTTTGTTGTAATATCTTGACTTAATTGATATTGATCAAATATTCGAATTAATTTATATTTTCTAAAGGTAAACTTTAACATGAATAAAATTTGACATGTCATAACATCATACTTAATTGTTTGCATCATGTATAAAGGCGATGTACTTGATTCGGGCCATAAATTAATACGATAGTCGGTCTTATTCGATGTCGGTTTAATTTATTGTCCGAATGTATAGTCATCCTTATTAATTAAAGGACTAATTAATTCAAACTCACAAAGTATTAAAGCCCACTTAATTAAAGCTTATATTCAATTGAGAACATTTAATTAAATCCAATTTAAATTTCAATAATTTCCATCGATATAAAAGCAACGTATGATTTGGTACCGATTTCGGGCGTTATGGGGTGCTAATCTTTCCCCACACGTAACCTACTCCCAAACTCATTTTTAAGCGAATCTCTAGTTTTTTGATATCCGGTCTACCTTATCTAAGTGACCAGTGGCGACTCCAAGTTTTATTTTCAAAATATGATTTTAAAAAAAATAAATCCCCCTAAAATAAGTTTTTTAAAGTGAGGGAACACATCAATAAGGTTTTTTTAAATTAGTCGCTACACATATTTACAATTTTTTATTTCTACTATATTAATCCCCAATTCACACTATATATTTTCTATTATATTAATTCTCAATCCTTTAGCCATCAATCTGTGCCAATAAGTCAAGAATTTAAACCATCACAACAATGGATGCCATTGATAGAGAAACCCAAGCTCCAAATTCTGGTCGTAGACATGGCAGATGGGTAACCTTCCCATTCATCACTGGTTCTCTTCAACTGTTAATCTCTACAGCATCTATAAATCTGTTTATTTTGTTACTGATAAATGTCAAATCCTTCGGACTTGCTCTATTGATATCCCTATAGTCCACACACATGCGTACCTTTCCATTTTTCTTCGATACTGAAACTTTATTGGCCATCCATTCTGAATATTTACCCACTTGTAGAAACCCTAAATCGATTTGTTTCTGTACCTCCTCCTTAATTTTTAATACTATTTCTGGTCTCAACCTTCTGAGCCTTTGTTTAACCGATTTGCATTATAGCCCTATAAACAACTTGTGCACCACTATACCTATATCTAATCCTGGCATATCTTGATAAGACCAGACGAAGATATCTTTAAATTCTCATAAAAAATCTACCAATTCTTGACTTGTTTTTTGCGAGAAAGTGGTGCTGATCTTGATCTCCTTTTTTACTTCCTCTATTCTCAAATTTAAAATTTCTATTTCTTCTTTGTGAGGTAAGATCTGTTTATCTTCTTTTTCTACCAACTTTAGTAATTTGTCAAAAATTTCACATTTTTTCTCATCTTGGCACTCATTGATTTCCATTAGACACACGGGCCGCTTGAAATCTATTTCAGGATTAGGTTCAGAATTATTCATGCAATTAATAATACGAGACTTGCAAATAAGAATTGAGACGAGAATATATATTTAGAATGAAAAAGTAAGAAAAATGCTTGCCATTTGAGAAATGAAAGGAAGTCATCTTTATTAGAAGCAAATTTGCATAATAGCTCTTCACAAAGAATCCCTTATGCTCGTGGGCAAAAACACAAGGGTGGTTTCAAGCATTACTCTATAATTGACTTAGAAACTAAATGGAGAACTTTTGCAGTCCAGTTGGTGAGCGCCTCTCCAGTACGGCAAGGGAAAATTCCATCCAGAAACTTCCCAACATTGGATTCTTCAAATATGCCATTCCCATACAACCCTTCCATAGCTCTACCAAAGATATCTTCTTTATGCAACTTTTCACTTTCTCGAATATTCTTCTCCAACTGTTTCTCAATGTTTTTGAACCCACAAGACTTGAATGTATTAGTCAAACCAGAAAATGTCATAGGTTCAAAGGAGGTGTCACCTCCAAGAAATCTGGCCCTCTTTCTATCTCTTCTTTTCTTCATTTCATTTTGTCTTTGTAGAAAATTGGGCTTGAACCCGAGTCTGAATCTTTCCTTTTTCTCAATGACAAGCCTTAGGCACATGCTACCCTAAAGATTCTTTCTGAAGCCCTTTTCAGTTTTCGCTCCTTTGCCCAGAGTCTCACGAATAGTCATTTTAGTACAATTGGACAGCCTTGGGCGAGGTATCTTCTTTCCTTCTGTAATGAATGTTGCATTCACGAACTCTAGGGCTCTAAAAGAACATTCCAAGGCATTCTCATTGGCTTCTATATACGGAGCATCTGTAGTTACAGAAGCGATAATGTCCTCCTCAGTTCCTATGCTTACCAATTTCCCTTCAATTACAAACTTCAATTTCTGGTAAAAACACAAAGGCATTCTAAGCAGAAGCAAACTAAAGAGAATGACTATGAAAAACACTAAAAAATAACACTCAAGAACAAACAAGAAGAAAAGATTTAGAGTAAATGCTTTGATTACTCTAATATATGATGCAAACAAGGTGAGGAAGACCTCTGTTTATAGTTAAGTCCCCTACATCCGACGGTCACTACTGATTTACATCGACGACTAAGATCAAAACCTACCAACTACAAATGGTACAAAATGAGCATATTCCCTAGATTCCTATCTCCATCTAATGAAAGTATCTCTTATGTTCACATGGTGTATTCACATAGGTGTGGTTGGATAAGTCTTCTAGAATCCTCCATGGATTGGGTTAGTCTGGTAGTCTCTTCATGCCCAAAATCTTCCTTAGAACTTCTTGGTGTTTGTGACTCGAACTCGGAAATTGTGGTCCGTAAAAAATACTTTAAAGAAAAAGGAATCAGCAAAGAAAGAAGATTGTTTCGGATTAAAACTGATAGTAAAGAGAGTCATCGAGTGTTTGAGTTCGGACGCTTAGATGAAATGCTTGAAGTAGCCAAGATTAGGTAATTTTATGTTAATTTTAGATGTTTAAATGTAATTCATTATTTTTTAGAACAATAATTATTTTATAACAGTTCAACCAATTAATAATTTTTAATTTAAAGTCAACAATCTCTAGAGCAAGTGGTTAAAGCTCTCAGTTGACACCCTCTCCTTCCCCTAGGTTGTGGGTTCAAGACCCAGTAGGAGCAAAATTCTCATTCCCCCTCTCCTAGGTAGAAATTGTTCAAAAATAATATTTTTTTAATTTGAAAATATTGCCCTTTCACTAATTTATGTTCAAATTACCATTAATTACTAATGCAGCATCTATAGAAAAGGCAAAATAATTCTTTACTCCTTGATATTTGCAATATTCATCAATTTGGCCCTTAAAAGCTGTAAATGTAGAGAAATAAAAAAATGTTATATAATTAATGATATTTTTATGCATTTTAAAGATTAAAGGTTAAAATGATAAAAACTCTAAATGCATGAGACTAAAAAGTTATATTGTTTTTTCATACATGTGAGTTCAACCGTTAACAAAAAAAAAATTAAGTAGAAGTTAAGGAATCAATCGAGATATTCAAATAAAAAATAGTACACAAATTCAATATCTTAAAATTAAAGTATGGAAATTAAATTTTACATTTGTAAACATCATATCCTCTCAAAATATTGTCATCTCTAGTGGGGGACATCAATCAAAAGGGACACCACCTTTATAATTAGTTTTATGGAGTAACAAGGAAGGCCAACCATTAACAGCTAGCTGTCTAACTAACAAATTGTACAATGCAAATACAAATTGAGAATTAAAGCTAAAGCTAATTAAATAATGGTCTGGGATGATGTTGTTTATATTATGTAATTTAGGTTCGAATAACGTAATCTGTAAATGTACGTAAATTTATCCAAATTTAAACCAGACTAAGATAACATCTCAACCAAGCTCAACTAAGTGACCAAATCTCAATTCCAAGGAAGAATAAATACATCTGAACATTTTATTTCAATTAACGAAGTTACATCAATATTTTAACAAAAAAATATTAATGAAGTTACATGCCTGCAATGCTTCCTTTCCAAGGCATAAATTAATCAAATATAAAAAAAACAAGACTGTTATCATAAAAATTCGATGTTATTATTTATTTAATCACAATGTAATAATAATTTCTATCTAACATATTGTTTCTCTCCACTTAACATTGCTTTGTACATCAATCTCGATAGAGATGTTCCTTTCTAAAATCTGTTCAAATACATACATACATATATTATAATTCATTATATTGAGCTCTGGAAATCAAGAAATGCAAAGGGAGAAACATCTTTCATCAGATTCTCCAAGTCCCATTCTCCAACTTTCAGTTCCTCTCCTATCCAAAAACTCCGGACGTCGGCGCTGTCTATGTTTTCCGACATGTTATTATTGTCGATGCTGTTGTTTCCGACACTGCTACTGTTTATGATGTTGAAACCGGCGTTGATGTTCCCATCACTTGTATTTTCAGTGCTTTCAAGGTTTTCTCCAAAGCTTTCTAATGGAGGAACATATAGTTCCCTTTGTATCCCATTGTCGATGCTTCCAAATATCTCATTGTCACCGAAGAAAACATTGCCATTCACCTCAACTTGCGTCACACACGAGCCTGCCGGATCGAAGTATCCGACAGCTGCCCCGACCGCATTTCGACCGTGCTCGATCATCGGTAAAGAATTTCCTGTGTGGTTCGGGACCATGGATTGCAAGAAAGAAATCGACGATAAATCCTCATACGTCGGATAAACCTCTTGTTCAAGCATGGACATGAACCCGGTCTCCACCATGACATTCTTGTTATGCTCCGACGCCGACGAATCACTGGCCGTGGACGACATATGCTTCAGCCTTTTCTTTATCGTTGAATTCCAAAAGTTCTTTATCTCATTGTCGGTACGACCAGGCAGGCGAGCCGCAATCTGAGACCACCTGATTAAAGGGTCAGGGTCAGTCCATTTCCAGTATATAGAAAAAGCGTCGCTAGGGTTTGCATGTTTCTTGCATAGGAAAAAAAGTGCATGTATGCTTAAATCGTAAACAAGAACGCGACTTCAATTTGAAATTAAGTTTCCTATTGTAATGGCAATAACAGGTGTCACTGCATTATTATATTTTTCTTATCAAAAAAATATGTTTGATCCGATTTTTATATTTCATGTCTTTCACTTTTTATTTTCGATTTGAGATTAATGTTCTCACTTCTATCGGTCATGACACATACCTCTTGTGAAAAATAAGTAAGATCTAAATGGACCAAATGAAAACCGAAACACATTGTAATTCGCATATAACGAATGCATAGGTCGGAAGAAGTGCATAATCTTCATCTCAAAGTATATTCCTATATTTTTGTTTAGGGTTATAGATTCGAACAAAAAAAATTTGTCCCTTTTCAGTGCTCCTTTTTATGCCCAATACTAAAAAATTAAATTATAAGCCTTAACCTTAAATTCTAAATCATAAACTCTAAAAATACATCATATCCCTAATTCTCTAAACACTAACCTTAAAGCTTAATTTTTAACCATAAACCTATTTTTTTAGTGTGGGGCATAAATAGAGGCACTGAGAGCAGAGAATATCTATTCTATAGATTCTTATACAAATATTACAAACAACTTGTAATTTTCATGCCGTTTATTAACTTTATATTCCCATATATGGGGTATCCAAAATACTAAAAGATGAACAAACTTTGACTAATTCACGTGTATGGATTATGTTTCCCCCCCATAAACCTTTTTTAATTTTATAACTTTTGCTTCTCATCTCTCCACCAACTACATGATTAGAGTGCTTTATGGCATGCATGTGTAAAATTAGCGACCAAACGACAAAGAGAGCTGTTGATTGGTGCTTATCTTTCTTTTATCCTCAATTTACTCTAAACGTCATTGCCACATCATCTTCTCATCACTTATCCCTTCATGTTTTGTCTTAGTCATATAGTTTTGTAATGATAAGTTTTGAGAGCTTAAGAACTGGTATCATTTTATGTTAGGTATAATTATACACAAGAAAGAAAGCCCTCTTCTATCTCATGGAACCCTAAACTTCCTTTCATATACATATCATGGCATCCAGAATTTTGAGTTCTCGGTATCCCTCACACACTCATCTAAAATAACTTTGTTTAGACATTGTACCTATTTTTAAGTTTCATGCTTGTTTTATAGTTTATGTTCATAATTTGTGGATACAATGTCTCTTACTATTTGACTCAACATTTGTTCGTAGTGACTTTCTTTAACTATTCTCTATTATTAGAAGAAAAAAAAGGGGAACAAAAATATACCATATTTCCAAGTGAAAATTTATCATAACTATACCATATTTTCAAGTCTCTGATTGCCGCCCCCTAAATTTCTTTCTTCTATAATCAGGGCTGAAGTGACTATATACTATAATGTGCTTATTTTATCAATGAAATTAATGATATATGCTATGTAGAAAGGACGTTTTACTTGATGAAGCAAGCAATTAGAGTACTTGTAACTAATTATCACTAGCCACAATTGAAATTAACGTTTTTAATAGTTTTAAGGTGATTATAAAAAGTTATACATATGTTTATACTTTTTCTTAACTGTTGGACAAGACATACAAACCTTGCACATGGGGGCGGAGCTACATGGGGGTGGGGAGGGGCAATTGCCCCCCAACCCCCCAAGAATTTTTTTCATCTTTGTCCAGCTATATATTTTTTAAAAAAAATTGGTTTATTTCTTATTTTGTTCCCGCACTTTCAAACATTTATGTTTTGCCCACACTCCAAATCTTGGCTTCGTCTCTACTTACAAACAAAATTGATTGAATTCAAATCTCCTAAAATGAATATCATTTTTTTTACTAAGACCACTAGTTGAGTTGACCATTAAAATTTACGTAAGTGTAATATATACCTAGCAAGAATATTGTGGCACCTAATAGCCTAGCTAGGTGATTGAAAACGAGGGTTTTGCCTAAAAAATTGATTGGCAAAGAGTTAAGACAACTATTTTAGGTTACAGGGGTTTTGCAGGAGAAGAAGTAATAAAATATAACTAGATCCGCATGCAACTCATGCAAGATATAGAAGCACACCTGTTGCCGAGAATGGAGTGTAAATGGACGACAAGCTCTTCCTCTTGAGGCGAAAACGCACCCCGTTTCAGATCCGGTCGGAGATAGTTGATCCATCGGAGCCGGCAGCTCTTGCCGCACCTCTGCAGGCCAGCATTTCTAGCCACGTCACTCCAACAACCCTGGCCGTTGGTTAACATATAGTTGACGAGCTTTTCGTCTTCCTCCGGCGACCATAACCCTTTCTTGTGCTTGTTAGTGGTGCCATTACCATTGTTGCCCCCCTTCACCGATGGATCAGGCTTCCTCGTCATCGAGCCTCGGATGCTGTCGAACAACAACAACGACAGTAATCTGGGTGGGTTGTTTTCGTTACAGGTTGAAACTATAGTTTGATCATATCATGGGATTAGTGGACACCACTTTTATAGAATGGGATTAAAAGAGAGATGGAGTGGGAAACGGTGCTCATGATGATGGAGATGGGTGTGGGGTTTGCTTAGAATATAGGGAAGGAGAGAGTTGGTTGATGGGTCTAAGAAGAGAACGGTTTGGAAGGGGACTTGAAGGACAAATTATATATTTTTTGTTTCATTACTGGTGTCTGATTCATTGGCCGACTAATTTAGATTGGGTTTTTGTAGAGACTCTAACCCAATTTTCTCCATTCAGAACGTCAAGATTCGAACCTCTAACCTTGCTTAAGAGACCTAACTGCTCATCTCATTATACTAACTAATTGAAGGACAAATTACATTTTAAAGATACATTGATGTAGAAAGCAAAAGAGATAGGGTGATACTCTTGTCACTAACTCTAGCTCCTATTTTTCTTTTATTCTCTTCTATTTTTTCTTCACTCGCAAGGTAATCATCATATATGAAATTATGAATTATATACAAATTGAGAAAAACGTTTTTTAAAATAAATAAATAAAAAGGAAAAGAAAATTGGAATGTATATAATTATAATAGACTTTGGTTTGTAAACAAACCAAGATTTTAATTTGCTTCAAATTCACATAATCCTCCTCTTCTTTTCATTCTTCCATCTCAAGAACCCCAACATACACGCGAATTTCAAGCTATAGATATGGTATGGGTGAGTACTAAATATAATACAAGATAATCTGATTATTGGTACGCACTGATATTGTTTTTTTTATTCTATAAAGTTGATTTGAACTCGATGTTTTAATTTCATATAATCATAACAAAATATTTTCAAAAATCTAAAGCGACACCAACATATAGAAATTCGAGTCCCATAAATATCAAGTTAACCCTAAAAACTCTATTCCAAAATATTAATGTTGAAGTTTACATATTTTGGAGAAAAATAATTAAACCCTAATATTAGGTAAAGAAAAAAGAGACCGAGCTCGTTAACTATGTGGCTTAAAGTTACATATTCAAGTTTTGATGGAGAAGTAAAAACGACACCTCTTTTACGTTGTGAAGAATAGTATAAAACCCTAATTTGTTAATATGGAGAAAGATGAAAAGAAAAAGGGATTTTGATATTTTGCATTTGGTTAAAATATCCTCCAAGTTGCTGTATTTGGATTGATATCATTTTTGGATAACTACTTGATAGTTTTGCTGAATTCTTTCTGGCAAAAATTCCAATCCCTTCTAGTGCTGCACCATGTCAGGTCTTATTTAAATTATTGCAACAGCTGATGCAACACAGTATTCTTCTCAGACTTGACTTTAGCTTTTTTTACTTTCTTCAAGGTTCATCTCAGACGTCTATAATGAGCTAATCAACCGTCTATTTGCATACTACTGAATTTTTTTAGCCACTAATTTTCGACCCACTTACTGACTAATTCAGATCGAATTTTGTAAAAAGTTATTGTGAGAACGATTCTCCCAACTCAATTTTCTCCATTTACAATATCAGAATTCGAACTCCTGACCTATCTTGCTTAAGAGGACTAATGTCTTATCTCACTAAACCAACTAATTGTAGGTCATTTTTTAGTTTAACTACCGGTATCCATCCCATTAGTTGACTAATCTAGATTGAATAATATAAAGGCCCGGGTTACAATAACTATAACTTTTTACGGTGAACCTTTCTTTCCCAACACCTTTTGAAGTAATTTAGCATTACAATATTTCTTACTAAGTGCATAAGCTTCATTTGTTCCATCAGTTTTTTGTTATGTAAGGGCTCTTCCATCCGGTGAACCATGCATTTTCATCAATGGACTTGATGAATACTCTTATCCAAGGTTCCAATTGGTGTAGTTCAACCCATCAAGGGGATGGATTCATATTGCTGAGCTTCTCTTATTTATGGAGTCCATGTCTATCATCCATGGAGACTGCCCCAAATATGTTAGGTAGTGGTAGCAGCCGTAGATTTAGAAATATTTTTTAGGGTGGATACATATATATTATACGCAGATCTAAAAATTTCATGATGGACACAACCAATAAAATAAATAGCTAACATAAGAAATTTCAAATTTCAAATTGTATACAATCAGTAAAATGAGCATTTAATGGAAGAAATTTTAGATTTTAAGGTGGACACTCGTCTATTCTTAACTATACATGGACCTGCCATTGGTTGGTAGGTTTTAATAAAGATTGTTATTGCAATCTAGTTGCAACTTGTATTTTCTAGTATTGGAACACGAGTTAGCATACCACTTGTGGTAACTGAACAATAATTGGTACACATAAAACTGAAAAAAAAAGGACCAACTTGCTTATGTCGTTCAGATCAAAATACTAAGCTTGAGAATGAATCCACTAAACACTCCTCTCATTACAACATTTAATAATCAATACTAAGCCTCGAAATTGCCTTGTAAGGAGGATAGACTATTGGAACAAAAATCCGCTGCCTCTTTTTGGTACTTTTATCTATGCCTCAATATTAAAAAATTAAGCACTAAGTCTTAACCCTAAATTTTAAATCTTAAATCTTAATCCAAAACTCTAAAAAATAAACCCTACATTCTATGCTATACACCCTAACTCTAAACTCTAAACATTAATATTAAATTATAAATATAATTCTTTTAGTGTTGGGCATAAATAGAAAAAAAAATATACAGAGAATTTCTGTTCAGATTATTACCTCGAAGTCTTATATATTTATATAATTAGTTATTTAAAAATAATTATTTATTCAGGCGGTTATCTATTTATTGTCTTGTGAAATATGCATTAATGCTAATGCTAATGCATGAGCCTCGTGGAAAAAAAAGTAGGACTTGCCATTCAATAGAATTAGTTTTTTTATTTCTTCTTTTTGGGACTTAGTCTTCAGCAGGGGCGAAACCAAGGGCATGCAGATTGCAGGGTGGCCTTGGCCTCTAATGGTTAAATTGTAACTTTAGTCCCTTAAAGTTGTAAGATACTATAAATTGTATTTTAACCCTTTTAAAAGTTATTAAATTTTAAGTAAAAATAATGCTAATATTTAGAGGTTATATTTTGACATACAAGCCGTGTAAAAAATTTTACACAACCTTTTATATATAAGTTATAAAATATAAAACCTAAATCTCTAACCCTAACACTCTAAAATCTAAACCTTAAAACTTAAACCCTAAACTCTAACCATAAACCTTAAATTCTACACCCTACACACTAAACCCCTAAACTAAATCCATATACCCTAAAATTGAAAGGCTTGTGGAATCTAAAATTTACACAAGCTTGTGTATCAAAGTATTTTCCATATTTTAATCCTTTACAATTTGATTATATTTTGATACACAAGCTGTGTAAAAAAATACACAACCCTTTATTTTTAAGCTATAAAATTTAAAACATAAATCTCTAGCCCTAACACCCTAAAATCTAAACTCTAAATTCTAACCATAAACCTTAAATTCTATACCCTAAAACCTAAATCTCTAAACCACAACTTAAGTCTCTAAACCTTAAAATTAAAAGGCTTGTGTAAAGTTTACACAAGCCTTTGTATCAAAGTACTTTCCTTATAATTTTATAATTTTCTTCTGATCCCTTAAAAGAATATTCCTAATTTCGTTCATGCCTTCGGTAATTAGGATTTTCAGAAACAGTTAAACCAAAGATAGATAAACTTTTTTTTTACTTTTTACTTTTTATCATTTAACTTTTTCGTTTTAGTCCATAATATATAAATATTTATTGGATGGAAAGAAAAGAACCAATGCGAAAGCAACAAGTTTTAGCTTCTAGAATGGAGGAGGAAGATTGGAGGCAATCAATGGATCAGTATAATGATTTCTTATCTGCCAAACGGATTTAAGTTGGGCAAAGTGCATAATAATGGCTTATGGGGAATAATCTCACACGTCTCAACATTACATTGGTATAACCGACAATTAAATCTAAATGAATTGGATATATAATGATTTTTCTAAATCCAGCTGAATATATTCTTATTTTTAAAAAAGAATTCACCGGTTTTATTAAAAAATATATATTTAATATTACAACGAGAGATTACGATCATAATCGTAAATTAAACACATAATTTAAATATTTTCTTAAAATCCCAAAGAAATTAGTCACTTGAAATCATACAAGAAAAAGGTTAAAAAACCTAACTAAAAGACTCGAACAAAAGATAGATACGAATAGATCTGACTGCATCGACAAACGAACTACAAAAGAGAATCAAATTACTGAAAGATCACCGACAATCGCAAATTAGAATCGAGCGTCGTGAGAAAACTATCCATAAACGCGAACCGCATATTCAAATCCAATCCAACGATCCAAAGCAAGGAAGATCAGCATGATAACAAATCAGCGTCATCTTGATCAGTGAAGGCGACGTCAAATTCAACCCTAAACAAACGAAAAAAACTACCGAATGAACGACAAAAGAGAACAAAAATGTGCCATAAAAGCATATGAAAATGTGTCATAGAGGCAGAGTTATACATAAAAAAAAAATGGGAGCCAAGCAAACAAAGAAAAACAAGGAGTATCGACGGCCGACATCTAGCATTAAGGTTAGTGCCGTCGCCGGTCAAACAAAATAAAAAAATTAGATTGAGAGAAAATAAAGTAAGCGGCTAAACCTAATTAAGAATAATGATGAATATATTTTTATTTAAAAATAATATTATAGTTGACCGAGTATGTGGTACGATAATAAAAACGACTTTCGTAAAATGACTATAAAAACTACAAGTGTTATTATATAAAGATTATATTTGTTGATTGAATATTAGTTCTTTTGTTATAGTTGTAAATTGTAATATATTCAGGACTCGCATAAATTTAAATGTTCTTAAACACGTATTATCTTCAAATTTAGTGATTTTAGAGTATGAATAATTTTACTAATACGATGCATAAATTACCCAAATTCTGCCTCACCTCTAAATTCTATAGGATAATATGTGCCTAAGCATATTCAAATTCCCATTCTTTAAAATTTTATAACAATCTTATTAACTGAACTAAAATTTAATCTCCATAAAGTATGAATACTATAATCATCGTATGAAAAATATACTTCGGGGCTTATGCTAAGAACAAAATTCTCTGCTCTCTAACTATGAGATGTGATGTGGTGGTTGCTCACCTCATCCCTTAAACACAAGATTAAAAGTTCGATTCTTAATAATGGGAATGAAGTGCATTTTATGGCCAACCGTTTATCTCTTAGTGAGAGCACCCGCGGCAAGAAGATTAGTTACTGCTATCGGCGGTGGACACCTTGGCTCAAACAAAAAAAATCCTCTTCTCCCTAAGTATGTCATTTTCTATGCCCCAAACTAAAAAAGACAAAAAAAATAAATTATGGACTCTAATCTTAAATTTAATCTTAAATTTCAAATCTTAAACCTTAAATCTTACACCATAAAAAAATACTCTACCCCTAATTTCCTTACTCTAAGCCCAAATTCTAAATCTTAAACCTAATTTTTAATGTGAATGCATAAAAAAACATATTTAAAGACATACGATTTCCATCCTTATGCTAAAAGGGAATAGTGGGGTAGCTATCGATATAAGAAATTGGATGTCCATATATGGTAATATAGGGAAATAAATATGAGAATTCCATTCCCCGTGGGAAAGAGGAACATCCCAAAGAGATTCCTTAATTATCTTATCGAATATTTTGACCGAAAGATAAATATCTTAATGAATATTGGAAACTACTTTTAAATGTTTCGTTAGAACTCATTATGTTGTTTTTGACTTCAAGTATGATCATGATTGCAATAAAAAAATGGTGAGAATTAGGCGATGAAACCTACTTTTGGATCTGTCTTAAAAAGGTAGCTTAAAATAAAGCTAATATTAGATAACATTGGTACCACTGATAGATTTAGGTTAAATAAATGTGAGTCGTTGAATTAAAAAAAATAAAAAAATGGTAAAGGGATAAAAGTATAACCGGTTAACCTTATAGAAAGAAAAGGGGAAAAGGGGAATTAGTACTATATTTTTTTTACAAACCCACAATTTCCTTTCATCCTTCTTCAACCCAATTTTTTTGAGTTTGAGTTGGAATAGAGTAATATCTAAGGTAAGATTCTTTCTTTTCACATATCAAACTTTAAAATAAGATCAATGTCTCCATATATGAGTGTTATGTGGTGGCTAGGGTTTCGTTGGGGTTATGTTTAAAGGGAGGTTTTGAAGAAAATTGAGAAATGGTTTTGTCTTTCATCCTTCCATTATTCTTTATGTATTTTCGAGCATTTTCGAGCTTAAAAAGACATTTCCTGCATTTTGGTATCGGTATTATTATTGCAGTATCAATACTATTTGAACGAATGTAAAAATTTGGGTAAAAGTATCATGTAGTATTTGTACTGTTCTTGACGATATCTGTACTGTTTTAGACGATATCTATACTGCTATTGACGATATCTGTACTGCTCTTACATATTACATATGAAATTGAGATTGACACTATACTTACACACATTTTAGTTTCCAAGCCCTTTTCCTTTTTAATAATATATATATATAATCTTTAAACTTATTGTTTTGGTTAATAAAATCTATTGAGAATTGAGATAGAAATATTGTAAACATATTTTTTTATAGGTTGACTTATCCAATTTCTTTAACAATATCTCTTTGTTAGACTTGAGGAAGTTTGTGGTTAGTTTGTTTCTCGGTTCAACCCTTTGTTTGATGAGATTGCCGCTCTCTCTTGGAACTTTTTAACTTTCGAGCTTCTTCCTCCGACTTTGATCCACCACCAACATCATATGCTTGATGGATTTGTTTCTCTTATTTTTCATGATTTGCATCTTTGTCTTTGGTCGTCATTATGAATTTATGAATGACACTTTGAATGTTTTTTTGTTGCATTGATGTTTTTCATTTTGTAGTTTCATTTTGAATTATTTGGATCTATTTGAATATTCTATATTATGCATATATTTTAGATTATGACATTGATCTTATATAACTATAAATATCTTGGATTACCCTTGACTTTTACTTATATTGTGTTTATCATCTTATTTGTCTATTGTCTTTCGATACTATTAGTCGTAAAAAAATTCTTAGCGCTTATAACAATTGTTTCCAAGGGTTTAGAACAATTTCCCTTTAAAGACTTCCACAAAACTTTAGTCAATAAATATAAGATTTTAAACTATTTTCAAGTGATTTTTAATTAAAATCTACAAATTGTCTGTATGATATCGAAATTGTTCTTGTGCTACCGACTATATACTATGAAGATGCATGTCTAAATTGTGGATTAATAGTAATACACATACAAGAGTTCCAATACACATGGTATGAATTTATGTAGGCAGTGAACTAAAATGGTACAAATGCTACACAATAGTACCGGTACAATTAACATAATTACTGGTACCACAAGAACAGTACCGATTCTGAAATAAAACATGCAACAAATTAGTATCGATTCTAGATGAACAGTACCGATTTTTACTATCTACTGCATGTTTAAAAGTTTCTTAAATGGGGTAAGCAATTGTGTGGTTACCTTTTTTCCTAGAAATACCTTCAACATTTATGTAGGGGGTTTGGTAACATATCTATTCTGTACGTACCCTATTTGTTAAGAGTTTGGTAACATATAGAGTTATCATTTAAGAGTTTGTGTGATCACAAAATTTCTTACCATAAGTTCGGTTGGTTTTAGATTAGGATATATGGGGAAATGATTTGTGTAAAAACGTATTTTTTACAAATTACACAAACATTTATGTAGGTATTGTAAAACATTGTGTAGGTATCGTATTTGTTATGCGTTCGGTAACATATAGAGTAATCCTTCAAGATTTTGTGTAGTTACACAATTTCATATCATAAGTTTGGATGGTTTAAGATTAGAAGATAGGGGGTAATAATTTGTGTAGCTACTTTTTTTCTTACAATGGACGTAAAGAGTTATGTAGGTATTGTAAAATATTGTGTATGTATCGTATTTGTTATGCGGTCGGTAACATATAGAGTAATCATTTAAAATTTTGTGTAGTTACACAATTTCATACCATAAGTTTCGTTGGTTTAATATAACGCCCCGGTTTTAGGGCTTAGCGGTTTAGTGGGTTATTAGACGGTTCGATGGACCATAGTAGAGATTCGAGTTAGTTTCGGGATCGTATATTTTTCGTGTTGGAAAAATTATGGAAAATGTTTAAAAATCATTATTAATTATATATTTAATAATGGTGGAATCAATTTTGAAAAAATAGTTTTGGAAGGTGGATATTTTGGTTAGTGACCAAAATGAAAGTTTTAAAAACTGTGATTTTCTAGTGACTAAAATGAAAAGGGTCAAGTACTTAGAATCTTTAAGGAGATATTTTACCAATTTGTTTCTAAAGGCTTCTCCCTTAATTTAACTAATTTAAACATGTGCTTTAATTAATAATTAAAGTGGATTTTGTTAAAAAGGTGGTTATCTTTTCTTAAACAAAAATCACGTCATTTTCTCTCAACTTTTTCTCTATATTCTCTCCTCAGCCAAACACTCAGATTTCATCAAATTTCCAAAGGTGATGTGATTTCTAACTTGATTTTATTGTTTCAAATTGTTTTACAAAGATTGTTTATACAAAATCTCACATTAATCTTGTGATTTCTTAGCTTTTCACAAATCAATTGAGAGAGAAACTTCACAATAGGGGTAAGGTCCGAGATATCCTCTATTGTATGGTTATTTATTGAAATTCCCAAGTATTTGATCCTTGCTTTTGCATTTCTAATCTGATTTTGATGATTTTCTAATGATTTAATGAGATCTTTGGGGAAAATGAGTTGATTCGTGAATTGAACCTGATTTCCAGTAAGTATTGGTGATGTGATTCATATTTTGGATGTTTAACAATGTTGATAAGTGATTTTTATCAATGGAATCCTAAAACTTAAGAGTCTCTATTTGTTTGGTATTAGTTTTGAGGTTTTGTGTTGAATCTATGGTTGAAGGGTTGCTGGAGGTGGTAGGTTGTTTTGGATCTGTTTTTAGATGTGTTTTGGTGTTGAAAATGATGCTAGGATGATAGATGTTGGCTGGGTTGTGAAACGAAGTGTTTTGGTTGTGTTTTCGGTTGTTGTAGAGGGTTAATTGTGAGGGTTTTGTGGGAGTCCGAGAAGGATTGTGGTTGTTGTGCTTGGAATGCATTATGATGCATTAATCCTCTGTTGTTTTGTGGTCAAAACATGAGAGGTTGATCCGGAAGTGATTGGAGAAGCGTAGAAGGCTTCGGACGATGAATCGAGTTTCGCGTATCGGCGAGTGAAAACGTGGTTTAAAGCGTTTTGATATTTTGATAATAGAGTTTTGGGAGTTATGGTAGAGCTTGAAACGCTTACCTAGACACGGAAGTAAGTATAAAGTGGATTTCTCTCTCGGACATGCTAGTTTGAAATGGTTTTATGCACTTGTTTTTAATTTACATGTTACCTACTGTTTAAGCATGTTTTAAAGTATTTGATATACTGTTTTTAAGCATGAAATGCTGAAGGATGTACATGGTAAGTGATCCTTGTAAGTATGTGGTTTATACATGTTTTCTCCTTAAGCTTTGCATTTGGTAGTGATGCATGAGAAGGCTTAAGTAGAGGGTTAGCAATGTGACTTGCTGTTGATTAATGATACATGTAGCATATGGTTTAATATGCTGGTTTTAATGATGTAAAGTGCATGCTTTAAAAGGGCATGATGATGTTTTAAAAAATGATATTAAATAAATGGTTTTAAACGCATTGATGGTGTTTTTTTTAGCACTTCTCACTAAGCCTTGTGTGCTTATGCTCTTGTTGTCCATCAATGCAGATAATTGAGATCTTGGAAGGAAGCAAGAAGCAAGGGGATCTTGGCAAGACTTGTTTTCCAAAGTATGTTTTGGTTTAGACTATAATGAATAAGAGCAATGGGGAACCTATTGTGTTTTGGGAGATGTTTTTGTGGAACTCCCTGTTTGAGCATATTTCTTTAATTGCTCATGGGTTGTAAATGGCCTTTAAAGTTTGTTTTGATTTAAAGTTTGTTTTGATGATGGTTTACCTTTTTGACATGTTGCTTGAATGGATATTAGGAAGCATGCCTATATATTCCTTTTTGATGCTTGATGCTTGTTGTGCTGTAGGAATGAAGTTGCTAGTTGGCTTGTGATATGTATGGCATGTTGGTATGGTGTTATAAGCATGTTGGAATGGTTCGAGAATGTTTTTGAGATGAAAAACCAGCAAATTGTGGCATTACAGGTCTAGGCGTAACGATACGCGTGGGACCGTATCGGTACGGCTAGGCATTTTCTGGCCTGAGGGATCGGTACACGTAAGTGAGTACTAGTACGCCTAGGTGATTTTTGGCCTAGCGTACTGATACGGGTAATGGTGTATCAGTACACGTTCTAGCCTCTGGAATTTGACTTTTTCAATCCAAACCCTTGTACCGATACCCATGTAAGCGTACCAGTACGTATGTTAAAAAGATTCAAAAGTTAGGTAAGTTCGTTATGGCGTATCGATACCTGTCGTGGTGTATCGGTACGGGCATTTTATGCGTATCAGTACGGTGACACCCGTACCGATACCCGAGGCCATTTTCTGTAATGTTGGCTTGGTAGTTTTGCTTTCTTTGCATTCTAGTCCCCAAATCTTGTCCATGCGATTGTATGAGCTTGAATGATCAATTTGAGATGAATGATCAAAACCTGACTAATTAAAGATTGGTATATTAAAAGTGTCTTAAATCCTGCAAATTTTCTGTATTTACAATTTGGTCCCTAAATTGCAAATGTGATCAATTGGATGTCAAAATGATGCCCGAATGAGGTGGGGTTATACATGAGTGATGCATGTACACATAGGACTAATAATTGGCATCTAGACAAGATAAAAAGAAAAAATAGATCGGGTTTTTTTGAATCTCTTCGGTTTGCTGCGACAAACCTAATATAGCTTCCTCGATTCGGTCTGGCGGCTAGACCGGGTCAAGAGGGTTACATGTAAGATTCAAAAATAGGGGGTAATAATTTGTGTAGCTACATTTTTCTTATAATAGACGTAAAGAGTTGTGTAGGTCGTGTAAAACATTGTGTAGGTACCCTATTTGTTATCCATTTTGTAACATATAGAGTTATCCTTTAAGATTTTGTGTAGTTACACAAAATCCTATAATAAGTTTGGTTGGTTTTAGATTAGGAGATAGTGGGTAATAATTTGTGTAGTTACTTCTTTTCTTATAAATGACGTAAAGATCTATGTAGGTCTTGTAAAACATTGTATATGTACCTTATTTGTTATGCGTTCGATAACATATAAAGTAATCCTTTAAGATTTTGTGTAGTTACACAATTTCCTACCATAAGTTTGGTTGGTTTTAGATTAGGAGATAGGGGGTAATAATTTGTGTTTCTACGTTTTTTCTTATAACGGACGTAAAGAGTTATGTAGGTCTTGTAAAACATTGTGTAGGTACCCTATTTGTTATCCATTTGGTAACATATAGAGTTATCCTTTAAAATTTTGTGTAGTTACACAAAATCCTACCATAAGTTTGGTTGGTTTTAGATTAGGAGATAGGGGTAATAATTTTTGTAGCTACGTTTTTCTTATAAATGACATAACAAGTGGTTCTTATTTTATTATTTTTTACAAATCTTACGTCTTGGGCGGTGGAGTAGTACGGCGGCGGCAGAGTGGGCTGTGGGATGGCTAGTGGTGTTGCGCGTGGCCACTGGTGTTGCGTGTGGCGGCCACTGCGGGGATGTGAAAGGATAAGGGCAGCGACAACTTACAAGTGGGATAGGTGCTAGGGTTTTTTTGTTTTGGTAATTAGGGTTTAGGTTATTTTGGGTTTAGTGGGTTATTTAATTGGGTATGGGCTCGAGTTAAATTGTAGTGGTTTATGGGTATTGGGTTGGTTTTAGTTTTATGGGTTTAATATTTGTAATGGGCTAAGCCTGGATAAAAAAGGGTTACTACATATGCTCCTCTTTGCGCATTGCTGTGTAATAGGAATAGAGCAAAGACAAAAGAGTAACCATTTTGTCCGGCCAAGTCTGGGTTCCTTACTCTGACCACCGTTTTTTTCTTGGGCTCCTCTTGATCCTCTTTGTCGTTTTTGTAAGCAAAATCTTCAAAATAAAAGATCTATTGCGGAAGGCAAAACGAGTTCAGCTTGTTACGACTTTGCCGACGACGCAATGCTTGGAGAAAATTTGACCTAGCTGCAACGCTGATGAAGAGGCAAGGTCTGCAAAACTTGATCTAGCTACCACCTTAATGAAGACACAAGATCGAAAATGAAGGTTCGGCCCAACTACATCGCCGACGAGGAGGCAGGATCGGAAGTTAATAAATTTTGATCCATAGCTTGGCTCATAGACTTCTTTTGCATTTTTCCCAAATGCACAGGGATCAACAGTTTTGAGTTGCCTTTACCGGTAACCGTTTTGCTCAAGGCTAGTTGTACCATTCCTCTGGGTACAATCAGTTTGTACCAATCAATGCATTGGATTTTTCAAAGGATTTATTTTCCTTCGACCATTCGTGAAAATGGATTTTTGATGGACATTTGAATTGTCCATTATCTTAAACTTTACTGTGTTTAAGCACGTTGTGCCAACATTTCTGTCGGACTTGTCAAAATAACTTTGATCTAGCTGCATCATTGAAGAAGAGACAAGATCAAAATTTGGTCTAGTCATCCCATCAACGGAAGGACATAATTAGGTAACAGCAACTTAGGTCTCACTACGCCCTCAATGGCGGAGTAAGAATAAACAATAAATTAAAACCAGCCACACCATCAATGGAGGGACATGGTCAGATATCAGCAACTTAGATTATACCGCACCATCAACAGAGAAGCAGAATCAAATAACAACAACTCAAACCTTACTACACCATCAACGAAAGAGTATAAATGATCAGCAACTTGTACCCAGCCACACCATAAGCGGAGGGACAGGATCTACTAACATCAACTTAGACCTGGCTACACCATCAATTGAGGAACCAGACCGGATAATAATAACTTGGACCTAACCACTCCATCAAAGGAGAGGCAGGATAGGATATTAGCAGTTTTGATTCTACCGTGCAATCAATAGAGAAGCAGAATTTGGATAACAGCAACTCAAACCTTACTACACCATCAATGGAGGAGCATGAATAAACAACAACTTGGACCTTACTACGCCCTCAAATACAGAGTAAAAATGAACAACAACTCGAACCCAGCTGCACCATCAATAGAGAGACAGAATCAGATAACATGGATTTTACCACACCATCAACGGAGAGACAAGATCAGATAACTTGGATTCTACCACGCCATCAACGGAGAAGCAGAATCTGATAACAGCAACTCAAAATTTACTACACCATCAACGGAGGACCATGAATGAACAGTAACTTGTACCTTACTACACCCTTAACGACGGAGTAAGAACAAACAATAACTTAAACCCAGTCATACCATCAACGGAGGGACATAATCAGATAACTTGGATTCTACCACACCATCAACGGAGAAACAGAATCTGATAATAGCAACTCAAACCTTACTACACCATTAATGGAGGAGCAGGAATGAACAACAAACTGGACCTTACTATACCCTCAACAGTGGAGTAAGAATGAACAATAACTTAAACCAAGCCACACCATCAACAGAGAGACAGGATCAGATAACTTGGATTCTACCACACCATCAATGAAGAAGCAAAATCTGGATAACAACAACTCAAACCTTACTACACCATCAAAGGAGGAGCAGGAGTGAACAACAACTTAGACCTTACTACACCCTTAACGGTGGAGTAAGAACGAACAACAACTTAAACCTAGGCACACCATCAACAGATGAACATGATCAGATAACTTGGATTATACCACACTATCAACGGAGAAACAGAATATGATAATAGCAACTCAAACCTTACTACACCATCAACGGAAGAGCAGGAATGAACAACAACCTGGACCTTACTACACCCTCAATGACAGAGTAAGAATGAACAATAACTTAAACCCAGCCACACCATCAATGGAGGCTCAGGATCAGATAATTTAGATTCTATCACACCATCAACGGAGAAGCAGAATCTGGATAACAACAAATCAAACCCTACTACACCATCAATAGAGAAGCAGGAATAAACAACAACTTGGACCTTACTACACCCTCAACGATGGAGTAAGAACGAACAACAACTTGAACCCAGCCATACCATCAATGGAGGGACCGGATCAGATAACTACAATTCTACCATAACTCTAACGAAAAAGAAGAATCTGGATAACAGTTACTCAAACCCTACTACACCATCAATGGAGAAGCAGTAATGAATAACAACTTGAACCCAGCCACACCATTAAGGGAGGGAACGGATCGGATAACTCAGACTCTACTATATCATCATCAGAGAAGTAGAATCTGGATAATAACAACTCAAACATTACTACACTATCAATAGAGGAGCAAGAATGAATAGCAACTTCTTGAACCTAGCCACACCATTAACGAAAGGATAAGATCGGGTAATAGCAACTTATATTCTTGTCACGCCATCAACGGATGAACAAGATCGAATAAGAGCAACTTGGATCTGGCTACGCCATCAACGAAGGAACCAGGTTAAATAATACCACTCTATCAACGGAGGGGCATGATTGGAGGATAATACTTTGATTAATTTTTTGATTTTTAATTTTTTTTTCATATTTTTCCTTTATGATTTTTTATTTTTTTATTTTTGATTTTTAGGCTATAATTGTAAGAAAGAGATATCCAAGGAAAAAGTTTGGTCTAGCTGCACCATTAACAATAACACGAGATATGCAAAACGGTGGATCTGCTACACCAACAGGGAGGCTGAATCTGGACTAAATTGGTCTACCACCACTGACGGAGGCAAAAATTGGAAAAAGTCAGCTCTAACACTTTGCGGCGAGAATCGTGACCTAAAAATGAAGAAAAACATTAATTAGTAATTGTGCAAAATTTTGCCCTTGTTATCTAGATGTTTGAGCTTTTTTACATATTCGGCCTTCTTTGGACTAGGGATTGATCATCATGTTGTTACCCCCACGATTGAGGTTCTTTAGTCTCTTCCCTAAACCTGTTTGTGTGTCTATGCCAAAAATAAATGCATCATGAATGCCCCTAAATTTATGCCAATGTGCATGTTTAACCTAACTGCATGATAACACGTATGAATGTTTGATGCATGCATTTGATGTTAAATGGTCTTAATAAATGTATGAATGATGATTTTTTACCTCTCAAAGGGATGCCCTTAACTCTCTGTTGGATTGAGTACTCGATCTTATAATTACGAATATGTCCCTAATTCTTCTTGACTTCGATCATCTCCTTGTGGAGTTATCTTTCTGTGTGTATGCCCCTTACAGAAATACTTTGTAGCAAATTTGAACTTTAGAAAATTATGATGCTTATGGTTAGGTCATATAGATTTAGACTCATATTACTCGTGAGTACGATCAAATTAAGGTGAACAAAATGTATTTTCTGTTAAACCTTGTAGTTTTTGGCCTATACAAAAGGCTCTCACTACCATCGGGCTTAGGCAAATGAGGTACACAAAAGAATATTTCTTGAAAGAGATGAAAACTACAAGAGGACCTGTTGTAGTTAAAATAGTTCAACAACTAGCCTGGTCAAAATAGTCAAAGTAAGGCATTCCTAAACCCGTGCATCGAGAATTTTAATTATGACTTTCGTGCTTCGGTAGGGGATGTCTGATCATATCCGGCCTTATAGGGTTTTCGATGCTTAGGACACCAAGCTTAAGGTACTTTTCCACTAGCCTTTTAAAGCCCTAGCAGTTCTCGATTGTGTGGCCAACTTGTCTGGCATGGTAATCACATATTGCAATGGGGTCATACCATTTAGGAAACGAAGGTTGCATCAGGGCCTGGTGGTAAGGTGCCACTATATAATCATTAAGCATATCTTTGTACAGGTCTGAGTATAGAACTGGCAGTGGGGTGAACTCCTGATTTTCGATGTTCTTCCTTTGAGCATAGTCTTGGCTTGAAGAACCTTGAGCACTTACAGCTTCGAGTTGTATCATTGTTGTCGGCTTTGCATAATTAACATTATAAACACTTGAAGTATTTACTTTACTGTCCTTCTTTCCATATGATGTCCTCTTGTAGGATGAACTTTCACCGATGTCGATTTTTCCATTCTTAATAGTATTCTCGACAAGCTCACCAGATAAGACTAGATCGACATAATTTTTAGTTGTATTTCGTATAAGGCGATCCAGAATTGGGCCTTCCAATGTTTTGATAAATATAACCACTGTCTCATTCTCACCGAGTGGGGGTTGAACTTGGGCAGCCACATCTCTCCAACATTGTGCGCATTGTCTAAAGCTTTCATTAGACTTTTGTTTCATATGTTGCAGAGTCCATCGATCCAGCACCATATCACTGACGTGTCGATATTGCTCTAAAAAGCCTTGGCCAAGTCTTTCCATGATTTTATCTGGTGACGACTTAGTTGATTATACCATCTGGTGGCAGATCTGGCTAGGCTGTCTTGAAATCAGTGGATCAATAACTTGTCGTCTCTATCATATCTTGTCATTCTTCGGCAAGACATAGTAAGATTCACAACATGAAGAGGAGTAAACCCCAGAGGATACGAAGGGCCTTCGTTCACATCAACGAGACTTTCTATAAGATTCACAACAAAAGCCTCTTCTTTCTCATGGGGGGTTTTTGTCCTAGCATTTGTGCTATTTGGCCTAGCATGTCTTGCTGGTATTTCTTGATTTGTTCACTCATGTCTTGCTGGGCCTTAGCTAGCTGGTCTTCCATCTTCTTAGCCAAATCTGTTTGCACGTCTCTTTGAATTTGTTTAATACGGTCCAATCTATCTTCGTTTGTCATTTTGGTCTTGCGTCGAGTTCTGTAGTGGTGCTGAATTGGTTGACTTTTTGCTTTATCCAGTATCACTGTCATGGGGCATCCTAGATATTAGTCTTAAAATCTTTAAGAATGAATGCATGTAAATTCAATGTGCATGTCCTAGATACGGAGGTACTGATTCAAAAATGGTTCCCACGGCTCAACTTTTGAACTCATGGGATTTGTTCGCAACATTGAATGTTGCATTGATATCTAGGGTACTAGATTTTCTCCTTATGATGGGTTTTTTTTCAAATTGGGAACCACTCGTGAATCAATACTTCATGCGAATGAAATGCAAGAAATTAAAATGATGGGTCATGCAATTAATGCAAAATAAATTTAACATGATGTGATCAAAAAAAGAAACGAGGTCAATTCGAATAAAAATAATCAAATGAATAAATTAATAAGATAGAAATTAAAATAGATAAAAAAATATTGCACATAAAAAACAAATAAAGACACCAAAGCCTAAAAAAGGTGGCCGTTAAACATGCATGGGTTGGCTCCTATGACTCACTATATGAGGTTCAGATCTAAAGTAGAGGGTACCCAAACTGTCGCTAGGACATCGATTTGGGAGGATACATTTCTCTAGGTCTGTGCGGAGATGAAGATCTCACGGAGACGAAGGTACCGATGTATCCTGGAAGTAATCCACTATCCTGCACGGAGGCGATACCTCGTGAAGGCGTAGCTTCTCACTTCCATTTAAAAGGGACAGAGCTCGGGTACAGAGCTCATGATATGCAAAACCAGGAAAATAGATTTTTTTTTTAAAAATGTAAAAAAATAGAAATAAAAAGAAGGGATCAAAAAATAAATCAAACCAAATTTATAGTTTCCACTCGTTAAGACAAAAATGAATCAACTTGTGGCTCGACTCTCTTTAAAAAATTTCCCCAGCGGAGTCGCCAACTGTAACAATGGTCCCGCCCCCGGTGGGAAGCTTGTCGCGTTCTTGCGGAGTCAGTTACGTGTAGGGAAGGGTGAGCACCCCCACAATGCCCAAATTGGTACCGGGTAGATTATTTAGTGTATAAATGAGGGAAATTAAGAATTCGAATTTAATTTAAAATTGGTGATCCCTTAAAATATTTACAAGAATTTTTCCTTGTATGAAAGAAATTTACACCACTACACCCGAGGCATAATTTTTGTTAAATTCCGAACGAAGGGAACCTATTTTGAAAATTATAATTTAAAGTTAAAAATGGTATTCTGTGATGGAGATTACCGAAAAGCGGCACCCCTTACGTTCGAGGTACGCTTTTCACAATAATCCCTAAAAAAAGGGAGGATCATTTTTTTAAAATTGATTAAAACCAATGCACAAGTATATATACATATATATATACATATATATATATATATGTTAGTTTATAAATATTATGAGCGTAATAATAGTAATAATAGTAATGTACATATATTTATAACATACTAAGTATAATGTAATATACATAATATAATAAATACATTAATATAGTATAAAAAATAAAAATAATTATAAAAAATAATAAACATATTAATATATACATGTATACATAATAACACGTTAAATATAGCATATATATTATATAAATAAAATACATATTATAAATAAAACTACATATACAAATACATATTATATACATGTTATAATAATACATATATTATACATATTATTTGTATATATATACGTTTATGACATATATATTTACAAATTATATATACTAATTGTAATTAATAGATGGGTAAAAATAATAATAAAGAAAAATATTGGATATAATATAATTACATAAACATGACTAAAATTGAAAGAAACAAAAAAACAGTGCAAAAATAAATTAAAAATAATATACAAGGCCAAAATTAAAAAAAATTATAGAGTTCGGGGCTAAATCCATAATTGTTCCCTCGAATAACGACCAGATTTAAGAGCGTAGAAAATTTGAGGGTCCGAAATCGTAAATATCCCATAAAAAACTAATTAAAATAGACTTCGGACTAAATTGCAAAACGGTTGAAACTTTTAGGGACCTAAAAAGTGATTAAACCATGCAACAAACCTATTTTGAAAATATATTTGGGACGAAGGGACTGACCCGGTAATTTCTCCATAAAACTTGATTAAATCTGATTTAGTGACCAAACTGGGAAACTTTTAAAATGTTTAGGGACTGAAAAGTGATTATCCCATGCGGAGGGACTGAAAATGTAATTTCCCCACTTTAAAATAGCACGAGTCCCTTAGCCGTGTCGGGTCGAGCTACGGGTTGAAGGACGATAGGACGCTATTTTAGGCCTGGACTCAGACGCCCAAAACGACGCTATTTTATTAGTATATATATATATCCGGGTTTTGACCAAAAAATCATTTTGCATGAAGATTTTTTTTAAAAAAAGAGCAGCCATGCTCTGGGAGCTCTCGCCTGTCGCTGGACGCCCGCCATCGGTCCGCCGTAAGCCGCCGTTGATCGACGGTAGAGAGCCGCCACCCACAGCGGTCGAAAATCGTACGAAGAAACCTCAGGGTAAGTTTTTCGTCCTAATTTCATATATGATATTTGTTTTAAAAAACTCAATATACGTGTATAGATCTAGGAAAAAACTGAAGTGCTTTTACATGTCTAAATTTTACCTTTTCTTTTCAATTTTTTTGCTTGACTCGAATATGCCATTTTTTATCATTCGAAAGAAAAATCCTCTTTTTTTATCCTTCGAAAAACTCCATTTTACATATGATTTTATGGTTTTTTATACCCATTTGAGCTACATGCATTTAGATAAAAAAAAACATAACAAATGGTTCTTATTTTATTATTTTTTTGCAGATCTGGCGTCTTAGGTGGATGAGCAGTACGTCGGTGACAGAGTGGGTGGTGGGATGGCTGGTGGTGGCGCGCATGGCGGCCACGCGCGGGGATGTGAAGGGACAAGGGCGGCGACAGCTTGCAAGTGTGATAGGTTGCTAGGGTTTTTTTTGGTTGTGGTAATTAGGGTTTAGGTTATTTTTGGGTTTAGTGGGTTATTTAATTGGTTATGCGCCCGGGTTAAATTGTAGTGGGTTATGGGTATTGGGTTGATTTTAGTTGTATGTGTTTAATATTTGTAATGGGCTAAGCCATGATAAAAAGGGTTACTACATGTGTCATATTTGTTATGCTTTCGGTAACATATAAAGTAATCCTTTAAGATTTTGTGTAGTTACACAATTTCCTACTATAAGTTTGGTTGGTTTTAGATTAGGAGATAGGGGTAATAATTTGTGTACCTACGTTTTTTCTTATCACGAACGAAATGAGTTATGTAGGTATTGCAAAACATTTTGTAGGTATCGTATTTGTTATGCGGTCGGTAGCATATAAAGTAATCCTTTAAGATTTTGTGTAGTTACACAATTTTCTACCATAAGCTTGGTTGGTTTAGATTAGGAGATAGGGGTAATAATTTGTGTAGTTGATTCTTTCCTTATAAATGACATAAAGATCTATGTAGGTCTTGTAAAACGTTATGTAGGTACCCTATTTGTTATGCGTTCGGTAACATATAAAGTAATCCTTTGAGATTTTGTGTAGTTACACAATTTCCTACCATAAGTTAGGTTGGTGTTAGATTATGAGATATGGGGTAATAATTTGTGTACCTACGTTTTTTCTTATCACAGACGTAACGAATTATGTAGGTATTGTAAAACATTGTGTAGATATCGTATTTGTTATACGGTCGGTAACATATAGAGTAATCCTTTAAGATTTTGTGTAGTTACACAATTTCCTACCATAAGTTTGGTTGGTTTTAGATTAGGAGATAGGGGGTAATAATTTGTGTAGTTACTTCTTTTCTTATAAATGACGTAAAGATCTATGTATGTCTTGTAAAACATTGTGTAGGTACCCTATTTGTTATGCGTTCGGTAACATATAAAGTAATCCTTTAAGATTTTGTGTAGTTACACAATTTCTTACCATGATAAGCTTTTGTGTAACTACCGTTTTTCTTACACTTACTGTAACAAATTATGTAGCCGCATAATAAGAATTTATGTTGTAACCAACTACTAGTATAACCAGTCTGCCATCTTTTAGTCTAATTTTAGGCTGCCTTACGGCAGACCGATCCCCTACTTTTACACGCTAAGCTGGGAATTAGTTATGTCAGAAATTCATTAATAATGTCGATTTTCTTTTACGAATCATAATTCTACTTTAAAAGGAGGGGATGAAAGACTTTAAGAAAAGAAAATAGAGTACCCTTAATAGGTCTAGAATCCGTGACCTGTGGGAATATGAAAGAACAAAGATGATAATATTTTTAAAAAAAATTAAAATAAGTGAGTTAAATATTTGTAGGATAAAAAATAAAAAAAGAATTATGGACTAATGATAAAGCACATAAGACCAACTATCAGTTTGTCTAGTGGGATGAGACATGAAATTCCTTAAGCAAGGTCAGAGGTTTGAATCATGACATTGTGAATGTAGCAATTTGGGTTGGGAGGGTCGCCCCATAGTGAGCCTTTACAATACCGGATCTAGATTAGTCAACCAGTGAGTTGGATACTGATGATTAAACAAAAAAATGATAAAACACATGAGAAAGAAAAAATATTATAGTTTAACCATATTAGTTCATTTTTATTCAATAAGTCAATCTACTTCGCCCACAAACAAGTCAAGAAACATTTATTTACTTTTTAAAATTGAGGACTTAATTTTAATAAATTGAACAAGATCTCTTAAATATTTGAGTCGTCTTTGTTTCTTAACCTACCAATTATAATCCCAATTTACATAAGATTAACTTTAATTTGATTGATGTATTTTTTTAAACATTCTAATATGTTTATAAAGTAGTATCTTAATCCAATTTCATATTTAGATAAATTCATGCACACTTTCAGACTACACTGGTCGAATTCAGATTATTTAGGAAGAATATCCCATTCTTTTTCACTGAGACCACTCAAGGAGTTCAATTTGATTGATGTTTTTAAAACTTATAGAATTGAATGTGTTTAAATATATATTTACTATTGATTTATAGATTACAAGAAGTATAATTAGTTAAAAATTATTTTAAAAAATCATACGGGGAAAAGAAAAGAAAACTAATAATAAAATCTCTTGGATTTTTATTGCCTTGTTTGATAAACAGAGTTTTGATCTAAAATTAAAAGATTTAATCACATTTAGAGGACTAGCTGTTGGAAAATAATGGACATTTTGGAACTTTGAGACATTATTTATTGGTAAAATTAGAACCTTTAAAACAATGTATAATGTGCTAAAATTGATTGAGTAATGACTCAGAAATTGATGCAAATGTTGTTGAGAAAAATGTGGTTCACACAATGTGGACAACGTAAAATGTCCAGATCGATTGGGCCTATATGGACCAATCGAATTTTTAGCCCAACTAAATTATTTTTCTCAAAAAGTTATATCTCTTGTTGAATTGTTGTATCTTTTGAACAATTGTATCTCCTGGTGAACAGATTCTTAGTTCTTGGTTTAACATTGCATCTTTTCACTCATTGTATATGTTCATTTATATCTATTAATTTTTCAACAAAAAATTTCATGAATCGGTCTAATCTCTTCCTGAATTTCCTTTCCTCTATATAAAGCCAAGTTAGGAGACTTCAAATCAGATCTTCAAAGAAACTATCAATATAAAAAATTCCTTCTAAATTCATTCCTTTTGGTGATAGAGGAATGTAATATTGTGTTCAAATGGTTACTGTTATTGTGATACTATTGTGATCATTTGTTGTTGTATCCTGGGAGACAAACGTCTTAACGTTATTCAAAGTATCGAAAAGAGGTCGAATCTATCTTAAGAAAAATGTTCATACATGTCTCAACAAAATTCTTATTCTGATTTCCAATTTTTTCTGATTATAGGTACCATGTTTTGTTACTGCTTGCATTGTTTTTTTGTTATTGTTATATTAATACTACATACGATCTTATATATTTTCTTACACTAGCCAGTCAATTCTGTTATTTGGCTGTTTGGTAAACATATGATTGTAATAACGAATTGGGTGAATCATCTAAAAATAAAAATGCTACTAAGAGTAACTTTTTGAGTTTAGAGGAATGAATATAAGAGTTATAAATACTCTTTTGTCCTTGACAATTACATTGAAGATTCTCCAAATAATCTAAATTAGCTAATTTGATTGTTTGACAACTAGTGAATAACTGATTACATTAGCTAATAGCGGATTGCATTAAGTTATTATATAAAAATATTTGGTAAAATTAACTGATAGCTGATAGTGTTTGCTTATTTGAACAAAAAAATGATATATAAGGACATGATTAAATTTAATAATACTCTCTTTTTATAAAGGTTGCTAGTGTTATTAAAAAAAAGAAATATCCAAAATTACAATGAAGGTTTACAACTATAAACGTAAACTAAATATCTAATTTTGACATTTTCCTATAATCATTTAAACAAAACTAATCACTTGAGATCATACAATGAAAAGATTAAAAATCCAACCAAAAGACTCTAACAAAAGCTAAATACGAACAACACCAATATCGAAGATGGAGGATAAAACCATCAACACTAACATCAAAAAAGGCATATAACCCTAATGACACATTGACAAAACGGTCATTATCATAACTCAATCGCTAACAATAAACGGTAATTATGAACATGTATCCAAATCCAACCCGAGGATCTAAAGCATAGGAGATCAACAGGATAACAAATAATCGACATATTGACCAGTCCTATCGTCGTCGAATAAGCATAAAAAACGTGCCATAAACACAATTATTTTTATTAAAACTAGAAAAAATAAAGGAAAAGTAAACGTGAGATATATTAAAGCAAAGGGAAAAAGTACAGACAACCGACGGCCAATATTAAAGATGGTGCCAACGGCCCCAAACAAATTAGAAAAAAGAAAAAATTAGACGCTGATGTTGAAAAGTAAACGCTACGAGCAGCTAGGGTTCTAAGTTTCCATTATTATATTTAATAATTATTTAAATAAATCATCGATTATTAATATTTGATATCTACATAAGTATGAATAATTAGTTTTTTAATATAATATTATTAAACATATTTGAAAGAGGTATATTTTGATTTTTTTTATGAAAGTATCTTTTTAATATAATCTTATTAATTATTAAATTTAAAAGACATTCGAAGCATATGTTAATTTTATTTTCATAATTAGATTGTTAATATAAAATTATTAAACATATTTGAATGATGTATATATTGATTTATTATTTATGAAATTATATTTTTAATATAATTTTATTAATTATTAAATTTAAATGGTATTTGAAGTATATGCATTAATCTCATCAATTTGAAAGGAAAATCATGTATGGCTAAATTTTGAAGATCACCCCTGTTAACAGCCTTCAAAGCAGACCCGAATAGAACGCACCGTTTTAACGTTCAAAAGGCAACAGAGGGAATGTTTCCCGCGAAATCTCTCTCTAAAAGCATATCTCTGCTATTTAAGTGCAAAACCCTAACCCCAAATCTCACCATTTTCACCATCAATACCAAGCGAAAGCATTCATGGCAGCTGGAACTCCAAAGAAGCAACGCCAGTCACCCAGAAAACTCAAACAATCCCCTCGTAATCTCAAATCACAATCATCTCCTTCTTCCTTTTCTCCCTGCCCCCAAACCCCTCAATCTCTTTGCCTTTCACAACCTCCGCTCCGCCGATCGGCACGCCGGGCCTTGCTATCGTTTACTTCGAAGCTCGAGGATGAGATATCAGATCCAAAACCGGTTCGAAGAACTTTTGAAGAAAATGAAAAATGTCATGGGAAAAGCCTAAAGCAGCTGAGTAACGAGCAGAATGAGAAGACGCTGAGAACTTTGAGATGCAATAGGAATGGCGAGGTTAGGAAAACCCGAAATTTGGGTAAATTGGATGAGGGAACGCTAATGTTGAGGTTCCGTTTTCTCCGGCATCACCGGAGGTTTTGGAGGCTAAGGCGAGGAAAAGAGGGGAAGAAAAAAGTGCGACGGCGAGAGCTACTGTGACAAGGAATTCGAAGAAGGAGAGGAAGAGAGTGTATTATAAGAACGTGGTGTATGATCAGGGTGAGTATGAGGTGGGAGACAATGTGTATGTGAAAACGAGAGAGGATGCAAGCTCCGATGGTGAGGTTCCTGAAATGGAGGAGTGTAGGTTGTGCTTCAAGGCAGGGAGGAATGTGATGATTGTCTTGGTGGGTTTCACTTGAAATGCTTGAAGCCACCATTGAAAGAGGTTCCTGAGGGGGATTGGGTTTGTAGGTTTTGCCAGGCTAGGGAATTGGGGAAAGATGTCGAGTTTCTGAAGCCTCCGGAGGGGAAGAAGTGCCTTAGGACTTTAAGGGAGAAGCTGCTTTCAAGTGATATGTGGGCTGCCCGTACGAGGTTTGTAATTTTGTTTTATACGGATTGCATTTTGTTTTTTGATGGCTAATCATGTATGTGGATAAAAATAAGGAAAATTTGTTTATTGGAGTTGTGCAGCTTGTGGAAAGAAGTAGATGGTAGCTATTGGTTTTGAGGGCGGTGGTATATCATACCGGAAGAGACTGCAAGTGGAAGGCAACCTCATAATTTGAGAAGGGAGCTTTATCAGACAAATGATTTTGCTGACATTGAGGTAACAATTTTTTTTTTTTATATTTGGATTGTTAATTCAATATTAGAGGAGAATGGTCACTGTGACACTATTTGCACGGAGATATTTTTTATGTAATGCTTCTTGATTTGGTTGATTATATGATAAGAGAAATGTTCACTTTGTTTTGGTTCTTGAATAAATTTATTACTTGAATGTGGATTTATAGTTATGTTGGGTCATAGTTATCAATCATTGCAGCTAAAATAGATATTGGACAACCCAAGGGATTATACGTCCTAAATCTAGTGTGAAATTCTCCGCTCATATTTGATAGGATTATCCTAGACATGTTTCATCCTGCTTCTACATCACACCGTCTTCAATGGAAAAGATAGCAGCCATAGGAAATTAGCTTCAATCATTTATTGATTGGTTCGTATCCTTTATTGATGACCATTCTTGTACTACATGGACTTTTTTGATGAAAGAAAAATCTGAGGTAGAGCAAATATTTAAGAGGTTTTATACTATGGTAGTGACTCAGTTTAACAGTCACATTCAAATTTTGCACTCTGATAATGGGGGAGAGTATTTTACAAAAA
The DNA here is from genome assembly GCA_019671005.1 of Hibiscus mutabilis. Lineage (NCBI taxonomy): Eukaryota > Viridiplantae > Streptophyta > Magnoliopsida > Malvales > Malvaceae > Hibiscus > Hibiscus mutabilis. The sequence continues at coordinate 7,786,270 of CM033733.1, read as the reverse complement.
CATTGGGTTCTTTCTTTTGAGAGAAGGGGATTGTCCAGATTAGTTCTTGTGTCGATACTCCGCAGCAAAATGGGATCGCAGAGAGGAAAAACAGACATCTTTTAGAGGTCACTAGGTCCTTACTCTTCTCTCATAATGTACCTACTCAATATTGGGGTGAGGCTCTCTTGACAGCAACCTACCTGATTAATTGGATGCCTAGTAAAGTCCTAAAATTTCAAACCCCAAGGTCAGTGTATCTGGACAGTTATCCTACTCTTACACCTATATCATCTACCCTTCCTTTGAGAGTTTTTGGGTGCACTGCCTATGTCCATAATACTAGTCCCTCTAGGTCTAAACTTGATCCTAGATCTATTAAGTGCCTCTTTTTAGGATATTCTTCACTAAAGAAGGGCTACAAGTGTTACTCTCCTCATACTCGTAAGTTTTATATTTCTCTGGATGTTACATTTTTTGAACACATTCCATATTTTACCAAGTCTTCAATTCAGGGGGAGAACTTTGATGAATTTCAGCCTTTAAATCTTTTGCCACGGCAAAACCAACTTGTTACAGTACAGGTTCCCTCTACTCTTCCCACAACCTTTTTGCCATCATCAACACCAGTAAATTCTACCAGTCCTCGACCTATTCATCCAATGAGTACTACAACTCCAGAAAGTCCCAAATCTACTCCTACGACCCCTCAAAGAACCCAAACTCCACAACTCCAGAGTGAAGAGCTGAGTGTCTACAAAAAGAGGCAAAAATCTATTCTAGAGGCCATCTTACAGTCTGACATTTGTCGAGAATTGCAACTGAGTCCAATTGCCTCTGAAAATGTGGAAGGTAATGGAGGTGATGAAGGTAATGAATTATCCCAAGTTTCTACTTCTAATATGGATCATGATGAGTTACCTATTGCTAAGAGGAAGGGTGTCAGACAATATACAAAATATCCTATTCAGAGATTTGTTTCTTATGGGAATTTAATGTCTTCTATTAAAGCCTTTACAGCCAGCTTAAATGAGATACAAATTCCAGCAACTGTAGAAGAGGCTCTCAAGGATCCTAGGTGGAAGAAAGCAGTAGAAGAGATTGAAGCTTTGGAAAAGAATGGGACTTGGACCATGGTTGATTTACCACAAGGAAAGAAGCTTGTGGGCTGCAAATGGGTATTTGCAGTGAAATACAACTCTGAGGGCAGCATTGATAGATACAAGGCGAGACTTGTGGCCAAGGGCTTCACACAAACATATGGCATTGATTACAAGGAGACCTTTGCTCCTGTGGCCAAACTCAACACAGTTAGAGTTCTACTTAGTTTGGCAGTCAATGAAGGATGGGGACTTCACCAGTTAGATGTGAAAAATGCTTTCCTTAATGGAAGGCTAGAAGAAGAAGTCTACATGAGTATTCCTCTAGGAGTGAAGGGGAAAATGGGAGATCAAAGAGTGTACAAGCTGGAAAAATCCATGTATGGCCTGAAGCAATCACCTAAGGCTTAGTTTGAGAGATTTACCAAAGTTATTTTGAGAAGTGGGTTTAAGCAAAGTCAAGTTGATTATACACTCTTCATCAAGATGACACCTAGCAGAAAAATGGTAATCTTGATTGTTTATGTTGATGACATAATAATCACTGGAGATGATCTCAGTGAGATTAGAAATTTGAAGAATCTACTGAGCAGGGAGTTCGAGATAAAGGACTTGGGAAGCTTGAGGTATTTCCTGGGAATGGAAGTGGCAAGATCAAGCAAAGGTTTGGTTATTAATCAAAGGAAGTACATTCTGGATCTTCTATCCGAGACTGGAATGTTGGGGTGCAAACCTGTAGACACTCCAATAGAGACAAACTTGAAGCTGAAGAAAGAAGGAGCTCGAGTAGGTAAAGAGCAGTATCAAAGACTGGTTGGAAAACTTATATACCTATCTCTGACAAGACCCGATATTGGTTTTTCTGTTAATATTGTAAGCCAACATATGGCAGATCCTAGAGAAGAGCATCTTAAGGTTGCATACAGAATATTAAGATACTTAAAAAGGACTCCAGGCCATGGTTTATTCTTTAAGAAAACCGAAGACAGAACAGTGAAAGTCTTCACTGATTCCAGCTGGGCTGGAGAGTTAACAGAAAGGAGGTCGACTAGTGGCTATTGCACATTCGTTTGGGGAAACTTGGTGACCTGGAGAAGCAAGAAACAATCTGTTGTTTCTAGAAGTAGTGTTGAAGCCGAATACAGAGCTTTAGCACTAGGAATCTGTGAAGGCATTTGGCTGTAGAGATTGATGAAAGAATTGGAGATGAACCAAAGTGAAAAATTCAAGATTTTATGTGATAATGAATCTGCTATCAGGATTGCTAAGAATCCAGTCCACCATGATAGAACAAAACATGTGGAGATTGACCGACATTTCATCTCAGAAAAGGTCAATGGTGGAATAGCAGATTTATGTTATGTACCCACTGAAGGGCAGCTAGCAGATGTGCTCACCAAGGCTCTACCAAAAGCAACCTTTGATGGATTCACATCCAAGCTGGGACTATACAATGTATACTCACCAGCTTGAGGGGGAGTGTTGTAGATAAAGATAAGTTTATTTATTTACTGTAGATAAACTAAAGTAGTATGGATAAACTATAAAGTTTGAATTATTTATCCCTTATCCTAGGATTTTATCTCTTATCTTATCTCATAGGTTGAATTTAATTTCAATTTAGAGTAGTGTATTTGTAACATAACTCTTTATAACTAGCCTATAAAAGGCCTTGTATCTGTGTTATTTGAAATCAAGAAAAACAGTGAATCTAATTGATCACTACCAAAAATACTCCTCTTTATTTTCTACAATCTTATCCCAAATTTAAAAGATGCAAGGTTTTCTTAATCACCACTTTATCCCATCTCTTTTGATTTACACATGCTTGTATTTCTGTTGCATGTCAAGATGACTACAGTTTTGCTGCTTAAAAATATAACAATATACAAATAAAGTTAATACTTGTACATTGTATATGAAGGAAACAATATGTGTATGCTATGTAAAATATGGCGGTTTTCTCTGTATTTCATTCAGAATTGTGTTTATCTCAATGACCAGATTTTTTAAAATATATTTTTAATCACTGTAGGCGGGAGCTCTTGTTAATGTCTACACTGATGGTACTGTTTTAGTTTCACACGGTGGTGTTGAGATGGGGCAAGGTTTGCATACAAAAGTTGCTCAAGTTGCTGCATCTGCCTTCAATATCCCTCTCAGTTCGGTCTTTATATCAGAGACAAGTACTGACAAGGTAGAAAGCTAAGATTGCAATTCAGATTGCATCATCACTTATCGCAGAAAACTGATCTTAGCTTGCATAATCGCTAGTCGCAGCAAGTGTATAAAAAATATGCTCAAGTCAAGAACTGTGTTCTCTCATCATTAGATGATATTAGTTTCTGTTTCTGTTTATGTTTAGTCATCCATCTGGTGAAAATTAAATAAACATTTGTAATACAGTATTTTCTAATTTCATGTTACATCCGTCTTCTGTTGGTCAGGTTCCTAATGCTTCTCCAACAGCAGCTTCTGCTAGTTCTGATATGTATGCAGCTGCACCTTTGGATGCATGTGAGCAGATAAAGGCACGGATGGAACCAATTGCTTCACAGCGTAATTTTAGTTCTTTTGCTGAGGTATTGTTTTTTCTGTAATTTTGTATGTAGATTATTGTGTACTGTTGTCTACACTACTGTTTTAAAGAATAATTTCTTTTCCTTAGAACTCTTTATCTTCCCAACCTCCTCCCATTGAATATTCGTAAACGTTTATGAAGGTTGTTGATAGTTTAGTTTCTTTTTCGCTGTATTTTATAAGCAAATTGTACTGTCACGAGGTTAAAAGTATGGGCTTTATTATGTGATTTATACTCGGTTAGATTTGGTACAATTTTGTTGATTCAATAGTTTTTTTCAGACCAGAGGTTAAACTTTATTGTGCAGGGAAAGTTAAGGTTACAAAATTTAGATTTTGGTCTTTCACTTTTCTTTCCACAAATTGCTTGCTTTCTCATATCCACTTGTATGTTTTCAAATTGGGGGCATTGGCATTTTTTGTCTTTTAATTTTCAGTTAATTAAGGCTTATTTGATTAAGCTTAGGGGAGTTTGATGATCTAATTATTTGGTTAAGTAATGCTAGTCAATAGTTGATGTTTGTTTAGTGAAGAAATGCAAGTTAATATTTGTGACATGCTTTGTTTTTCTTTTAATTTTACCTAGCTGGTCAGTGCATGTTACGTGGAGCGAATAGACCTTTCTGCCCACGGATTTTATATCACACCTGACATTGGCTTTGATTGGAGCACTGGTAAAGGAAAGCCATTCAGTTATTTTACCTTTGGAGCTGCATTTGCTGAAGTTGAAATTGATACATTGACCGGAGATTTCCACACAAGAACGGCAAATGTTTTCATGGATCTAGGATATTCTCTCAATCCTGCAATAGATGTTGGCCAGGTGCATTCCCTTGCTTCTTTTTAATGAGGTTCATGAGTTGAACTGAATTATACTTTTCAAGTTAAAATGCCTATTCACCTTTATGATAACTACAAGAAACGAGCTATAACACTTAAGCTTTTCTTGGATATGTAATTGTTCCGAGAGTCTGAATGTTAATGTCATATTACATCTGAGCATATGATTGTATTTATACAAGTACAAAGAAAAGAAATAATGGTTCAGAGATGGATGGAACTTGGAACTTGGAACTTGGAAGCAATGAGAACAATGTTCTATGTGCTTCCCTTCGCTAGGAAATTAAGAATGTGGTTTCTCCTGGAGCAGGTTAACAAAACATGGTGTTTCGGATAATAATCTCTAAAACAAGATTCAAAACAGGAAGCGAAAAAGGAATAGGTTTACCAAATAAGAGTCGTACAAGCTGTTTCCCCCTTTATTTGTTTAGTTACAGGCCATTAACTTCCAGTCTGAACATATTTCTTCTTCTTATTGGCAAGCTAGTGTTTCTTTTATTACTCAATCTTTCATAACACAGGTCGAAGGCGCGTTTATCCAAGGTCTTGGTTGGGTTGCCTTGGAAGAACTTAAGTGGGGAGACGCATCTCATAATTCGACCCGGCTGCTTGTACATATGTGGGCCTGGAAGTTACAAAATTCCTTCTCTAAATGATATCCCATTCAAGTTTAATGTTTCTCTATTGAAGGTAATGTAGCTACTAACGCCTTTGAAAGTAGTCGCCCTTCCAGAATGTCGAACTTATTACCTATTGTTCTGTTTTTCCTTGTACATATGAAGTCTTTGTTTATATGTTTACATGCTGACGTGCAGGGTAATCCAAACGTAAAAGCCATTCATTAATCGAAAGCTGTTGTCGAGCCTCCGTTTTTTTTGGCTTCATCTGTTTTCTTCGCCATCAAAGACGCCATTTTAGCTGCCAGAGCAGAAACAGGTCATACTGGGTGGTTTCCGCTTGATAATCCCGCAACGCCGGAACGAATCAGAATGGCATGTCTACATGAGTTTACTGCACCATTCGTAAGCTCTGATTTCCACCCTAAGCTTAGTGTTTGAGATGGTCGTCGCAGTCGTGGATAGTTGCGCTATGATCTAATATACATTCTTCTGCAACTGTACTGTACTTTAATGTGGCAAGGGATTATCACTGATTTCCATTTGGCGCTAACACGTTTGCATGATTCCATTTGTGAGTATTAATTGGACCACATGTATCAAAACAAGGCCATTGAATTTCGTGTTGACAAGGCATTTTCAACTTATAAAAAGAATTCTAAGAAGCTTGAGAGGGAGTACATTTACGGGTCACTAGGAGTGTTCATGGTAGGTTAACCATATTGTTTAGTTTAAATGGTTAATTAACTATTATAGCCGTTATTGAATTGTAACTTAATCGTTAAAAAATAATTAACTGTTTTAATCGTTGACAGTTAACTAATATTAACGGTTCAGTTACAGATTAACAGGTTAACTTGTAACTCATTACAATTTTTTTTCACATATTCGCTGTTTTTTTTAGAATAATAAAATTATCTCTTCGATAAATATATATTATAAGAGCGCCTCAAGATTAATGATTAATTTAATAACGGTTAATTATCTCTACAAAATATATGTATAAATAATTTAATAACAGTTGACCTATAAATTAACTATTAATAATTATTTCTAGCAGTTTAGTTAACCAAAATAGGTTAATCTTAACGGTTCGGTTAATAAACCGATAAAATGTGGTAGTTATATCGATTAACGGTTACAGATCAACACCCTTACAAGTCAACCTCTCTATTTGCTTACAAGTCTCCTCCCCACTTCTCCATCACCACCTCCACCATTTCAGTCGCCCCCACCTTCTCCTTCACTCCCTCCTTATGTCTACAGTCCCCCTTCCATCCCCTCCTCCATCTCCATATCCTCCTCCTCCTCCACCTTATGTTTATAATTCTCCATCATCACTCTACCCTGTGTATAAAATATTATTTAAATAGCGTTTACGGTCGCGTTTTTCGTCGCATTGCTTTTGTCGCGATTACGAAGATAACAGATGTCATAGCGGTCATTGCGGTTGTTGCAGTTGTAATTTTTTTTTAAATTCGCACAATTTATTGTATTAAATAATAATTGTAATTGCAATTATTTAAAGTCACTTCTAATGATTTTTAGAGTGCTTTTTAACACTTAGATTAGTAGATTACTAAATTTAAAGGACTAAATTAAATGAAAAGTAAACTTTGCACTCTAAATCAAGAGAAAATTAAGAACTAAAATAATAAAACTAAAATGTGGCATGGCTGAAATGGATATTTACCCATCTCTGTATATAACTTGGGGAGAGAAGCAACTATTACCGTTTAGAAAAGCTTACAATACACTCACCCACAATCCCACATTGTTAAAATATATATAAAGTAGACACAAAAATTTGGATTGCAAACCACTCTTGGCCTTTCGGCTGAGATCAAACAAGAAAACCAGAAATGAGTGACATACCATGAACGAGCTTACAATACACTCACCCACAATCCCACTCTTGCAAACCGTTGTTTTTAGTAATAGAGATTTTGGTGTTATTGAGATAGCGGCTGTTATCGCGGTTTCGGTCTGTTTTTTAAAACCCATTTACAAAACTCTCCTCTTTTATCCGTCTTCTGGTTCCACCTCCTTACTTCTACAAGTCTTCTTCCTCACGTTCTCTTTCTCCTCCCCCTATGTATTACTAAAAGCTATGCCGCCTTCTACTCTAAATTACCATCCCCAAGCAAACCACGCAAACCATGAATTTTGCTTGGTTAAAGGTAGTTAACTAATAATCAGGTGTTTTAGCGAGATGAGATAATATATCTCTTAAGTAAGGTTAAGAGTTTGAATAATAACGAGGGTTGTTTTTATAATAAATTTTGTAAAATTCAATATATATTAATCGGTCAATAGGTCATATATCGATGATTGTAAAAAAACTTAGCTATTATTGGAAACATTCTCTCCCACTATCTCTTTAAAATGCGTTAATTTCAAAATAATATTGATTGTTTTATTAAGATAATCACTTTTTAAAAAAACATTTATTTTATTGGAATTTTATGAATTTGAAAAATAATTATAAAAGGATAATGATATTTAAAATAAAGGTAAATTATAAATTTCATCACTCAGTTTTTTCGCTCTTATTTTGCTCTATTAAGTTTAACTTTTTAATTTAATAATCGAGCTTTCAAATTGTTCTTATTTTGGTCACTCGGGAGATAAAATCAAAAATGAAAGGGTGACATGACAATCACATGTGCTGATATGGACTGCTTTTAGCTGACATGGCAGCCACATGTCATCCATGTCATTTCCCCTTTTTTCTTTCATTTTTTGATTTTATCTTCTTCCCCCAAAGATAAAAAGTTTTACAATTTCACTCATCTATCACGCCAACGCTGAATTCTTAGGTGTCTTTTCCGACCACTCAAGACACCAATAAACTCGTCTCCTACCACTCTATCAGTTTAGATTTTCTCAAAATCACTTTAAAACTCGCAAAACTCAATCAAAAACCTAAAATACGTAAAATCTCAACCTACTCCGATCTACAATATTCACCGTTCGATCAACGTGGAATCAAAATATACTTCTCTCTTCCTTTTTCCACCTTTCCCACTGGTGGGATTTGGAAGAAGAAGCTTCATCATTGAGAAATCTAAGGAAATCCAAAACAGAGAGTTTTTCATAAAAACCTTGGGGGTCATTTCATAATTTTTAAAAGATGGATGTCTAGTCATAATAACGTTAATTATTTAACGATAGTGTGACCAAAATAAGAGCAAAGCGAAAGTTCAGTGATTAAATTAAAATTTTTTAAACTTGAATGACCAAAATAGAAATGAGACGAAAGTTGAGCGGTGAAATTTATAATTTACCCTCAATAAACAATCTTAAAATGTGTTGTAAAAATATATACAAATAATTGTAATAATATAATATAAAAGTATGTTATAATTATCCCCTTATTCACCCAAAAAATACATTAGAATTAAATAGGAATGGTATTTTAATGTTTACAATTTTTATTAATGTATTAAATGAAAGGAAAAAACTTTCATACACATGCCGTGTAAATTTTAATTTACACGTGCCTTTTAGTTTTAGGGGTTAGAGTTTTAGTCTAGGGTTTAAAGTTTAGGGGTTTATGTTGTAGGGTTTAGAATTTACGATATAGGGTTTAAGGTTTAGGGTTTAATTTTTTAGGATTAAGGTTAGAAATTTAAGATTTGAGTTTTATAATATAAATATGCAAGCTTGTGTAAAATTAGTTTTACACAACTTGTATATCAAAATTTTACCCTAAATAAAATAAGATAAAGATGAATTATAAAAAACATAAATTTAGGTGGTATTTGAATGGAGTTGAACTACCAAAATCCTTCTAATTATAAAGGAAAATATTTTGATACATGAGAGTTTAGAATAGGGATGTGCAAAAAAACCGAAAAATCGAAATCAAAACCAAAATCCAAAAAAAATTGATCCGAAAATACGGTTAACCGAACTGAAAAATGAGTTTTGGTATTTAAAAAAAATATTATTTCGGTTCGGATACGGTTTATAATTTAAAAAAAAAGCGAGTAACTGAACCGACCGGTTATATAATATATAATATATAATATACAATATATATATATATATATATATATATTCATACAATTATGTTAGCAAATTTTAGGGTTATTTTTAATTTATTGCCCTTCAAATATTTACATATTTTTATTACTCTACGAGTAGAAAGTCAACGCAAAATATTGATTTGAAAAGTATTTTGCCGCAAAATATTGATTTGGGAAGTCAATAATTAATGGTAATTTATTCCCAGAATATTTTTATTACCCTTTGAGTCGTACATTGTTTTTAAGTGTTTACTGTTTTCAAATGATTTTATAGTTTTTTAATTGTTTTTATTATATTTTTTATGTTATTAGGCCTAATTTTTGCATATACTACAATTATGCTTTATTGAATTTGTTCTAGTATTGAGAAGATATTGGTATTTTTGTGTCAAATTTTTGAAAGATGTATTTTCTTTGATTATGTTGTTAAATTTTATATTTTTAATAAGAAAAGTAAAAAAATCATTATCCGACCGAACCGAATCGAATATATCGATTAACCGGTTTAATGGTTATAGTTTAGGGTTAAGAATCGAACAACCCGAATTTATCAATTATCCGAAATAATTTATTAACGGTTAATTGAACCCAGTTTTGCACACTCTAGTTTAGAGATTTAAATTTTAAGGTTTATGTTTGAAATTTAGTGTTTAGAATTTAGGATTAGAAATTTAAAATTTCGATTTTATTGTTTAAATATAAAAAATTATATAATATTTTTACAAATTTTTTATCCTTCTAATTCCCTTTCAAATTGATAAAGCCTAAATCAATTATAGATTATTACTCAATAAACAACATCAAGCATTAAGTTTAATTATATTAGTAAAATGAACCACCAAATAGAAATGATTATACTCAAGTTTGAACCAATCTCGAAAGACTTTTTCTTTCCACCATGATAACATGTATATCCCTTTACTAGTGTATTTTTATATTATAGTATTTTATAATCATATAATTATTTGACAATTAGTACTTTGTGCTATATAATTTTTAATATATTATTTATTTGTATCATATTTAATGCTTTAATTATCGTCATATCATCAATTTATAGCAACACGTTACTAGAGTTACTAGTTAGACGCATACTTCTATATTTGTGACATATATAAATTAGATTTATTACAGGAAATGTTTAAAAGGTTCTAGTTTTTTTAAAGGCTATTCAAATAAGGGTCTAATTAGGGGCGAAATTAAGATGAAATTATAGGAGAGATCAAATTGATTATCTTTAAAACTAATAAGGCTCTAAAAGATAATAAAAAATAGAGGGTTGGTGTTTAATTTTACTAATTTCAAAATTGACATATTTTAAAAAATAATTAAACTAAAAAAGTTAGAGACAAAACTTAAATCCATTCACTTCAGAACTTATAGGGTAATAAAAAAATTAAACTAGAAATTTTTGAAAGGACATGACTTAATTTTAATAATTTTAATATTAGGCAATTAGTGAAACATTAAACCTTTATTAAAAGTAAGGTATAAATACTGGTTCAACCAGTGACGTAAAATGTAGAAAATAATTACAGGATGAGACCTATAAAAATCAGTAATAATCATTTGAACCGATCAACTACCCGGAGTCGATGAATTGTATATCCAAAGGAAAAGAAAATTAAATAAAACAAAGAAGTGCTTAGCTATTCCACATATCAAAGTTTTCTAATTTTACTCGACAATATTAGTCGATTGAATACAGCTCGATTGATATTATTTAAGTACAATATACACGAGGACGTGAAAACAAATTGTTTAAACACTCTTTATTCTCTGATTATTTAAATAATTATTCATATTCGATTAAATAATTAAATTATTTAATTTAATTGATTGATTCAAGCCTTGCTTGGCCCTCGTCTATTTGACAAACAAAAGGATACAAACGATAATACAGTTAAAGCTAAACTACAACTTAAAATTATTTGGACTGATATTAGTTGAATTTTGCAAATTATTTTTATTCCACTAGTGGCTTAGCAAAACGAGAATAAGTCTGCTCTATTTTTTATTGTCTCATAATATTTGATTTAAATAATAAATGTTATTTAAAACATTTTTTTTGTTTTCCAAGTCGGCCTGCACACTCCTCCTGCTTCGGTTTTGTGAACTATGATTTTACACTTTTAAATGGTAGTTATTTTATTTTAAACCCCAGAAATTGACAACTTTTATTTTACATTTTGACAAGGCCTCGGAGAGGACTCGGTGAGAAGTTACCTTTTCAGTTTCTTTTTTTAAGTTACAAGTACAACTTATAAATACAATTATTAAATAGGAACAATATCTCATTTACGGACGGTAAAAACTTTTTTCCACAAGCGTTTTAGTTGTAGGGTTTAAAGATATAGTTTAGTATTCAGGGGTTTAAGTATATGAATTTAGAATTTATGGTCTATAGTTAGATTTTAGAGTTTAGGGTTAGAATTTAGAATTTAGATTTTAGAGGTTAGAGTTTGGGTTTAGGGTAATATGGTTAGAGATTTAGGTTTTAACCTATAAATCCTAAATTTTAACCCTAAAACATAAATTCTAACCACACACCCAAAATTTAAAACTCATACACTTAAACCCCTAAACACTAGACCCTAAACAAAATCTCTAAACCCTAAAACTAAGGCACTTGTGTATGGAATAATTACCATATTAAGTAATATATATGGGAACAAATTATAATCAAAATTAGTTGTTACAAAGCACAAGTAAACTAATAATTAGAAACTATCTACACACAATTTATATAAGATGAAAAACCAACGTAAATTGTTACAGATCTAGAATCTCATCCTTTGCGGACTTTATCAAAATATAATTCACAACAGCAAATTAATTTTTGTTTAATAGTCAGGTGATTGCATAGTAGTATCTATTCATACATACTCTTAACCCTTTCACAATATACATCTTGCAGTCAAAGTGATTTGAACTCGAGTATCTTAGAATGAACATCATCATCTTTTCTACTAGAACCACTTGTTGGGTTCACAACAGCAAATTAGTTAACTATTTCTTAGAGTGCTTTCCAAGATTAAATTAGAAACTTGTGTAGAGTATTTAAAGGAGTAAGCTTGATGAGAATTGTTCAAGTAAGATTTGCTGACTACTTCAAGGTTTAAGTGCAAAATTCTAGCGGGAGCAAGTGGGAGGTCACATCCATTGCTCAATAAATAACATAACATTAAGTGCTTATGGAAATAAACTAATGCATGGATGAGGGTCATGAAGTTTCGTACGAAATTTTGAAGTTCATTCGGATATCGGAAATCTCACTATAAAATGTAGATAGCTGGTCTTTGTATTGCACAAAATAGTAATAGAAATAGTCTTTTGATTTGTATGGAATAGAAGTGCTCAGTAGTGGAAGTTTTCAGTGCCTCGTTCTGCCCTAAATGGCCAAGATTTGGCCACACTTAGCTTTTGCTTTGGCATTGTGCTTGGTAATCAAGAATGTAGCTGCCGACAGTGAGCCTTATGGTGCTCCACCACCCTACTACTATGCATCACCTCCACCTCCTCCATATGTTTACATGTCACCCCCACCACCTCCATACAAATATGAGTCTCCACCACCTCCACCGTATGTGTACAAGTCACCTCCTCCTCCTCCATACAAATATGAGTCTCCACCACCTCCACCATACAAATATGAGTCTCCACCACCTCCACCGTATGTGTACAAGTCACCTCCTCCACCTCCATATGAGTACAAGTCGCCTCCTCCTCCTCCATATGTTTACAAATCACCACCACCTCCGCCGTATGAGTACAAGTCACCTCCTCCTCCTCCGTACGTGTACAACTCTCCTCCTCCACCTCCATATGAGTACAAGTCACCACCTCCTCCTCCTTATGTTTACAAATCACCTCCTCCCCCTCCATACGAGTACAAGTCACCACCACCTCCTCCATATGTGTACAAGTCTCCTCCTCCCCCTCCATACGAGTACACATCACCACCACCTCCACCATATCTGTACAAGTCTCCTCCTCCACCTCCATACGAGTACAAGTCTCCTCCTCCACCTCATCCATATATCTATAAGTCTCCTCCTCCACCTCCATACGAGTATAAATCGCCACCACCTCCTCCATATGTTTACAAGTCACCTCCACCTCCTCCATACGTGTATAAGTCTCCTCCTCCACCTCCATATGAGTATAAATCACCTCCACCACCACCATATGTCTACAAGTCACCACCACCTCCTCCATACATGTACAAGTCTCCTCCTCCACCTCGATATGAGTACAAATCACCACCTCCTCCACCATATGTCTACAAGTCACCACCACCTCCTCCATACGTATACAAGTCTCCTCCTCCACCTCCATATGAGTACAAATCACCACCTCCTCCACCATATGTCTACAAATCACCACCACCTCCACCTTATGTTTACAAGTCTCCTCCTCCACCTCCATATGTTTACGAGTCACCACCACCTCCTCCCTACGTTTACAAGTCACCTCCTCCACCACCATATGTCTACATGTCACCGCCACCTCCTCCATATGTTTACAGTTCACCCCCTCCACCTCCATATGTGTACAAGTCGCCGCCACCTCCTCCATATGTTTACAATTCACCCCCTCCACCTCCATATGTGTACAAGTCACCACCACCTCCACCATATGTTTACGAGTCACCACCACCTCCTCCATACATGTACATTTCACCGACCCCTCCCCCATATTACAAGTAAACTCCGGTCTCTCCCTCCATTTAAAGTCCCCGCCTCTTCCATCTCAATCTCATTTCACCTCCAACTTTCTACCACCTCCTCCACCCCCACCATCTAAATTCCGTGCGACAGCGTATTACTACAGCAGCAGACTCTTTAATCGCCTTGCAGTTTCACTATCATTTGGTTTATCTAAGATTGATGCATATGCTTGTTGTTGATATAATAAGAGAAAGGCATGCCATAACCATTACAACCACTAGTAAACCCTAGTGATTGCTGAGGGTTGAGGTTTGGTTGTATTCTCAATAAACTTTTATTTGTAGTAATGATTTAGACTCTCGTGTTTTCTTTTATCGGTTTATGTGTGCTTAAATACCAAAGTAATGTAATTTATATCAAATATATCTCTATTTGTTGGCAACCGCTGTGATTTCCCATTTGTTTTCACTTGAAAATTTGATGGCTGATTGAATTAAATTAGAGTCCGGACCCAGAGATCAAATAGCAACAAGAAGGTTTATCATATGAGTGAGTTAACCAAAAGAAAAGCATTAACTCCAAAACGCTATCTTCGTGGGATTTAACTACTACCGAACATGATATTATTGACCTTTCGACCTCTTTTCTTTGTTTCTCTTTCTCTTTCGTTAATCGTGGTTGTAACAGAGCGGTGGACTGGGCAGCAAAAGCTGTCCGTCATGGTTTTTGTCCTCATGACTGGATTTCTTGTATACCTCATGGATCGAAGAAGCTGTTGTAATCTCCTTTCTTTTTACATACCTTCCTTTTTCTGTTAAAAAAAAACTTTGATGAACAAATGTAATTTATCACTTCCACGAAGCTAGGCTAGTTGCTAGTTCTACACCAATGGAATCTTGGTCAAGTCAAAACGAATACTCCCCGATGATGTGCTAATCACCAATACGAACTAGTCTTCAGTTTTACACAAAGATCACCAATGGAATCTAAATCACCCCCAACAATTTGCTCGAATTATCTGGTGGTTAAAATAATTTAAGGTTAAATTAGGTAAATCATGAATGAACTTTACTCTTAAAGCCATTTTGGTCCCTAAAGGTTCAAAACATTCAATTTATTCACTGAAGTTTAGACATTGAACGTTTTTAGTAACTGAAGTTTAGACATTTAACATTTTTGGTCACTCTTAAACCCGAAACGGTCGTAGATAGTGGTCGTTCGGTCCCAAATTTCACCAGTCACCTCGTCTCGTCCCTTGAGTATGAATTCGACCTTCATTTTGTGGGAAAATGCTTCGAAGTTCACGAATCGGTCAAAAATCTTATGGTTTTTCTCTCGTCTATCTCCCTCATCCGTCATCGGATGGAGCCCGTTTCTCAGTACGTTGCTTCTCTCGCACCGATGAAGTTTTCCATTGTTCGAATCTTGAAGAAGTTCCTTCGTTCGCCGGTAAATGGACATTGTCAAAAAGTTAACGGATAAGTGACCAAAAACATTCCATGTCTAAACTTTAGTGAGTAAATTGAACGTTTTGAAACTTCAATGACTAAAATAGGTTTGAGAGTAAACTTCGGTGATAAATAAGTAATTTACCCTAATATTTATTTTCTATTCATTTTCCTGTCACTTAAAATAAAAAAAATGTTTGTCAACAACTTCTAGAGCAAGTGGTTAAAGTTCTCAGTTGACATTCTCTCCACTCCCCTAGGTTGTGGGTTTAATACCAGCAAAATCTACCCTTCTCCTAGGTAGAAATTGTTTAAAAAAATTAAAACAAATGTCAAAATATCCCATCAACCCCTATATTTTGATGAAATTTAATATTTTGTCCTATATTTAAAATGTAAAAATTAGATCCTAAAAAAAATCAAAACTCTTATCTTAACACAAATACACAATTAGTAGTTTATCAACATTTGTCCATTTAGCATTTTTTATTTTCCGTCGATTGTTATGCCATCTCATATGAATGTAGCCTAATCGACATGTCAAGTTGACAAAATTTGAAGGAAAATACTAGCAATTTTATTGGACTATAATTTAAAAATAAAAAAACAAGAGTGCTTAATTTTTAGCTTTTAAAGTACAGGAACTAAATCTCAAAGCATGCTAAACAACAGGGACTAAAGCACATTTTAACCCAAAACAAAAAACACGTGATTAGTTGACAAAGAAGAACGAGTTAAACTTAAGGGTAAACTCTGATAAATGTATATTCATCCTGATTAAACTAAATCTAAGATGTTTGCGAAGAGAAATTATCTCATTTACTATCTTAAAGAAAACTTAAAAATATTAAAGAATTAGTAATGACAAAGTTTTAATAGTGTTGATGTCCAAAATGTTAGACACCGAATAAGAAAGTAGAGATGAGGAAGAATACGGTAGTTGTTGATGGTTTGTGGTGATTCACCCATTTTAAGACGGGAGAAGAGTCACTTACCACTGTCGGGATGAAAGAAGACTGCGTAGGTATCATTGTGAAGAGTTGGGGTTCTCCATATATTTATAGTCATGCGGTATTGTTCGATCAGATGGAGCCAGACTTAAAAACTACTATTGATGGGCCGGTAAAATTAGGTCTAATTTTTAGCCGATAGACTTTTTAATCTAATCACTTGGGTCATCAAAATTGGTTCGGCTGATAAGTTGTAGGTTCAACTGATGGGTTAAATAGACTTTTACGTCGAGGACATTCTTGAGACTAACACTCTGGAGGCCTGGGTAGGCGGAAACATAAACGTGGCAGTTGTAGGCGAAAGTATAACACTTGTCCCTTTGTTGGTCGAAAGAGTGTTGTAAAGTGGCACTGAGACTTGAGATAAGTGGTTTTGATGTAACCGTTGAGTTGATGTGTGCTTTTAAAGGAGCCGTTCTTCGAGAATACAGGTCATCATTGGATGAATATAGGTGATTTGAAAACTTGCACTCGTGGTTTTATCTGAGTGGTCCGCAGGAGATTGCACGAATTGTGGTTTTTTAAAGGAAGCACTTTGACGGACTATAAATTGGGGAGAAGAGGGATCCTTACTTTGGTTGGTTTTCCTCTCAGTCGAAGCTTTCATTCTTGTTATCAGTCATCTTTCTTCTTCTTTTCTTACATTATCACAATTGTTCGAAGCGCAAAAATCTACGGCGAAGAAGGTTTGGGCGAACAAGGCAAAAGACACAGTGGCGAGTGCGGTCAAATACAAAACAGATAAAATGAGGGGATGAAGATGCTGGAATGTTGCAGGCTATAGTGGTTGAACTTTGAGTTCGAGTTTGAGATACCAAATGGGACATTCCGCCTGAGCGATTGTGGAGAGGGGGAGACAGAAACTTTTGAGTGGTTCTACCTATCTATATTTATTCGAAGATGGGTTCCATTTGCCGTTGCACCACTTTGCTCATCAGGTGTTGATTGAATATGGCGTGGCCTCGGGGCAACTAGCGGGGACATCGGGGTGGCTCGTCACTGGCTACATCATCTGGTGTGCAGACTGGAAGCGTAAGCCGTCCCTGAGGGTTCTACAAAGGTTGTTCACCCTTAGCCCGGTAGCTCCGTAGAGTTCTCCTAATTTATTGAGCTTCACAAAACGACACAAAAATATCGATAACATCGAGGATCTGATCTTGTGGTGGAGTAGCTCTAAAAAGTTGAGAGTAAATCACTCTAGATATATTAGGGTGATACGGAGATTTCCCAGAGGCTTTGGCTTTTCGTCGAAATGGTGAGTGCCAAGGGTGGATACGAGGAAGTCTATCCATATTTTGACGAAAGAAGAGGAGGAGCAGGTTGCCATTTTGAGGGAGGGGCAGTGGCTGAATGTGGAGGAGTGTTCGAGGTATGTCTCCACGAGCAGAATCCCAATGACTACAAGACTTCACAGCTGCGGAGGGTTATGTACCTCCTCTAAGAGCGGTATCGGGAAATAAAGCTTGGACTTATAATGAGGAGGATCTGGACAAGGTGCTCATTAGAATGACGAAGAAGGAGGGGAATTGGTTAATCACCTATAAGTGTTTCCCACGCAGGGCGTGGTTGTCGATTTCGGCACCCCACAGGGTGAGAAGAGGTGAGTGCCCTACCCCTGAGGCTAGCGTAGACGACGACTTGAGTCAGTAGATTGATGAGTATGCGACAAAGAAAAGTGTAGAGGCCTCCATAGAGAGAGAAATAGAGGTGAAAGACGATGATCTAGAGACGTCAAAGGGCCAACGTTTGCCGATGCAACTTTTGTGATGCCTATGAGAGGTAAGAATGATTCTATCGTTCTACTTTTTATTGTCCTATTTTTCCTGCGATTGCGGTGATCACTTTATTTATAACATTTGTGCTTGTAAGTTTGTTTTTAACATTCTGGATTTGTTGTTTGCAGGTGTAGAGGTTGTGCCTCCCAACATTTTAGTGGCGAAGACATCCAGAATATTGTCGATTGGTACCCTGGTGGGTCAACCATAGGAAGAAATGGCGGATCTTCTAGTTGAGGCTGAAAGGGAAATAGAATCAGAGGTGCTAGCAGAGTCTGAGCCTTTGAAGTGGCTAAGTGCGAGGTTTGACTTTTTGGGGGGTAGGAAGAGGAAAATGCCTCTGTTGGGGGTCTTAAAGAAGAAGGGCACTCTAAAGGAGAAGAGGAGCAAAGTGGCCGAAAAAGGTAAAGGTACCCGTGGCGAAAGTTCTGGTAGATATATCGGTGGTTCCGAAGCCATCTATGGGGAAGGAGAAGTCGACATTCGAGATCGTCACATCCTTCGTGAGTGTTAAGGAGTCTACTATTACTATGCCCACGACCCCAATCGTTATAGGTATTTTACCTAGTATTTGTCATCGGTTGCTCATTTGTTGTTGGTTAATAATCGTATGTGTTCGTTGACAGATTCCTCAGATGTGCCCTCAAATCCAATGATCTTGTAAAAATTTTACAAGTATGAAAATTAGTGTAAATTAGTTAGTAACATCTTTAATGTGTATTCGAATATCGAATATACGTTGAAGGTGTTACATTTAGTGGTATTAAAGCAAATGTTTAGTCGATTCTGGGGTTAAACCAAGTTCAATATGATTTTGCTAAAGTGTACATGCCCTAAGGATGTGATGTTATTGATGTATTGCTTGTATAACTTGATGTAGCTCCTCAGTAGTACGAATAAGACTCTAATGGCTATAAAAAATAAGATACTATTAGATTTCGTCAGTTGACGAATTTCGAGGGTTAAGAAAAGACCTATAATAGATACAACACAATGAAATAAATATGCTAGTTAACTCCTATCTAGGATAAGTTATTTGTATAATAGAGAACTGGTACAATAATTATAAGATGTTAGTCTCTAACATCTGTATTTGCACTTACGCTTATAATAGCATAAGTTATAAGAAATTTAGAGAGAGTAAAGACTTATATGCACATTTCAAGGTAAAAGATTGTTATTAATAAATTAAAATAGTCAGATATGAAAAGTTAGAAAAAAAAGAAGAAGTATTCTTATTCTGGAAATACGTATTTGTTAAATGGCTAAACATGAAATTGTTGAAGATTATTGCAGATGTAATTTGGCAGCATGCTTAAGATGAGCCGGAGGCCGAAAATATGAAAAAAATTAGAGTATGATGGGAATAAGTTAAGAGATAATATTACTGAATTAGCCTAATTAAGTAGTTAAAAATGAAGTTGATATGTTATGAGGAGTATATATGAAGACTAAAAAGGAAATTGTTAGGCATTAAACAACTAGAGAATTAGAAGTAGTAAGCTATGTTACAAAGATAAAGAAGAGTACTATTTTGAAAAGATATCAGTATTACTAGATGACAATGTCAATTGTGAGGTTTAATAGACTAGAAAGACAAAGAACCTGGAATAAGAGTATGTTAGAAAAGGATAATTGAGTACGTATTTAACCAGTTTAGAAGACAATTATCGATATGGTAGATCAATGACTGTTTGTTTGAAGTAAAAGATGATAAAATTATATCGAAGGGTTTGAAAAGTTAGAAGAAGCAGTATTGTTACTGTAGGATCGTGCTCGTAATTGATAGATTAATACCCTAGTAATAGTTTTCCCACATGGATGATCTGGAAAAAAAGGTTATATGCAAAACTCTCAAAATGTGAGTTTGGTTATCAGAAGTGGCTTTCTTGGGTCACATTGTTTTAACCAAAGGGGTCCACATCGATCCTAAAAGATACAATCCATTGTGGAAATGGAAGGTTCACAATAATATTAACGAGGTTTGCAATTTCTTGAGACTTGTTAGATATTATCGAAGGTTTGTGAATGACTTTTCAATGATAGATGCTCCACTTACAAAGCTATTGAAAAAGAATGTTCCATTCGTATGAACTGAATCCACATAATGGAATAGGGTGTGTGTTGATGCAAGATGGGAAGATGATCACGTATGCTTCCCGACAACTAAATCCACATGAAAAGAATTATCTGACACATGACCTGGAACTTGCGGCTGTAGTTTTTACTCTAAAAGTATGGCGACATTCTCTCTATGGTGAACGCTACCACGTATATACTGATCATAAGAGTTTAAAATATTTGATGACACATAAAGGTTTGAATCTACAGCAACAAAGATGGTTGGAACTAATAAAGGATTATGACCTGATCATTGATTACCATTCAGGCCAAGCAAATGTCGTAATCGATACCTTAAATCAGAAGACATTTATTACATTATGAACTTTAAATGCTCAACTGACTTGAAAAAGATGGATTATTGCTAGTAGAGATGCAATTAAGATCTTCATTGTCAAGTCGAAATAAAGAAAATCAGTAACAAGATGAAAATTATATAGCAAAGATGAAACAAGTAGAGTGCCAATATTTATAGTATCGGATCGAAATCACAAAGTTGAAGAGGCAACATGGGAAGCAAAGAATACAATGGAAAAACAATACCCACATTTATTCGAACTTGAAAATTCGAGGACGAATTCTCTTAAGAGGAAGAATTGTAATACCCCAAAATTTGCTATGTTGATTAAGGTTTATTTAGTACTAAGATAAGGGCTTAAAAGCTAACTTAGTGACTAAAATGATAGCAAGTCAAAATTTGGTGTCTAGAGTCTAAAGATGGGAAAAGTATAGGCACCTGATGGATAATTTTACTATTAAATGTTTTTACTCCACAGATAAGTAGTACACGTTACATGAAGATGATCTGTATAGTCAGATTTTCGGTATAAGATTTATGTAGAAATTTATTCTCAATCGAATACTTAGAGGAATGAACATATATTTGATTCGAATAAAATTACATGGATAATTTATCAATAATTATTTTATCCTGTACATGGATTAAATGGATCATGGAGAAAAATCTGATATAGACTCCGAGAATAAAAATGCAGTATAAAATATCAAATTTTGGTCGAACTGCAAAGTTAAGCGTGCTCAAGGCATAAGATGGGTGACCTATTGGGAAGGTCCCATGTTAGAACTTTAGACTGATAAAAAGGAATCAATATGAGTTAATATTATTCATATGGATAGCTGATTAAGAAATATTAAGAGAAATTATATCCGATAAAGATTTCGGCTAATTATCGTTATATTTGGACCAAGTCAAAATTTTAAGTTTGATTTCATAAATATGGAATATTTCTTTGATAATATTATTTATTTTTAGGATATGGAAATAAGGAATTTTTAGAATTTATTTGGTAGTCAGGAGAAGGGGAAATTGCAATAGAAGTAGTAAGTGAATATCGGGAAATCGAATCGAAATTTTAGAGGCTGTTCTATAGGTCACGAAAAATTCATAAAATATTATTTTATGAATAAATTATTAATTGGTTGATTGTGATCTAACTAGAATAGCTGGATTTTTACAAAAAGGCAAAAATTAGTGATTTAATTGACTAGTTTTGGTAATTTGGTAATTTGGTCACAATGGCAATTCTGAAATATTTTGAAAGTACCATGGGTAATATAGTAATTTCTCCTGTAAAAGCATTACTCTAGTTTGGTTAGAGTTGAATGGAATTTGGTTGAAGTTGAACTAGAATGGCAACTTGTAAATTATGGTTTAGTTGGAGGTTAATTTTGGAATAAGGACTAAATTGAATAAAACATTCAATTTATTAAATTACATGTGGCATAAATTAAGAAAAAAAATGAACAAAATGTTCATCTTCTTCTACCTATTTTTGAAAATATGGGAAAGGGAGAGAAAAAATATATAAAATTTTCTCTAAGCATTTTGAAGGCTCCCGAACAAGATTCAAGCTATTGAAGAGGCTAAGGGTTCCAGATCAAAAGAAAGCAAGGAAAAAATATCGAAATAGCTTAGTGACTAATATCATACATGGTCTAGGTGAGTGCATTTTTACTTATTTATTATATATGTGATATGAGTGATTGCATTATATATATATATGACATGTTGATAAATAGGACGACTTGCGATGAACTGGCCTTGGTATAAATAAAAATGTATGATGGCTTATTTATTCAAATAGCATGAAATATTCAATGGCATTTTGATACAATGATTGTAGCATAATGATTTACTCAAGGTAAATCGAATTTTAAGTATTTGGATATGAATTGTCTATTAGCGAATTATGGATAATAGTATTGAATGATTGAATATTGAATAAGAAAATATTATATTGTTATGCCCAAGTACTAGTGTGAGAGTCTTTGGTATAATTGGATATCCATAGAGTCATAGCAGCTGCAATCTAGCACTACGATGCGATCCAAACACTCGGTGTTGACTTAGACGCTACGGCGTTGTTCAAACACTTCGGTGTTGTTAGCACAAAATGTGCGATAATAAGGAGCAAAGAGCTCATCGAGTACGTACTCATCTCAGTCGCTTCGGCGATGCAGACGCTACAACATCGTAGACACTACGGTGTCGTGATGACTCGCGTACCATAGCATCACATGATTTAGTACTTTGGGCTATAATACTTGAAATGCATTTATGCAGGTAGTTAAGCTAAAAAGCTTAATGTTCACAAGACTGGTAAAACAGATCGAATCTTATGATTTGAATATTATATTGGTTTAATGAACTATACATGTAAGGTAGTTATATGCATGATAAAATGTTATCAACTGCAATTGGGACACGCTTGCCATTTTGCAGAAACTATATTGCATTGTTATATGATAGAGGAAAGACTTGATATTTACCTTGGGCCATAAGATTTTACAGTACAGTCACTTGACTTTATAGTACAAAATTATTGCAGTACAAATTTCTTACATGATTATTCTTGCATTACATATTTATTACAGTACAGGTTCATTACATGGGTATCATACTTTACCAAATATCATGCTTAATACAGCTATTTACATTATTATGATTATGGCTCACTAAGTTATACTTAGCGTGTGTTTCGTATCACACGTAGGTACTTCGGACATGATAGCAGAAGAGGAGCTGCACATAGTTGGAACAAGTTAGCCTACATTATCAGTAAGTATCACCACATCCTAGTCTAGTGGGGCATGTATATATATTAAATAAGTATCTATTTTGTATGATCTAGAAACATGACTTAGTTTGAGGAATTAAGAATATTAGAAAAGATGCTTCAAACGGTTTTAAACTTAGTTGGTTGTTTATCACGTAGCGATTTTAAATTCAAGAAAGGGTCTAGGCAGCATACATAGTTTTCACCCTGAATTATATTTTAATTTTAATAACTGCTTAAAGTATTTTATAAACCAATTCAGGGTCAAAACTAGGTGACTCTAGACAGATTTGTAAATTAGTGAAAACCGAGAAAGGGTTTAATCCAATTACTTTGGCTATATATATATATAATTTACAAGTCTGAAAATCAATGTAAATTAGTTAGTAACATCTTTAATGTGTATTCGAATATCGAATCTACCTTGAGGGTGTTACACAAATTCCTTCCCCGTCCACTTTAGGTACGTGTGTGATAACCTCTGTTGTTTATTTATTTGGGAGGCATTTACTTATTTCTTATCTATGGCAAAGGTTCTAGTGATGCATAATTCAGAGGCTAGGAAAGACGTTATAGTTCATTCTCTTAGTTTTCGAGGGGTCTACTATACACAGGCCATTTATTTGCTATCAAAGAGATACATATGGCCTTTGCTATCAAGGAGAATAAGCTTTTCGAGGTTAATGATAAGATTGTTTTGATGGCCAAGGAGATCGAAGCTATGGGGCGGTAGTTGGTATAGTCTCAAATTAAAAGAGTCGCCCTTGAAGCAGCAGTTAGCGGAGGCCTAAGACAGCCAGAAAGGGGCCGAGATACGAGTCGTCAATAAATAAAGAAAATACGTATCCATCCAGGAGGATGTCGATAAACAAATGGAGATAGCCGGCAAGGCAGTTGCATATGTGAGAGAAAAAGAGAAAAAAATCACCCAAATCTAAAAAGAGAAAGGGGAGTTTAAGGAGGCCTATGTTTGGGTCCAAAAGGAGAAAGAAAATTAAAGGAGACCCTAGAGTAGGCGGTTCAGTGGTTGGAAAGGGAATTCAAAATAGGGAGGGCTACGAGGCTTGATGTCGAATGGCAGTTGGCAGTATTTGATAGGTATACGAATAAGTGCCAACGTAGCTTCTTATGTATTGCTCAAGTGGTTGTTGGGCCATTAGATTTGAGAGATTGTGACCTCCATTGTTGTTGGGAAATAATGGAGGAGGATATCGGTTTCGACATCTATAACCCCTCGGGCGAGTCTTAGAAATGTGCTTGCATTGGGTTACTACCCTATGTTTATAGAGAGAAAGCCATCGATTCTAGTGTTATCGTGGTTAGGGTTTTAGATGCTGAGTCAAGAAATTCTTTAGAAATTGAGCCAAGAGACCCTTCAGCAGGTGAGCCAAAAGATGCTCCGGAGGTTGATATGGTTGACCCTTCAACTACATTAGCAGACGATTCTCTGGAAGTTAGAGTGAAATATCTTTCGGAAGCTGAAGCAAAAGGCCCTTCAGAAGTTGAGACTAGAGATTATTTGGAGGTCAAAGCAAAGGGTCTTCTGGAAGTTTAATCCTTGTACAATATCTTAGAGCCTTTGTAATCTTTTTGACATATTAATGAAGTTGTTCATTGGTCGAACATATCTCGTGCTTTATATATATATATATATGTTTTTTGATTCTAAATATATGAGGGGTCAAAACTCTATTTTGCTTGTTGTGTCTCATCATATATGTCGACATCCCTTTTAAAGAGATGGACTTATTTTGGTGGTTATAAAGTAGTGAGATCTACTCTTCTTTGGAGTTGCTTCCCTTATAATCTGGCAGAGATTGTCTCCACAAAATGTGAGAAAGGGATTCATGTGAACCTCGAGGATCATTTTTAATGTTTTAGGAGTAAGTAGTAGTGCATCGATGGAGGGCTTTCTCAAAATATTGAAACGGGGCTGAGACCATCTCATGTCCTTAGAGAGTCAGTTGTAAGTAGGGTAAAGTTTTCTCACACTCTTGTAAAGGTGAGTGTAAATTGAGTTGAAGCATCTCCGTAGGGAGGCATCTCATACCCTTGTAGAAACAGTCGCGAATGGGATTGAGGCATCTCTTACTCTTGGAGGTACAAACGCTAATGAGTGGAGCTATTTCAACACTATTGTAGAAACGAGCACAAAGTGAGTGGAGGCATCTCCTCGCACTCAGAGCATCACTCCTAAGTAGCGCGGAAGCATCTCCTCATCAGAGGCAATAGTGTGTTTGTAGTATTCGTATGCCACTATTGGCATATAACACAGGCATCTCAATGTCCTTGGAGAAACGCAATACCATCAACATTGAATGGACGAAGGCATCATTGTTCTTCAATAATTCTCAGTGGCTCGCGACGATTGGGAAAAGAAATCGGAGGCATCTGTGTGTTCATAACAACTACATACCATCAGCATTGAATGGACGAATGCATTTCATTGTTCTTTGGAGAGACAGTATCGTAAAAGCAGGTGTGGCGTAGAAGGGGGTATTTCGACACCCTTGGAGAAACAAACGCAATATGGGTGGAGGCATCTCACACCCTTGGAGAGATAAACGTAACATGGGTGGAGTCATCTCGACACCTTTGGAGAAGCAAACATAACATGGGTGGAGTTATCTCGACACCCTTGGAGAAACAAACGTAAACCTTATAGGTATCGAGTGGGCAGAGACTGACTCAGCATATGCACTAAAGTGATAATACCTAAGACTGGGGCTGTGAACGGTTGGATTTGTATATGCATTAGCGTTTGTTTATTCAACTGCTTAATCATTCACGATTCAAGCAAACTTAGATATATTTATCATTCATACATTCATTCTAGTATTCATGTAGAGTTTGAGCATTCTCCTAAGACTGTACCAAGTTCCTAGGTTGTTTAGACAATAAGGAGTATTTCCTATTACTTGGGGTTTTAGAGGAGGATATATTTATGGTGAAGATATTTGGGGGAGAAAAAGCATTTTTGGAGAGATCAATGTTACGCGAATTCCACTTTTCATTCCATTGTTGGACAACCCTAATGTTTTATTTAAACATGCATACATCGACAACTCAAAGCGGAGGCTACGCTTTAAATCATAAATTTTATATGTACATCACTCGCAGATATCATATTTCTAAGCCAACTAAGGTGGTGTGCAACATTTTACATGTAAAAATATTACAAATGGTGGGAAGTCTTCGGCTGGTGGTGCTTCTCATGTAAGCTAGGCTCGATTACCTATAGAACTTCTGGTTGACTAGCTGGTCTCTACAACTTCTGCTGATACTCTTCTGTCTTCACGCTAGTAGCATATTTTATGAGATCTGGGGGCTGGCACTCATTCTACTTTTACACCTTGCACACATATAGCATAAACTGTTGGTTAGTGGGTGCGAGGTGTCGCCACTCGCTTGTGCCGGTGGGTTTGCCAAAGGGTTGGCTCTATAGCTCGATGAGGGGCATAGCTTCTTTAAGCTGTCCTTACCCCTTGGTTTCAAGTGGTCCCAAACTTTTACGAGATAATTGATCATCACTAGCGTCTTACTTATCATTGTCAGCATGTGTGGTGAGATATTGCTATCTCGTCGGTCCCATGGTGCTACCCCCGAATGTTGGTGGTGAGATATAGCTATCCCATATTTACTTATTCTTCTTTCTTCATGGCTGAAATAGCTTGAAACAAAAAAACTATCGTGGCTGATTCTTTTGGCCGGAAGGATCTCCACGCTCGCTGCACCAATCGTTAAAGTCTAAAATGTTAGACACCGAACAATGAGGTGGAGATGTGGAAGAATATGGTGGTGGTTGGTGGTTTTTGGTGGTTCACCCATCCTGAGGGTGGGGGAGAGCCATCGACCACGGTCGGGATGAGAGGAGAGGACTAGCGGAGATATTATTGTAGAGAGTTGGGGTTCTCCCTTTTCTTTTCAAACTGGTCAGTATTTATAGCCATGCAGTACTATTCGATGGGATGGGGTCAGGCTTAGAGACGACATTGATGAGACGGCATGATTAGGTCCAATCTTTAGCCGATAAGCTTCTTAGTGTGATCAGCGGGTCATAAAATTAGGTTCGGTTGTCAGGTGTCAGGCCTAGCTGCTGGGTTAGATAGTCCTGATGGTTGTCACGTCGAGGACATTCCTGAGGCTAGGACTTTGGACGTCCGGGCAGGCGGAGACATAACAGCTATGGGCAGAGACGTGGCTGTTGTAGACTGAGCTATAACAAATAACAATTACTAGAAAGGTTCAAATTATCTGAATCCGATAGGTTCCTGTATGATCCGACTCTATAGGATTGTTTTTTTTTAAATAAAAAATTGGACTCGGGCCAAGTTTGAATTTAGGGTAAAAAATATTTGACCTTACCCGAGATCGTAGTATAAATTTTTATCTATATATTTAGAGATAATTTTTATAATATCTCAATATTTTTAATTATCTTCTTATTTTATCAAATAAATATATGCTTTTTTATATGTGTCGTGTTAGAGGCGAGTTTTTATTCCGAAATTTGAGTTGGATTTAGATTACATCTCCAAATGTCAGGACGATACAAGTTCAAGTGTAGGCTTTGAATTTTCAAATCAACCAAAAATCAGACATGACTTGACCCAAATCATGATCATCCCCACAGTTTGTAGAGTATTAAATGAAACTCAATGTCAATATACAAAATTTTAACACCGATTAAAAAGAGAATTTGTTAATATAAATGTTGATCACAATTTTTTTGAGAAATATTAAATATAATTCTAATACTACCTAGAGGGAGGTGTCGCGACCATTTTTTTTGAAATATCGGGACGTGTGAAAAGTACCTGACGATCGATCTTTTATAAAATTAGGGTTTTCTGGCCATTTTAATTTAATATTGAAATTTAGGTTTTTCGTATTAAATTTGATTTTCCTTTATTTATCTTTTAAAAAAACGTTTGGAGTCGCCACCGATCACTTCGAGGTAGACTGGACACCGAAAAACAAACTAGAGATTTTGTATTTAAAAATTGAGTTCGGGAGTCGGTTACGTGTAGGGAATGATTAGCACCCCTACAAACGCCATTATCGGTACGTTTAATTTTACGTGGCATTTTGGCATTTTCAATAATAATTTGAATTTAATTTATCCCATAATTATTAATTGAATTTAAATTCCGAATGCAGATATCCTTTTATAAGGAAATTCATTTTGTTCGAATACGAGATTAAAAGCACCCCGTTAAGTGGCACCCCTATTTGTATTTAAAAATGAATTTCCAACATAAAAGGTTTTTAATGAATGATATTTTATTGTCTTGTCGATTTTAAGTACTATTCCTAAAAATGCTCTAATTAATTAATTATTAAAAGCTATGAATATTAATTAATTTAATGGCTTTTATGTGAAAATGTCAATTTCTTGAATACCTTCCATATATTTAAAGCCCTTAAATTAATCATATTTTTAATTAGTTATTTCCTCTAATTAATTAAAGTTCTAGTCCTAATTAAGGCTCTAACAATTTATTATTTAATATTATAGGTGAAAATGTATATCGAATATACACCTTTATGACCAAGGCTGAGATAACACCCCATTGTAAACAATGGAACACTATCCAGATTTAAACCTCAAAGATTCTATTCGATATACATTTAATTAACTACAATGTGTCTTAATTAATCGTTTAATTTTAATTAAAGAACTAAATTAATTTCCAATTATACGTGGAATGTATATTAAATATAATTTGTTAAAATTCACTTTGAGATAACACCTCATTGTAAACAATGGAACATCATCCAAATTAGAATTCTAAAATTATATTTTATATGCATTTAATTACTACAATTATCTATCATATTTAATTATTGAATCCTAATTAGAGAACCTAAGCTAAAGGCTCTAATAAAAATCTATATTATGTACAATAATTAATTAATCTACGTATGAATGCATGTATTAAAAGGAAAAAAAGAAACTATACCATATGTATGTATTTAAACGTATACTATGAATGATATATATATATATATATATATTATATTGATGTTCAAAAGACATATACCATATATTTGATACTAAATATATACGACAAGATTGTTAAAGGGTAATCACAGGCTATACGTATTATATATTATATTATACCATAAATATAAAAACATTTATTATACATTTACAAGGAAACCATCAGTTAATATAGTAAATAGGTAAAATTTGTATGTTAGGAAAACATATTATAATTAACCGATTGATATATACATATTAAGAAAGGCATACAAAATATATGGTAATATGCACAAATGATACAAAACTTCCAATTTAAAAATTAACGTGTATATATATATGGTACATAATTATTATGCAATTAAACAATTAAATTTAATCAAACAATTAATAGAAACATACCATATTAAATAAATTCAAACATTTAATAAAAGCATGGACCAGGACAAAATTGAAATGATTTAAAGCTTTCAATTCCTGAATTCATTTCATATAGGGGACTGAATTAAAACAATTACAAAACTTGATGCCCAAATTACAAGAAGAGGCAAAGAAGGGCGCGGACCGACTCCGGAGACTCGCGGGCCTCTAGGCCCGAACTTTTGCCTATTTAAAGGCTTCTTCAACACTCAATTTTTCTTTTTCCTCATTTTTTCCAAATCTTACTCTCTCTAGCTCTCTCTCTCTTCTAAAATTCTCTCAACCCGAACTCAATTCTCGATTTTCTATCAAAAAATGGATCAAACTTCTTTGTTCATTACAAAATCAAACATGTTCTTCGTATTTTTCCAGTTTGATCCAAACTAACACTAATATCCTTCCATTTTCTTGTTTTTTAGATCAAACACATGAATCTTTCATGAACTCAACCCTAACTCTTCCACTTTTCCCTTTTGATCCATAACCACCGCCATAGGTCTACCCCGGCCTGTTTGTCGGCCGCCGGAAGCGATGGCGGCCATCCCCGGTCATCATCTTCGGTCATCCTCTTCTTAACTCCGGTCACCCTCAGCCACCGTCTGTAACTTTCAGCCGCCACAACGACCTCCGACCACCACAACTCCTTCGGCCGGCTACCGTGAGGCGATTTCTGACCGCCGGTCAGAACCCTAAAAACCTCAAAAAAATCCCTTTTTTCCATTTTAAACCTAAATCTAAGCCTAGATTCGATTGAATCCTCCCTTATTCCCCGACCTAGGACCTAGATCCACCCAAAACCGAATCCCTTTTTGACTCTGACCATTCTTAAAAATAACTCCGGCCACCGTCCTTACTATTTATATTTCGCTTCTTTTTTTATAAATGTTTACAATCTAATATCATTGCTTCTATTTTTGCAGGAATAGAAAAGAAAGAAGTTACCTTCTCGGCGACGTTGACGACACTCCAATCTCTAATTTCTGGCGGTGGTTCGTTGTTCCGACAACGTCTCCTTAACTCCCCGACAGTTCAGTTTCCAAGGCGTAACTTTCTCTCTCTCCCTTTATTTCTTACTTTATTTATTTATTATTATTATTAACTAATTAATGACTGCCATTATTGTGATTAATGATGCCCTAACACACACTCTCTTATCTATTTATAGGTGAGTGGGAAGTGACGTCACTGGGTTTTTAGCTGTTAATAGCTGGTTCCAGCTAAGCTTGATTTGTGTGAGGCTCAGGTAGACCAATGGCAAGACGCCACGTGGTCATTTAGGCAGGAAAAAGAAACACATTTGTGTTTGTTTGTTTGGGTCTTTTTATCTGATAAACGAAATGTAATTGGGCGGGAAATCAAATGTAATAGGCTTCGATTTATAAATGGGCTTTTGGATATTTTGTATGTAACTTGGACACTATTTGGACTGTTTGGACATTTATTGGGTTTTATTTATATTTATGTATTTATTTATTATTAAGCTCAATCAAAATTTAGGTATGACAGCTGCCCCTCTTTGCTCATTGTTGTAGAACAGGGATAGAGAAAAGACTAAAAATACACGAGTTTTGTTCAAACCTCTTGGCCTTCCTCTGAAAGGCAGGTCTTTCTTTACGAATAATGCTGAAGTTTGAAGCTATTCTTTTTATTATGAAATTCTTCAAACTCCTGCCAAACTCTGGAATCTGAAGCTGTTATTCTTATTATGAAATTCTTCATCTTCCAAGGCTCGGAATTACTCCTGACATTCTTCATCTCTTGAGGTCTGAAGTTGTTCTTCTTATTATGAAATTCTCCATCCCTCTGTTGAAATATGGAATCTGAGCTGTTCTTTTTATTATGAAATTCTTCATATTCTGAGATTTGTAATTGAAATTCTTCATCCCTCCGTCAAATAGTCCACCTTTCTGCAAGGGTATCGAATAAATGAATTTTTCTTATTAGGAACTCTGGATTCTTTGCTGGGCAAATTCTTCTCGTTGCAAACTCCGTCTTTGTCGAGCAAACTCTTCACATTAGGAGTTCTTCATTCTTTGTTGTGTGAACTCTTCCCATTAGGAACTCTATCTTTGCCAAATAAACTCTTCCGATTATGAGCACTTTATTCTTTGCTAGGAATGTTGATTCATCTCACTTTTCTATAAAAAACTGAATCTGCAACAAGAAAATATCATTGATTAATAAGAATTCCACCTGAAGCAATATGTAATATCCCCAATTCTTTTGAAGCGCTGAGATCTTTGGTGTCATTGCTTATTCTGCCTAATATATCTCGATCTTTCAGTTTAAAGCACGCATAAAATCCCTTATTTTCTCTTCCTCTGTTGATCAATCTTCTTCTATGCCACAAATCTTCCTCTTTTGGGCCAAAAGTTGGTTTATCTTACTTTCCGATCCGTCAATTTGAATTATTTCTGTCTTATTTTCTCTTTTTCTTCTTCTTTTTTTTTTGTCTTTTTTCTTTCTTCTTTTTCCTTTCTTTCTTTTCTTTTCATTTTCTTTTTTCTTCTTATTTTTTCTTTTCATTCTTTCTTTTCCCCCTTTTTTCTTTTTCTTGTTGTTTTTTCTTTTTCTTCCTCCCTTTTGCCATTTTTCTTTTCACTTTTTCTTCTTTTTCCTCCTTTTTATTTTTCTTGTTTTTTTTCTTCCTCTCTTTTTGCCATTTTCTTTTCACTTTTTCTTCTTTCTCTTCATTTTTCTTTTTCTTGTTCTTTTTCCTTTTCTCTTTTCTCTCTTTTCCTTTTTTGTTTTTTTTGTTTTTCTTTTCTCTTTTTTTTGAAACCGAGGGCCCAAAGGATTAATATTTCTACTGATATCGTGCCCCAACGTCTTATTGCATTAACATTAAGAAAGTTCTCATTATTTTCGAAGGTACCGGCCCGAAGGACTTAACATCATGCCCGAAGGACTTATTGATGACACGAAGGATTTAGAACTGTAATACACTTCCTTTCCTGTGCACACAATCACATCACCCTCGAAGGTGATGGCTCGAAGGACTTAACATCATGTCCGAAGGACTTACTGATGACCCGAAGGATTTAGAATTGCATTGCACTTCATTTCCTGTGCAAACAATTACATCACTCCCGAAGGCGATGACCCGAAAGATTTAACATCATGCTCGAAGGACTTACTGATGACCCGAAGGATTTAGAATTGTAATGCACTTCCTTTCCTGTGCACACAATTCCATCACTCCCGAAGGTGATGGCCCGAAGGACTTAACATCATGCCCGAAGAACTTACTGATGACCCGAAGGATTTAACATCATGCCCAAAAGACTTACTGATGACCCAAAGGATTTAGAATTGTACTTCATTTTCTGTGCAAACAATTATATCACTCCTGAAGGTGATGGCCCGAAGGAGTTAACATCATGCCCGAAGGACTTACTGATGACCCGAAGGATTTAACATCATGCCTGAAAGACTTACTGATGACCCAAAGGATTTAACATCATGCCCGAAAGACTCAATGATGACCCAAAGGACTTAAAATTGTAATGCACTTCCTTTCCTATGCGCACAATTAGAAAATCTTTGCTGAAATCCTCTGCAAACGGATTGAAATCTTTGCTGAAATCCACCTCTATAAAAGGATTGGAATCTTTGCTGAAATCCGCCTATGTAAACTGATTAGAATCTTGATGAGATCCGCCTCTGTAAATGGATTGAAATCTTTGCTGAGATCCGCCTCTGTAAACGGATTGAAATCTTTGCTGAGATCCGCCTCTTCAAACAGATTAAAATCTTTGCTGAGATCTGCCTCTTCAAATGGATTGAAATCTTTGCTGAATTCTACCTCTTTGAACATATTGAAATCTTTGTTGGGATTCACCTCTTCAAACGAAACATCTGACTGAATATTCCTTTTACAAACAAAATATCTTACTGAAATCTGTTTTTGTTGAAATATGCTTCTACAAACGGAGCCTCTTGCTAAAATCTGTCTTTTTCAAATAGAATATCTTGCTGAAATTCACCTCTGGAAACGAGATATTTGTTGAAATCTGCTAAAATCTGCCTCTATAAGCGGAATATCCTGATATCTACATCTGCAAGCAGAAAATCATGAATCAATATATTTACTTTCTCACCAATATGACTGAAATTTTTACTAGATCTATTTCTCAAAGATCTATGCTCCCTCATTATCAAATTTTCTTTCCGATATTTTTGTTTATTCATTGTTGTATCTTCATCTTCAAAATTTTTATTCTTTTTAACAGGATATTTTCTCTGAAATCTCTGCTCATTCTTGCTTGAATCTACTTCTTCTGGATCTTTATTCATTCATAATTGGATCTTTTTCTCTAAGATTTTTTCTCGTTTCTGCTTGGATCTACCTTTTCAAGATCTTTATTCTTTCTTAACTGGATCTTTTTCTAAAATCTTTGCTCATTATTGCTTGAATCTTCTCTTCCAAAGCTTTAAATTGATCTTCGCCTTTCCTTGATTAAATATGCTAATTCTTGGCAAAGTATGCAAAAATACTTTGAATGTATGAATTATCATGCTCCTACTTATGGATGCATAACTATATGATGCATGAATGTTGTCAATTGATGAGCATTTGGGCAAACTTTCATTTGTTGGGGAGCTCCAAATTTCTTCGCTTCGTCTTTCATTAAAAGTTCTTCTACCAACAACATGACTCATCTCACACTCAGGTTCAATTTTCAGGATCTCTACATCTTGTGCTCTAAAGCGTCTTTTTAGGTTTTCACTTTAGTTTTTTTTTTCTTCTCAAGGTGCCCTTTCAGGTTTTCACCTTGGTTTTTTCTTTTTTCTCTTTTTTTTCTTCTTAAGGCGTCATTTCTGGTTTTCACCTCGATTTTTCTCTCTCTTTTTTGTTTTTTTCTCTTTTTTCTGCAACAATGTTTTCTTTCGTTCATTCTGATGAAGCTTTCCTTGGCTCCATGGATCAAGCACATAAACCCTTTTTTGCCGCATTTCACCATGTATTTCTCACAATTTGAACACCAGAAATCACCTTTTTCTTAAAAAGCCACTCATGCTACATTTTCATTCAGCTTCTTTGACAAAATTCCTTCTCATAACTCTAAAAGAAATCATGATTCACTATTGTTTTAACTTACAGATCTTGCTTACCGGCATGTGATATTTTGTAATGTTCTCTTTTTTTACAACATTGCCCCACTCTGGCTTGACTTTGACTACTATCTTTGCTCACATTCGCCTTGCTTTCTCATTTTGAATAGCAAAATCCTCAACAGATTGATCTGACTGCATCTTTGCTCCCAAAAGATAGTTCATGCTCTTTCTTTTTTCCCAGAATTACCTGTCATTTTCTTGCAGCTTTTGTTTGAATGTTGCTGACACTCAAAATTGCATCTCTTCCTCGTCATACTTTTCATGATTAAACAAGTATCGAGGTCACCTCCTGTTTTATCTGCACTGAAAGGATTAGTACATCATAATAATACCCACGAAATCCTTTGCTTTTCTTGTATCTAATCAATTTATCTGCAAGATGCTTGTTGAAAAGACAAGCGAAAGGCTTAAAATATTATTGACTAGATTTGAGAAACTGGAAAAGTTTGATAAGTCATGGCAAACATAAGAACAAAAATCAAGCTCATAAATATCAAGTGCAACAAAGCCTTTGAATCTAGCTGCAAAGATCAGCTCCAATGTGACCCATTATGAATTATTAGGCTTTTGAGAGAAACATTTCCCGTACACCTAATTTTCTATCCCATTTGAGGTGGCACTCTTTACCTCACTAACTCACCATGCCCAATCTTTCCCTCTTTTCTAATCTCGATCAAGCATTAGAAGTCTGGAAGTCATTGAAGAAAGGTTAACCCTGATAAGCAGGATGTATTCTGAAAACAAACTCATCTTACTCCAATACCCGTATATGGTAAAAATGATCTTTTAAGGCTTGTAATGTAGGCTATGGTTCACGGCTGCCAAAGAAAGGATATATAGGCTCAAATAAATACTCAAGGGTAATGAAACCAAGGATTATTTCTTCCAAGTGAAATATCATTTTTGCACTCATTGATCTGAATATGCTCGGATGAAATGCTCTTTTCTTTTTCTTTTTTTTGTGGATCGTTCTAGACTACCCATTTATGGGTTTTCACCCTAGAGTTCATTTCATTTCCTTGGAATCGATCTTCCACTGCTCCTTTAGATAGAGACTTGTTTGAATGGAAGATCTCACATGTATGTATTGCTTTACTTTTGCACCTTTTATCTTTAGTGCTTTCTTTGCTTCAACTTGATTCAGTTGACTTTTTTTAACACAAACTTCCACTGTTTCTTTTTCTTTTGCTTCTTTTTTTACTGAACTCAGAGCATTCTTTTTCATTCATCCTACCTTTCTAACTTTTGTGCTTGATATGTTCACTTTTGTTTCTTTTGCCCCTGATTCACAAGGCATTATTATCATAGGATGATCAAAACTGAACACTTTCACTTGCAAATGAACTTTCATCCCCTTTTCCCCCAGTGTAGGGGTGATCCTTGGTTTGGGTTGAATCGAAAGAAAATCCTCAGTCTCAAAGGGGACAACAAATGATATTGTTCTTATTTTATTTCTTTGTGAAGGGAAATGAAGGAATGCCAAATGTCTTCCTATACTTGGATATCTTCGAAGAAAAGACGTCTTCAGGTGGAAGATAGTTTGGGTTATCACTTCATTCAAAGACCTTAGCCAACAATGCTTGAGAGGCAATTCATTCAAAAATTGTATTTGGGATTTCCCTTGATTCCTGAACACTCATTACTGTCTTTCCATTTGCCTAAATAAAATCGAAGAGAGTCATATTTCAAAATTGATCTCTGAATTTGATTCAAAGTCACTCTTACAATTAATATACAGAGACTTGAGAGAAAATGTTAGTGAAGATATATACATATATGTATGGGAGAACAAAAACTAACCCATAACAAAGAATGAATGAAATACTAAAAGAATCAAAAAATGCAAAATGTTTTCCATTTGAGAAACATATGTAGGAAACAAGCATCATAAACAAATAAATTGAAATAGCCTCCCTTACAAAGGACCCCCAATGCTCGCGGGCAAAAACGATTGGGATGATTCAAGGTATTACTCCGCAACGGTTCTAGAATTGCAAACAGATCTCCCATAGTTCACTGTTGACCATTAATCAAGGGAAATTTGGATGAATTTCACCCACTCTGATTCTACCAGCAATTTTTCATTTTCCTTCACTATTACAAGGACATGCCCATTCATGTTCATACTCTGATGCCCTTATTTTTTTCTCAACAGATTTTTAATTCTTTAGAGATCAAATTCCTCAATATCACTCTACTGGTCTCTCGCCATATAATGTTTGCCAAACCTTTATTGTTTAAGGCGAACAAATGCCCCAAGTCCCTAAATTTTCATCAAGTTCATTTTTATCTTTACAGAACCACCAGAACTCCATGGGAAAACTTGCTAAACCCTTGAACTGGCTGATATGTATCTCATTATCATCGTCATCATGACCTCTGATAGGCAACTTTCCTGAATAAAGAAATACCAACTGAAAATGATTGCCCCATACTAAGTCATATCCTCTCCGTGAGTGGTCGAACATTTGCAACCATGGCCTTACATTTTGAAATCATCTATGAAGCAACACAAGAGAATCTTTGAGCTGGAAGTAATAAAGTTGACTTCATATACTGCTTCAGAGATAATTCTTGCAAATTGTGCCCCCTAGCCATGGATGGGACAGACTTCAAAACTCCAAACAGTCTTGGAAACATTTATTTTGGATCTCTGACTAACTAACTTCTTGATTTCCTCCATTAAGGACCTACATTTCTTGGTAGCTCATCTTGGTTCTCCATGTGAAACTTGCAAATATTATTATGATTATAACTGTGGCAGATGGGCTTGACATCTTCTTTACCGATCTAGGAGTAAAATAAGTCTGAAATGGGCATTCCAAATATATCAAAATCTGCATTTGTTCAAGGAATCTTCCATGATAAACCTGGTGAATCAAATATTTTCTTCTGGGAACTTGATCATTGCGTTCATTCACTTATTTCCCTCTTTTCACTTGACATTTTCTGCACTTGTTTTTTGAGCAATCCAATTGCATTTATCTAATCTGGGGACTACTTTTAGGTTATATATCTTAATGGCTGATCTTCAATATCAACTTCCTAAACCTTCCACTTCAAAAAATTTTGAATTTGCACCTTGAAAATGTAGCAACCTTCAATGTCTCAATCATGGCTCATAATAATCTTGATACTGTAACAACTTAATTAATAGGGCTCTGATAATTTCTCATGATACTGCGAAGCTTCGAGCAATTTGAAATGTATCTCACAATAACAACATGAATAAGATTCGGTTTGAATTTTTGACTTCCACTGATAGGAGCATCTTGAGCATCTGATCTTGGTGCATTCTTTGGTACAGAAAATATTGCAGGAAAAATGCAAAAATATTACTCTGAATCTAGCAAACCTCTGAATGCAACAAGTTATTCACGAAAGTTTTTCATAACTTCCATCATTTTCTTTTTGTCTTAACAGCTTTAGCAAATGGTAGTCTCTGATTGAACCAGACTCTTTACCTTCGGAACATAAATACCCAACCCTGATGAGACCAAAAACTTCCATGAGACCATTATCTGATAATGATTTTGTATAGAGCAGGGCCACAAATCTGGATACGGTATTGGATATGAATGATTGTCTTATTTTCTAACTGATCTCTTCTATCTCTTTATCTTGTATCTGTATTCTACTCCTCTTGCAATCGATTTCTTTGTGAGCAAACTTTAATCTTCAACTGACCGCAGCGTTCATCCCTTTAGAGAAAGACCCTTCTGTTGCCCCTTGTCTATGTTGGGATCATTATATCCTCTGACTGCTGTTGAACCATCGATCGTCAATACTTTCGGCTAGACTCCATGATTTGAATTCATTCAGTTTCTATGGCTGTCCATTGAGCTTCCTTTATTTTAACATTTTCAACATCCACCAGTGCATCTAAGTCAAGCATTCCACTATTCTCTTCATGATCCAAACTCGAGTATTCTAGATTCATCACAGATACCTCCGGCTGTATTGATCCGAACTTGCTCACCTTTTTATTTGGCTTTTTATTTCCATCTCTCTTTTTTACTTTTTTTACTTCTTTTTTTCTTTTTCTTTGATTTCTTTTTTTTATACTTTTTTACCTCTTTTTTTTGCATCTAGAGTCCTTTTAGACTGAACCTTTATGTGAGATAAGTTTTCTCCTTGATCATCAATGTTGCTATTTTGTCTGGAATATTTCCTTCTCAACTTATCTGACTCCAAGCAATGTGGTAGCTCGTGTTTCCATCTCGTTCTCGGACTGATCAACCTCTTCCTTCATTTGATCCAAGTGGTCATCATCAGCCTTTGTAACTGTTCAACCTTAATAAATCTATTGCCCATGCTTTTGAACAATAATTTTAACTAATGCAATGTTACTTTTTAAACAAGATACAATATTTTAATCAAAATGCAATGCTTTAAACAAAAGTGCAATATTTTTATTTTTACATAATATTTTAAATGCTGTAATACATGAATGCACGAAGTATCGGTTTCAAGAGCTAGTCATTAGAACAACACCCATCTAACTGAAAGGTCGAATACAGAGCAAAGGCAATATGTTCACTAGCTCCAGCTCTTTTGGTTGATCACTTGTTCAACCTCTAAATCATCATCTGTACTGGCTCAATGTCGATATCAGAATATTGTTACAGGTTCCTGATCTCATCGAATAAAATCTGTACACACCAAGCGACCCCCGCACTTGGCTCTTAAAGTTAATCATTTCATAACTCTATTTCTGGATAGCCTGGCTCACTGTCTCGGCTTGATTTTCAATATTTGTCCTTCATCGTGGTACCTCTTTGAAACTGTCGAGCTAATCTTTCAATTGTTGTACTGCGTTTTCCTAATTTTGCCGCTTTCTTCAACTTTCATTATGTTATTCCATCGTTTGTGACACTGGGATACCGCCTCTGAATTCAAAGTCTTCTATCCTTCCTCGAGTAATTTTCTGTCAATAATAACCCTTGAATGCCCCTACAATTTGTTCGTCTTGAATGCCCCTTCAATCTTTCTGTTATCTATCCTTTTTCTGGTTATCACTATTTTTCCAGATAACGCATCTTGTTTATCTCTATAACTGCCACTGACCCTATCTTGAAGCTTGAATCGTTGTTGAGCCTTGTATAAGCTATCTTTTTTAACCCCTAAAAAGCCTCGTATTTCTCTATTACTGGTGTCACATGTATCTTTTCGA
This sequence comes from Hibiscus mutabilis, assembly GCA_019671005.1. Lineage (NCBI taxonomy): Eukaryota > Viridiplantae > Streptophyta > Magnoliopsida > Malvales > Malvaceae > Hibiscus > Hibiscus mutabilis. Next base: position 7,746,328 of record CM033733.1, on the reverse strand, counting down.
AGTGCGACTAATTATACCGGGCTTCATAAACAAGTTACGGCCCTAAACAACTATTGATCCATTTGACTGTCTAACAGCAACACTATAATTTAGAAATCTTATTGAAAATGACTCTTCGTATTCTCATCTTTTGATTCTCAAATTAAACTTAGTTCTGGCGGAATTTCACTATGTTCAAAAATTTCTGATACAACATTGCAATACCATAACCCATAAATCTTTCTGAAAATGACTCTTCATATTCCCTATCCTATGGTTCTCAAATCGAACTAGTTCTGGAAAAACTTCATTATGCTTTGAATTTTCTAGTACAACTTTGCATTAATGACATATGGACTCCCCGCATACTGTCTTCGTTCTTGTAATGAGTCTTCTCGAATCAAGTCCATAGTGACATATTATCCCCCGCTTGTCTATCGGATACTTCCGCTCTTATGGCCACTGCCTACTCGACTAATTCTTGAACCGATACCTCTCATGAATGCAACATAGAAAAACAAAACAAAAAAAAAACTGTGTCAGTATGGCGAAGTAATATTGTAAGCAAAAATAATTGTTACGGGAAAAAATAATTTATATTGCGTAAAATTAACTAGAGAACAGTTTATTTTGCACCCAAAAATAACCAAAGAAATAAATTTCAATAAGCAGCACCCTGTCCTAGATCCTTGTCTGGCACTAGTGGGGTAGGCTTTACAGCATGTAGGTTTCGATCTAGACTCTAGGTACCTGAACTGTCGTTACCGGACTAGTAAGACATCGATTCGGGAGTATACGACCCCTTATAGCGGAGGCATAACCTCACGGTGTATAAGGTTGATATACCGGAAGAAGGACAAAATCCGATCACGGAGCTGAATAACTCACGCAAGATCATACCTCACTCCCACCTAAGGGTGAAAAGCCTGGGTATAAGGCTTATGCATGAATGACAATTTATATCACACAAGAAAAGCTACCTGCATTTTTCCAAAAAAATCATCCAATAATTATAGGGAAAATTAAATTCAAATTACTGTCCAAAATGCCAAGTAAAGTTAATTAGGCCTAACTCTCGATTTTAAAAAATCCCCAGTAAAGTCGTCAAGCTGTCGCAATCATTTTTTTGAAAAAATCGGGATGGGTGAAAAATAGCCCGACGATCGATCTTTTATAAAATTAGGGCTTTCTGGCCATTTTAATTTAATCTTGAAATTTAGGGTTTTCGTATTAAATTTGATTTTCCTTTATTTATCTTTTAAAAAAATGTTTAGAGTCGCCACCAATCACTTCGAGGTAGACCGGACACCAAAAAACAAATCAGAAATTTCGTCTTTAAAAATTGGGTTCGGGAGTCGGTTACGTGTAGGGAAGGATTATGTTGCGCGTAATAAGTGCTACGCAATTGTGCAAGTATACACGTCGCAAGTTATAGTATAAAAGATATCGTCTCCACAGGGATTGGTGCCACTTCAAGAATCTAGTCTCTTGCACTGTAAAAAGTAAAAACACAAGTAAAGGATTATCGAAGTTTAACTAATTACTAATCTAGAAAGCAATAAAATAAAATAAAAGATGAATTCAATTGAGAGAGATAGGCTAGGTTATCGTGAGTTGAGGTGTGATAGCCGATTGGATTGTCTTGGTAAAGAGTGCATGGGCAACTCGATTGCCGTGGCGACTTGCACAACGGGGTTGCCTTGGCAACTAATTGATGGTTGCTTGGGCGACTAGTTGGGCAACTACTTGGGCGATCGGGCAGCAACTTCAAGGTTCGGCGGAGCGTTCTTCAATGGTTTCTTCTTATCCCTAAGTCGAAACTCTAGCTACTTGTGCATGCCTTGATAATACATCCTGCGTGAATCAAGGGTGAACAACAACCAATCTTGCGCTCCTCTTAGCCGTTGAAATCCTTAACTTATTCCTAAGCCGGATTAATCTTCACCATCATTGGATTGCATAAAGATCATATTCATTCGTTTCTTGAATCTAACTCTCCCGATATTAGATAAATGGATGAAGTCACGAGATCCTCTCCCAATTCACTCATAAGCAATAATAGGAACCAAGAATGAATAAACCTTGAAATAGAAAAGTGCAAACTCTTATTACCTAAACAAAAACCAATAGTTTCTCACAACCACAAAACACAATAACCATAGCCAAGTAAATTTAGTTCATGGCTAGGTTCCAAAGAAACACAAGATAATTAATCCCTAGCATGAACCCAATCGAACAAAGATGAAGGAAGAGGCTTGTCGAAATCCTCCTTGCCCTTGATGCTTGTCGAAAATTCTCTCCTCTTGCCCTACTTGGACTTGCCGAAATTTCCCTCTTGCTCTCTCTATTCATCTTGTCGAAATCTCCTTGGTATTTATAGGGCTAGGCCAAAGTCCTTCTTTGAGGAGGAGTTTGAGTTGGAATTAAATTATCTTTAAAGAATATAATTCTTTATTATAATTTTATTCCTATTAGAACTTCTCCTATCCTCTTGGAATTTAATTCTTCTTTAATCTCTGCATGGCAATCAAATTCCTTTGGGCTTGGGCCTTGCTCCATGTCATCTTGGGCTTGTAAAGTCATGAATTTCGACATCCATATTGCTTTTGGTCTTTGTCGACAAATGCCATGGCAACTAGCTCGACGTCTCCTTCATGCACTGCCCGGCAACTAGCTCGGCATTGCTTTGGCAAGTGATCCTGCACATACACACACAAAAACACACCAAAGCAGCATCTATTTCCACAAAAATCACCAAGTTATGTAATCAAGTTCAACGTTTGAAGGAAACATGGATTAATGCATGAATGACTAACTATGCAACTAATATGAGCCTAAGTCTAACAAAGAATATGAGTAAAAAGGGTAAGAAAAATAGTACTTTTGAACACTTATCACACCCCCAAACTCGAACTATTGCTTGTCCTCAAGCAATGCAAACTCATAATTACACGCCAAGACTTCAAATTTTCACAAACTTAGCTTTGAACTTGATTTCAATTCTCTCAAACCGGGGCAAAAAGTATGATTGGCTTTTTATTTTTCAGAAAACTGAGGAATTACTCGGAATCAAACTATAATGCTTGTGAGTGTGTGCGAGTTGTGTGCAAGTTGATTTTTCGGATTCTATGCAAACAATAGGTTTTCAAATTACTTGATGGGTTCTTTTTAACATGTTTTAACTAGAGCCAATTTCGGGCACCTCTAGTGTTTTATTTTTAGTTTTCTTAAGTTAATTTAATCGACTAGAGCCGGTTTGGGCACCTCTAGTTAACCGAAAAAATTTTAACGCCTCCTAGAGCCAGTTTGGGCACCTCTAGTGATCAATTTTTAGCACATGCTAGAGCCAATTTCGGGCACCTCTAGCATTCATCCAATTTTATTCTAATCCCCCATTAGTTAATTATCAACCTAAGTTTACTAGAACTCCTTAAATCAATCAAACCACAACAGTGTTTTCATCAAATTTAGCATCATAGTAAAATTCTAAGTTTTTCATGGTTATCCTAGAATAAAAATTCTATCAATTAAGTGCATTGGTAAAGTCATCATTGAATATTCATCAAATCTAAGCAATTCTTGTTCCAATTAAAGGCATGGCAAGCAATTTATGTATCCTAAATGTAATGCTTAAGATTAATGTAACTAAACATGGTAATTACTAATAACAATCCCCCCCAAACTCGAGTGAGGCATTGTCCTCAATGCATGCATAAAAATAACGAAAAATAAAAATAAAATGCATACGAGGACTTACTTCGAGAGTTCGTCATCGTAGATGATTAGTTTCCTTCTAGTTGGCGTCTTGATTTTCTTGCTTGAATGCAATGGTTGTTTTCTTGTTGCCGGGATGTCTTCACTTTGGTTGCCGTGGCATCTTCATGGTTAGTTGCCGTGGCATCAGCTTGTGCATGCATGAAGTAAGTTGTCGCGGCATCTTCTTCATTGGTTGCCGGGGCAATGATCTTGGCAGTAAATTTCCTTAGCATAGTAGTTGTGAGTCTTGTTGTGAAAAAGAAAATAAAGAAAACCTGAAAACTAAAGATAATGAAGAAAAAATAAAATATCTCCTAAAATTAAAAATAAAAATAAAAAGAAAAAGAAAAAGGAAATACTGAGAGGAGAGCATGCTCATGCATCTCCTAAGTTGACCACTTCCTTGTTACGTTCCACATGGGCACCATTGTAGTGCTTCAATCTTTGTCCATTAACTTTGAATTCATGGTTGTCAGAGATGGACTTGATTATCACAGCACCATGGGAGAATGGTTTGACGACTTCAAATGGTCCCGACCATCTTGATTTCAGCTTTCCCGGGAAAAGTTTTAGCCGAGAATTGAATAGGAGAACTAGTTGCCCTGGCGTGAATTGCCGTGGCAATAGTTTCTTGTCATGACATCGCTTTGTTTTCTCCTTGTATATTCGTGCATTGTTATAGGCGAGTGCACGAAATTCTTCTATCTCATTGAGATCCATCAAGCGCTTTTGTCCGGCACTTTCCCAATCCATATTCACGGTCTTGATTGCCCAAGACGCCTTGTGCTCGATTTCCACCGTAGATGACATGTTTTACCATAGACAAGCCGGAAGGGGGACATACCTAATGGTGTTTTGAATGCGATGCGATATGCCCAAAGTCGTCATCTAGTCTTAATGACCAATCCTTCCTTGAGGATTTACAACTTTCTCGAGTATTCCCTTCAACTCCGGTTGGAAATTTCTGCTTGCCGTTGGTTTGTGGGTGATATGCCGTGGCGATCTTGTGTGATATGCCGGCGTTGCAACATCTTGGCAATTAGTCCATTGTCAAAATGCTTGCCCCGTCGCTGATAATTGCTCTCGGCATCCCAAACCGTGTAAATATGTTTTTCTCGGAATCGTTGCACGGTCTTGGAATCGTCGTTGGGAACTGCAGCTGCCTCTACCCATTTAGACACATAGTCGACGGCGAGTAAGATGTAGAGGTTGCCGAATGAAGATGGGAAAGGTCCCATAAAATCGATCCCCATACATCGAACAGTTCCACCTCGATGATGTTCGGAGTGGCATCTCATGTCGCCTAGAGATATTGCCCGTCTTCCGCAACGATCACATTGCTTGTAAAAGTCTTGGGCATCTTTGTACAATGTTGGCCAATACAACCCGGATTGCAAGACTTTGGCATGATACGAGTTCCTCCAAAATGTCCTCCATAGGGTGAAGAATGGCATTGTCGGAGTACATTCTGTTGCTCTTCTTCGTGGACACATCGGCGTATAACCCGATCTGCACATTGTTTAAACAAAAGAGGCTCGTCCCAAAAGTAATGCTTAGCATTATGGCGGAACCGCTTCTTCCCTTGGTGAGTAATGCCATACGGAAAAATACCACAAACAAGGAAGTTAACTAAATCTGCGTACCAAGGTATTGCCGGGCATGTCTTTGTCGTAGTGTCTGCTCCCAAAATTGCTGAGGCGTGCTCGTCAAAAGTCTGCTGCGGCGTCAAGAGTTGCCGCCGAGGCGTGTGCTTCCATGGTTTCCGAGGCGTCATGGGCTGCCGAGGCGTCAAGGGTTTCCGAGGCGATTAGAATTTGTTCATCCGGGAATGCATCACATATCTCTAGATCCGCGTCCTCCTCCCTATTGCGTTCCAAACGTGATAAGTGATCGCCACTTGATTTTCTGTTCCTTTCCTGTCGCTTAATTTCAATATCAAATTCTTGTAAAAGTAATATCCAACGAATCAAACGAGGTTTAGCATCCTTTTTAGCAAATAAGTATTTGATTGCCGAATGGTCCGTATGAACAATTACCTTTGTACCAATTAAATAGGATCGAACTTGTCAAATGCGAAAACTACAGACTAGTAACTCTTTCTCCGTTGTTGTGTAATTCACTTGAGCATCGTTAAGAGTTTTACTAGCGTAGTATATCACATGGAATGTCTTACCTGCGTTGGCCTAGGACTTTGCTCCTACCGCGAAATCACTTGCATCACACATGAGCTCAAAAGGTAGCGTCCAATCTGGTGGAACAACAATGGGTGCCGAGGCAAGCTTTTTCTTTAGGGTTTCAAATGCTTGAGTGCAAGAATCATCAAAATCGAAGACTTTATCCTGTTCAAGCAGATTACACAAAGGTTTAGTGATTTTAGAAAAGTTATGAATGAACCTCCTGTAAAAACCTGCATGTCCGAGAAAACTTCGAATTCTTTTAACCGAATTTGGTGGGGGTAATCTCTCGATCACGTCCACCTTGGCTTTGTCTACTTCAATTCCCTTGGATGAAATCTTATGGCGAGCACTATTCCTTCATCTACCATAAAGTGGCATTTCTCCCAATTGAGGACTAAATCCGTTTCTTCGCATCTTGCCAACACCCTCTCTAAATTGCCGAGACAGCCGTCGAAGTCATTACAAAAAACCGAAAAATCATCCATGAAGATCTCAAGGAAGTCTTCGACCATGTCTGAAAAGAGCGCCATCATGCATCTTTGGAAGGTTGCCGGGGCGTTACACAATCCGAACGGCATCCTTCGGAAGGCATAAGTACCGTAGGGCATGTGAAGGTTGTCTTTTCTTGATCTTCCGGTGCTATGGCAATCTGATTGTAACCTGAATAACCATCAAGAAAACAAGAAAAGGGTTTACCCAAGACGGTCAAGCATTTGATCAATAAAGGGTAATGGGAAGTGATCTTTCCTAGTGGCTTTGTTTAGCTTTCGATAGTCCATACAAACCCTCCAACCGGTCACATCTGGTTGGGATAAGTTCATTATTTTCATTACTCACCACTGTTATACCTCCTTTTTTTCGCACACATTGTACCGGACTTACCCACGTACTTATCGGAGATAGGGTATATAATGCCGCGCGTCAAGCCACTTGATGATTTCTTTCATTACAACCCCTTTCATGGCATGATTCAGTCTCCTCTGGGCCTCAATTGAAGGTTTGTGATCATCTTCCAACAAGATCTTGTGCATGCACACCGCCGGGCTAATTCCCTTCAAGTCGGCAATTGTCCACCCTATTGCCTTTTTATGTAGCTTCAACATGTTTATTAGCTTCTTTTCCTGCTCAGGCTGTAACTTAGAGGAAATAATTACAGGTAATGTATTATCGATCCCTAAGTATACATATTTTAGTTGATCTGGCAATTGTTTCAACTCAAGAATTGGTGGATTTTCGATAGAGGGTTTTTCGATCTTACCTTCCTTACCTGAGTAGTCCAGTGGTTCAAAGTATGTACCTGGTCGATTTACTAGCCAATTTACCTCTTCTGGTTGTTCCTCATCGACCGGCTCTTCATTCTCCTCAGGTTCCTCTTGATCAGCAATGTAGTTGCCGAGGCAACTAAATTCCTCATCGAAGTTAAACTCTGCCGTGGCATGAAGTAGTTGGCATTCTTCTGGATCATCGGCATGCCTTAGTGTTTGGAACACATTTAGTTTTACCTGCTGGTCATTCACCCTCATTGTGAGTTCTCCCTTTTCAACGTCGATCAAGGTTCTCCTCGCCGCTAGGAATGGTCTCCCGAGAATGATAGGTGCATGCTCATCCGCTTCACAATCCAAAACAATAAAGTCAGCGGGGAAAAATGAATTTATCAACTTTTACCAAGATGTCCTCGATTTTTCCCTCTGGATGCACATAGGATCTGGCGGCTAGCTGCAGCATAATCATTGTAGGTCTTGCCTTCCCGATTCCTAGTTTCGAAAAACGATTTAGGCATCAAGTTTATGCTAGCCCCTAGGTCGCATAGTGCTTTCCCGACATAGTGATTTCCAATAGAACAGTATTGTGAAACTTCCGGGATCCTTCAACTTGGGCGGCATGCGATTGTGCAACATTGCCATGCATCCCTCTGTCATGCGCAAAAGCTGTTTCAAACTCTCCTAGCCTTGTTCTCTTGGACACAATGTCTTTAAGAAACTTGGCATAGTTTGGCATTTGTTCAATTGCTTCCACCAATGGCAAGTTGATGTGGACTTGCTTTAAGATATCAAGAAACTTCTTGAATTGGTATTCTTGCTTTTGTCGCTTCAATCTTTGTGGGAATGGTGGTGGAAGTCGGATATCTTCTATCCTTTCATTGGTTTGAAACCTGATTGACGGCATTACGGGGACATCCGAGTTGCCGATCGTTACCAACCGGGGTTGCCGAGGCGTGCTTATCGCAAGTTGCCGAGGCGTCACCGCTTGCCGCAAAGCAATTCTGGTTCAAAGATCCGAGACTTTGCCGCTAGGTTCGTCTTGATCTTTTTGTGGAGTTTTGTTTGACGAGCGGGTTTGAACCTCTCTAAGTTGTTGGCCACTTCTGGTGGTGATTGCCTTACATTGCTCATGGCCGTTCCTCTTGCGACTTGATATCGCTAGGTAAACCTCCTTGTGGTCTCGTGTTCATTTTGAGCAAACTGTCCGACTTGATTTTCCAATGATTTGATTGCCGCCTCTTGGTTTTGCAATCTCATCTCGGTCTGTTAATAAAAGCATCAGTTCTTTTTATGAAATTACTATTCTCACCATATAAGATTCAGTTTTCATCATAAAAGCATTTAGAGAATTTTCCAAAGAACTAGATGTTGTCGGTTGTTGCTCGCGGCATCCATTGCCGTGGCATATTCTATTTGGAATCCCGATGCTTGTGCATTCTGATTGTTCTGTTTAGAGCATTGTTGGGATTACTCCATGAAAAATTCGGTGCTTCTTCCAAGCTGGATTGTATGTATTTGACATCATGTTGTTGCCCCGATTGTAATTCCCCACATAGAAGCTAGATTCCGGATTCTGCATACATTCAGAAGAATTATGGTTATCACCACATAACTCACAAAAAGAATCCATTACTTTGACTTCATGTGTGTTGTTTGGTTTTTGCATGTTCTGGACCATCTTGGTTAAAGCGGCCAATTGTGCCGAAATTGAATCTGATGATCCTAGTTCATGTATTGTGGCTTGGCGTCTAACTCCTCCTCTTCTAGTAGATGGGAATTGATAGTCATTCTTGGCCAGCCTGTTTAAAATTTGCATTGCTTCCTCCGGCGACTTATCTAAGAGTATGCCGTTTGCCGAGGCATCTAGCATCATCCTTGTTGGTGTATTCACGGCGTTGTAAAACATTGTCACTTGAGTCCACACCGGGAATCCGTGTAGAGGACATTTGTGTAGAAGTTCTCTATATCGCTCCCAAGCCTCGTACATGGATTCATCATCCGCTGCACGAAAAGAAGTAATGTCGTTCTGGCTTATCGATTAAATTTGTAGGATTAAATCTAGCAAGGAAATCACGACAAAGATCAGTCCAAGATGCTATGGATCCGGCAGAATGCTATTTAGCCATGCTTTCGCCTATCCTCGGTGAATAGGGAATAATCTTAATCGTAAGACATCGTGGGTGACTCGTGTATCTTGAACGAGTTGCAAATCTCGAGGAAAGATTTCAGATGTTGTCGTGCATCTTCGATTCTTTGAGCCGCCAAATTGACCTATTGTGTTGATCATATTAAACATTACCGGTTTCAACTCAAAGTGGTCGGCTTCAATTTCGGGTGCGACAACTCCTGGGTTGAGTCCATCAAGATCTTCTTCAAGATAGTCTCGAATTGTTCATTTCGTGCAAGAATCACTCCTCCCCGCCGAACATCTTGATTAATATTGCCGTCTTGATTTGCCATTGCTTCTCTTATCCTTCGCCTAAGTCTTTGTAAGGTTCGTTCGATTTACGGATCAAAGGGATATTACGGTGAAGTCGGTCTCGCCTGTCATATACCAATGCAAAACCAAAGTTTGTTAGCCCTTTGAATTTTAAACAAGAAAAATAAAAAGAATGTGCAAGAAAATAAAAACAAAGTCGCTATTGCCAATCCCGACAACGGCAAAAAACTTGTTGCGCGTAATAAAGTGCTACGCAATTGTGCAAGTATACACGCCGCAAGTTATAGTATAAAAGATATCGTCTCCACAGGGATTGGTGCCACTTCAAGAATCTAGTCTCTTGCACTTTAAAAAGTAAAAACACAAGTAAAGGATTATCAAGTTTAACTAATTACTAATCTAGAAAGCAATAAAATAAAATAAAAGATGAATTCAATTGAGAGAGATAGGCTAGGTTATCGTGAGTTGAGGTGTGATAGCCGATTGGATTGTCTTGGTAAAGAGTGCATGGGCAACTCGATTTGCCGTGGCGACTTGCTGTGGGGTTGCCTTGGCAACTAATTGATGGTTGCTTGGGCGACTAGTTGGGCAACTACTTGGGCGATCGGGCAGCAACTTCAAGGTTCGGCGGAGCGTTCTTCAATGGTTTCTTCTTATCCCTAAGTCGAAACTCTAGCTACTTGTGCATGCCTTGATAATACATCCTGCGTGAATCAAGGGTGAACAACAACCAATCTTGCGCTCCTCTTAGCCGTTGAAATCCTTAACTTATTCCTAAGCCGGATTAATCTTCACCATCATTGGATTGCATAAAGATCATATTCATTCGTTTCTTGAATCTAACTCTCCCGATATTAGATAAATGGATGAAGTCACGAGATCCTCTCCCAATTCACTGCAAAGCAATAATAGGAACCAAGAATGAATAAACCTTGAAATAGAAAAGTGCAAACTCTTATTACCTAAACAAAAACCAATAGTTTCTCACAACCACAAAACACAATAACCATAGCCAAGTAAATTTAGTTCATGGCTAGGTTCCAAAGAAACACAAGATAATTAATCCCTAGCATGAACCCAATCGAACAAAGATGAAGGAAGAGGCTTGTCAAATCCTCCTTGCCCTTGATGCTTGTCGAAAATTCTCTCCTCTTGCCCTACTTGGACTTGCCGAAATTTCCCTCTTGCTCTCTCTATTCATCTTGTCGAAATCTCCTTGGTATTTATAGGGCTAGGCCAAAGTCCTTCTTTGAGGAGGAGTTTGAGTTGGAATTAAATTATCTTTAAAGAATATAATTCTTTATTATAATTTTATTCCTATTAGAACTTCTCCTATCCTCTTGGAATTTAATTCTTCTTTAATCTCTGCATGGCAATCAAATTCCTTTGGGCTTGGGCCTTGCTCCATGTCATCTTGGGCTTGTAAAGTCATGAATTTCGACATCCATATTGCTTTTGGTCTTTGTCGACAAATGCCATGGCAACTAGCTCGACGTCTCCTTCATGCACTGCCCTGGCAACTAGCTCGGCATTGCTTTGGCAAGTGATCCTGCACATACACACACAAAAACACACCAAAGCAGCATCTATTTCCACAAAAATCACCAAGTTATGTAATCAAGTTCAACGTTTGAAGGAAACATGGATTAATGCATGAATGACTAACTATGCAACTAATATGAGCCTAAGTCTAACAGTAATATGAGTAAAAAGGGTAAGAAAAATAGTACTTTTGAACACTTATCAGATTAGCACCCCTACGAACGCCCGTTATCGGTACCTTTAATTTTAGGTGGCATTTTGGCATTTCGAATAATAATTTGAATTTAATTTATCCCATAATTATTAATTGAATTTAAATTCAGAATGCAGATATCCTTTTATAAGGAAATTTATTTTGTTTGAAAAAACACCCCGTTAGGTGGCACCCCTATTCGTATTTAAAAATGAATTTCCAACATAATTTTTTTTAATGAATGATATTTTATTGTCATGTCGATTTTAAGTACTATTCCTAAAAAGACTCTAATTAATTAATCATTAAAAGTTATGAATATTAATTAATTTAATGACTTTTATGTGAAAATGCCAATTTCTTGAACACCTTTCATATATTTAAAGCTCTTAAATTAATCATATTTTTAATTAGTTATTTCCTCTAATTAATTAAAGTTCTAGTCCTAATTAAGGCTCTAACAATTTATTATTTAATATTATAGGTGAAAATGTATATCGAATATACACCTTTATGACCAAGGCTGAGATAACACCACATTGTAAAGAATAGAACACCATCCAGATTTGAACCTCAAAGATTCTATTCGATATACATTTAATTAACTACAATGTTTCTTAATTAATCGTTTAATTTTAATTAAAGAACTAAATTAATTTCCAATTATACGTGGAATGTATATTAAATATAATTTGTTAAAATTCACTTTAAGATAACACCCCATTGTAAACAATGGAACATCATCCAAATTGAAATTTTAAAATTATATTTTATATGCATTTAATTACTACAATTATCTATCCTATTTAATTATTGAATCTTAATTAAAGAAACTAAGCTAAAGGCTCTAATAAAAATCTATATTATGTACAATAACTAATTAATCTACGTATGAATGCATGTATTAAAAGGAAAAAAGAAACTATACCATATGTATGTATTTAAACGTATACTATGAATGATATATATATATATTATATTGATGTTCAAAAGACATATACCATATATTTGATACTAAATATATACGACAAGATTGTTAAAGGGTAATCACAGGCTATACGTATTATATATTATATTATACCATAAATATAAAAACATTTATTATACATTTACAAGGAAACCATCAGTTAATATAGTAAATAGGTAAAATTTGTATGTTAGGAAAACATATTATAATTAACCGATTGATATATACATATTAAGAAAGGCATACAAAATATATGGTAATATGCACAAATGATACAAAACTTCCAATTTAAAAATTAACGTGTATATATATATGGTACATAATTATTATGCAATTAAACAATTAAATTTAATCAAACAATTAATAGAAACATACCATATTAAATAAATTCAAACATTTAATAAAAGCATGGACCAGGACAAAATTGAAATGATTTAAAGCTTTCAATTCCTGAATTCATTACATATAGGGGACTGAATTAAAACAATTACAAAACTTGATGCCCAAATTACAAGAAGAGGCAAAGAAGGGCGCGGACCGACTCCGGAGACTCGCGGGCCTCTAGGCCCGAACTTTTGCCTATTTAAAGGCTTCTTCAACACTCAATTTTTCTTTTTCCTCATTTTTTCCGAAATCTTACTCTCTCTAGCTCTCTCTCTCTTCTAAAATTCTCTCAACCCAGAACCTGAATTCTCAGATTTTCTATCAAAAAATGGATCAAACTTCTTTGTTCATTACAAAATCAAACATGTTCTTAGTATTTTTCCAGTTTGATCCAAACTAACACTAATATCCTTCCATTTTCTTGTTTTTTAGATCAAACACATGAATCTTTCATGAACTCAACCCTAACTCTTCCACTTTTCCCTTTCGATCCATAACCACCGCCATAGGTCTACCCCGGCCTGTTTGTCGGCCGCCGGAAGCGATGGCGGCCATCCCCGGTCATCGTCTTCGGTCATCCTCTTCTTAACTCCGGTCACCCTCGGCCACCGTCTTAACATCCGACCGCCACAAAGACCTCTGACCACCACAACTCCGGCCGGCCACCGCGAGGCGTTTTCCAGCCACTGGCCGGAACCCTAAAAACCCCAAAAAATCCATTTTTCCATTTTAAACCTAAATCTAAGCCTAGATTCGATTAAATCCTCCCTCCTTCCCCGGCCTAGGACCTAGATCTACCCAAAACCGAATCCCTTTTCGACTCCGACCATTCTTAAAAATAACTCTGGCCATCGTCCTTATTATTTATATTTTGCTTCTTTTTTTTAATAAATGTTTACAATCTAATATCATTGCTTCTATTTTTGCAGGAATCGAAAAGAAAGAAGTTACCTTCCCGACGACGTTGACGACACCCCGATCTCTAATTTTTGGCGGCGGTTCGTTGCTCCGACAACGTCTCCTCAACTTCCTGGCAGTTCGGTTTTCAAGGGGTAACTTTCTCTCTCTCCCTTTATTTCTTACTTTATATATTATTATTATTAGTAACTAATTAATGACTGCCATTATTGTGATTAATGATGCCCTGAGACTCTCTCTTATCTATTTATATGTGAGTGGGAAGTGACGTCATTGAGTTTTTAGCTGTTAATAGTTGATTTCAGCTAAGCTTGATCTGTGTGAGGCTCAGGTAGACCAATGGCAAGACCCACGTGGTCGTTTAGGCGGGAAAAAGAAACACATTTGTGTTTGTTTGGGTCATTTTATCTGATAAACGAAATGTAATTGGGCGGGAATTCAAATGTAATGGGCTTCTATTTATAAATGGGCTTTTGGATATTTTGTATACACTATTTTGTATACACTATTGGGTTTTATTTATATTTACGTATTTATTTATTTAGTATTTATTATTTACTTATTATTAAGCCCGGTCAAAATTCGGGTATGACAAGAGGGAAATAGGAGACTCTAGAGAAAAAAATGGAGTGCTCTTAGTAGGACTAAAACACATGATATAGGAAAATATGAGAGAAGAAAAATGAGCAGTTTGGTCAACCAGCCAAATATTTTTGCTCTGTTGATCACGAGAAATTATATCATGAGTCATTTTTGCTACGTCATCCATGTGACCAATCAATAAAAACAACCCATCTTATTTTTTTCTGTTATATTTTTACCAAGTGAATCTTCACTCATATTTACTGTAAATTAATTTTAAAAATAATTTTTTATCAAGTAAAGATTCACTTTGTAAAAATATGACATGGAAAAAATATTGATATGAGAAGTTTTTATTGGTTTGTCTCATGGATGACGTGCTTGTAATGACTTATGATATAATTTTTCGTTGATCACAAATTTTAAAATTGCTCTATATTCAGGATAATTATCGAATAAGCTCTTATTAAGGTAGAAAACTTTCATTTCACCTCAGCTTGTGATTGAATAGACTTCATATATTAATGTTAATATGTACACAAATGTATAAGGGATTTGCTCCGTGTTTTTTCGTTTAGATGTAGTGTGAAAGAATAAACGAGATTTGACAATATGGTTTATTGTATACTATATTATAAAATATTACAATTAATTAAAATGGAAAAATAATTGGACCCGACGAATAGGATTACTTAAATTCCTCAAATATGATTCCCTCTTCCATAATTAGAATCGGTGATTTTTAAACTCTTTTATTGCAACAAAACAGAGAAGCAATTCTTTGTTTATGGATTACACGATCAGGCATGATCTTTTATTGCATGTTATTTTATGATTTAAATTCAGATAAATTTATTTAAAATTCAACTTAATTATTGTGTAATAAAAATACATTTATTAAAAGTCAATTGTGAAAAAATAAATAATAAAAAAATATTTTTATTATACTTCGAATTAAAAAAAAAGTAGGTTTCGATCTCATGAATCAAATTTGGACTGAATTATGATATTGGTATGCAGAAGTCCATATTTCAGGTACATACAACATGAATATGAATATAAATTAAGCACCGTTTTCTTTGATTTTTTCGTGAGAAATCGTAAACTAACAAACATGGGTGACTCAAAGCATTTTTTTATATAAAATATATATACTAATCCAACCTGTTATGTATTGAATTAAATGATAAAATTTATTAGAAATTATTGAGGGTGATCAACTACTATAAAAGGGGAAGGTATAGCTGCAAATATCACTACCAAGCAATAGTCCTTGCATCTATTTTCAGGTTTTAGAGTTGAAGTTGTAGCAATGGGACAGCCAGGGCTGGTTTATGCCTTGGGATTTTGTCTTCTAATCTCAGCTGTTGCAGCCACCTATGCTCCTTACAAGTATGCATCTCCTCCACCACCACATTATCATTACATGTCTCCCCCTCCGCCTGTGAAAACTCCAAGTCCAAACTACCGCCATAAATCTCCACCTCCTCCTTATGCATACAAGTCTCCTCCACCCCCCAAACACTCACCACCACCTCCGCATTACGTTTACAAGTCTCCTTCACCTCCGGTTCATTCCCCTCCTCCTTCTTATGTTTACAAGTCTCCACCACCTCTAGTCCACTTTCCACCTCCTCCCTATATTTACAAGTCTCCTCCACCGCCTGTCCACTCCCCTCCTCCTCCATATGTCTATAAGTCTCCACCACCACCAGTCCACTCACCACATCCTCCCTATGTTTACAAGTCTCCTCCCCCGCCAGTCCACTCTCCACCTCCTTCTTATGTCTACAAGTCTCGACCTCCTCCAGTTCACTCCCCACCTCCTCCCCACATTTACAGGTCCCCTCCACCTCTAGTCCACTCGCCACCTCCTCTGTACATTTACAAGTCTCCACCACCACCAGTCCACTCCCCACCGCCTCCCTATGTCTATAAATCTCCACCACCTCCAGTCCACTCACCACCTCCTCCCTACATTTACAAGTCTCCCCCTCCACCAGTCCACTCCCCACCTCCACCATATATCTACAAGTCTCCACCACCTCCTCCCTATATTTACAAGTCTCCTCCCCCTCCGGTCCACTCGCCACCTCCTCCCTACATTTACAAATCTCCACCACCCCCAGTCCACTTTCCACCTCCTCCTTACATCTATAAGTCTCCTCCACCACTAGTGAACTCACCACCTCCTCCCTATGTTTACAAGTCTCCACCTCCTCCAGTTCACTCACCACCACCTCCTTACATCTATAAATCTCCACCACCACCAGTGCACTCCCCACCTCCTCCTTATGCATACAAGTCCCCTCTATCTCCTTCACATCCCAAGCCTCATCCCCTTCCCCTTCCCCATCCCCATCCCAGTCATCCTAAACCCTATCCCTCACATCCTAAGACTCCTTCATCGCCACACCCTAAGTATCTTTACAATTCTCCACTGTAGCAATGGCCCCTCTCGCTAAAAAACATTTTCGAAGTGTTTGTGATTTTCGGATATAAAACGTTTATTCCGTGGGGGTTTTAAAAACCGCATTTTATTTAAAAAATTGGAGTCGCCACCAGCCACTTAGGTAGGCCGGACACCATAAAACCAGAGATTCAAAAAACTGTTGGGTTCGGGAGTCGGTTACGGATGGGGAAGGATTAGCACCCCACACCGCCCAAAATTGGTACTTTAATAATTACCGCTTTATTAATATTAAAATTTTCGGATTAAAGTGACGATTGGTTTAAAATTCGGTTATAATTGCGAATAAATTTTAAGGGCCCCGTTATCCGAGAGTAAACGCCCAACCACTATCACTACGCCTGATACTGGCCATGTTTACGCTCGGATAAAAGGACAACGCATTGACACTTTATATATTCCATTATGCAAACTTAGTGAGCAAAATATAAAACATGACAAATAATTTAAGTACAATACAAATAAATATTAACATAATAAAATACTAATCTAATAAAATATTAATCTAAAACAGACATACATAAATATTAATCTAACTCATAAATAAAAACATATCTAACATAAATAAAATACTAACATTCATAAATATTAATTTAAAACACAAATAAATATTATTCTAACACATAAATAAAAACGAAACTAATATAAATAAAATATTAATATAAAACACAAATTTAAAACATATTAAATACTAATCTAAAACATAAACATACAAACTAAAAAATAAGACTACAATTTTAAAATAACTAATACTTCATTAAATTATAAAAATTACAACACTAATAAAAAAGGGAAGAAAATATACCTAATTAGAAGCTCGAATAAGGAACCCTGACTGAACCCCACCGAGATCTACCGTGACCCCTCCAAAAATATTAACTAGATCGGACCTAAAATAGGACCCCGATCGAATGTTTGATCGAACCAACTGGGGTCGAGGGCACTGCCCCCAACCCCGGCCAGCCTAGCAGCCGGCCTAGCCTCCATGAATTGGGTGGCAATTCAATTGCCACTTTCATGGCAAAATTGGCGTGAATTTTGCTGCCTATTTATAGGCCAAAGGGGATGGGTTAAGGGTGACGTGGAGCACCCTGCTCCACGCAATTTTCTTCCTTTTTTTTAATAATATATTTTTTTATTATTTTTTGATTTTTTATTAATTTTATATTATTATTAAAATAATACTAATAACACTAAAACCCGGTCAAAAATGAGTGATTACAGTTGCCCCTCTTTGCTTGTTCTTGTGAAACGAGGACAAAGCAAAGATCAAAAGCACTTATTTTTTGACCTACTTTCGCTTTGGCTTCGAATCACGTGTTCTTCTAGAACTATCCGCTCTTCCTTAGCTGAATCTTCGTGCTCGTAAGTTCTTCCTATATAGAGCTTCGTCACTTTCCGATCTTGGAGTTATAGGCTCTTTCTACATAGAACCCTTCACTCAAAGCCTCGAGTTATGAGTCCCTCCTATATAGAACCTTTCATTCTCGAGACGGTGCAGCTTGGAGTCCTTCCTATATAGAACTCTTCGCCTTCAACGCTGGTTTCTCCTATATAAAACCTTCAAGTCGCTGATGGATTCTTCCGATCGGGAGTTCCTCCTATATAGAACTGCTAGTCTTCAAACCCCGAGCTGCTCACCCCTTCCTATATAGAACTTTTCATTCGAGACGGTGCAGCTTGGAGTCCTTCCTATAT
This sequence comes from Hibiscus mutabilis, assembly GCA_019671005.1. NCBI lineage: Eukaryota > Viridiplantae > Streptophyta > Magnoliopsida > Malvales > Malvaceae > Hibiscus > Hibiscus mutabilis. The sequence continues at coordinate 7,727,960 of CM033733.1, read as the reverse complement.
AGAACTCTTCGCCTTTAACGCTGGTTTCTCCTATATAAAACCTTCTCAAGTCCGCTGATGGATTCTTCCGACCGGGAGTTCCTCCTATATAGAATCGCTAGTCTTCAAACCCTCGAGACGCTGGTCCTTCCTATATAGAACTTTTTGGCGTCTGAAATCTCGTGAGCTACAGTTTCTTCCTATATAGAACCTTTCACCCTAAGACAATAAAGCTCAAGCCCTTCCTATATAGAACTCTTCGCTTTCGACACAACAGGTTTTCTCTACATAAAACCTTGTGTATCATGGGTGAATTCCTCCGACTGGGAGTTCTTCCTATATAGAACTGCTAGTCTTCACCCTGGAGCTGTAAGTCCTTCCTATATAGAACTTTTAGCTTCTGAAATCTTGGAGCTACGGATTCTTCCTATATAGAATCTTTTACTCTAAGACAATAAAGCTCGAAGCCCTTCCTATATAGAACTCTTCGCTTTCACAAATGTTTTCCCTATATAAAACCTTGTGTATCATGGGTGAATTCCTTCGACTGGGAGTTCTTCCTATATGGAACTGCTAGTCTTCACCCTGGAGCCGTCAGTCCTTCCTATATAGAACTTTCAGCTTCTGAAGCCTCGGAGCGGCGGGTTCTTCCTATATAGAACCTCTCTCTGTAGGCGCTTGGAAACATATGCCTTTTTTATGTAGAACCACTGTCTTCACATTTGGGATTCACACCACGATGGCCACCGATGTCTCTTTGAATCCACAGATACCTGTCTAAGATAAAACAAAATGCTATGACAAATGAATTGACATGCTCCTAATCCTAGTGATGTCTGACTATTCATGATGCATGAGTGTCGATATCTTGGTGAGCTTGTTTTGGTCCTTATTCGATCTCGTTGTTCACTTTCTCCTTTTCACAAAGGCCGATACCCCACTTCACCACAGTTCAACCATTCCAACATTTCTTTTTCTCCATTTACGACTTGGAATTCTAAAGTGCCCTTTCGGGTTTTCGCTTTAGAGAGTTTTTTTTCCACTTTTCTCTTTCTTTCTCTCTTTTTCTTTTAGCCTTTTTGTTCTAAAGTCTTACACCCTGAAAGGTCGTTCCTCAGATTTCTTCATCTCTTTACTTCTTCACTGTAGGCTCTTAAATCCTCATTTGAACATGCTTTTAAACCTTTTGTGTGAAAGGCCTTCTTGTCTTCAGGGTTATCACTTGTCTTCATAAATGATCCTCTAGTTCTTATATTATTTTTATAAGAACCATTGTCATCTTTTTCGCTTGGCGTTGCCCCATTCAACCACAGGCTCCACTGCTTTGAATTTTCTGACCCATCATACAGAGCCTTGATCTATTTCTAGTCACTAGGGTGAGCCAAAATGCTTCCATCCCCTGAGCTCATCCTTGATTTTCTCGTATCACTTCGACGGGAACTAACTCTCGGTCCCTATGCTTTAAATCTCATCATCATTCATTTTTAAAGTAAAGTAAAAGGCAATTTACTTGTGTATATTTCAAAAAATAATGATTGTTTGAAAAGATAACAGTCATTTTGAAAATCACAACTTGGACGGGATACCAAACATTTTGAAAACATTGTTTGGAACAAATGGTAAACATCTTTTTCTTTTCTTCTTCTTTTTCTAAGGACCAAACATGCTTGGAGAATGGTAAACAAAATTTGAAGTGTATTGCCAAACATTTTTAAAAACTAATGTTTGGGGGAAATGGTAAACATCAAAACTTTGGGAGAAAATGTCAAACCTTTTAAAACATGTTTGCCCCCGAAATATCAAACACCATAGCGCATCTGCTTCAAGTTGCCAGAGATCAACTCTAATGAAGCGTCTATTTAGAAGATCTTGACCATTGTGGAGATATATGCCAATGTATAGTTTCTTCTGGTCTAATAGGCTTTTGAGAGGAACAACCATACCTAGTTTCTACCCCGTTTAAGGTGGCTCTCTTAATCTCACTATCTCACCATGCCCTATCCTTCCCTCATTTGGGTGTCGATCAAGCACTTCGAAGTTTGACGTTCCTTGAAGAAAAGTTAACCCTTATAGGCGGAATGAAATCTGAAGACATTCTCATTCAACTTGGATATCTATGGATGACCAGAATGGTCTTTGGGGCTTGTAATGTAGGCCTTTGGTTTATGGTTAAGTGAAACAAGATTTTACATTTTGTGTAACTTGGATATGCTCATTATTCCTTCGCTTTTTTTGGATCACTCTAGACTGCCCGTTTTCGGGTTTTCACCCTAGAGTTTATTTCCTTTCTTTTTATTGTATGCTTCATTGTATTCTGGCTATATACCGATGTTCGTTTTTTACATTCAAGAATGTTTGATCCTCCAAAACTCCTCGAATCGATTTCTTGAAGGACTACGAATACATTTATGGGAATTCTTGTGATTGGCACGCCTGGATGAAATGTTATTATTGCTTTCTTTTTTCTCTCTTTTTTCTTTTTTCTTTTTCATTTTTTCTCTTGGATCGCTCTAGACTGCCCATTTTTGGGTTTTCACCCTAGAGGTCACTTCCTTCAGTGTATTTTGGTTGGATATTGATGCAAGAGCTCGGGTAGACTACTCTTTTTCTTCATTTTTAGGATCACTCTAGACTGCCCATTTTTGGGTTTTCACCCTAGAGGTCATTTCCTTTTTCAAAATTGGCAATCTTCGGGCCGACTTGTCTTGACTTGGCTTCAATTCGAGCTTCTATACTAATTTTCAAAACTGATATTTACTTGAAATGTGGATTCCTTCTGTCTCTTGCTCATAGTTGAAGTTTCGTTCTTGTATTGTTTGATCTGTGTGTGAAACATATACAATATTCTTTCTTTCTTTTTCTTTTTTCTCTTTTTTTAGACTGTTCATTCTGGGTTTTTAGCATTGAATCTCTTTCTTCTTATTCGAGTCTATGAATGTATCCTTGAATCAACACGGATCTATACTGGGTATTGATGCGATCTTCCGTTCGGAGTTAATTGCCTCTCTTCAGCTCTTCTGATATTTACTCGATCTAGATTGCTTCGGCCTTCTGATTACCATTTATCTTCTTTTTTGGTTTTTCGTTTGGACATATCCATGTTTTCAACCACTTTCTTCTGATGATTTTCTGATCTTCGTATCCAATATGTATGGTCTCATCTCTGTCTTCTGGTAAAGTAAAAGAACAAAATTCGTTGTCATATTGACAAATGTCCTGAGAATGCCTTCAGGGGGTAGAGGTTTAGGGTCAACTTTCATTTCAAGGATCTTAAACGACAAGTGCCTGAGAAGATAAATTCTTAAAATGGGAACTGCTCATTGTCTAAACACTCGCTTTTGTTCCTCTGTTGGCCCAAGTAAACTAGCAGATACTCACATTTACAGTATCACCACAACATTCAATCTCTCCTAAATATATGCAACTTAGAGTTGATCTTTGGGTTTGAAGCAAATGTACTGTTGCATTCAAAATTCGAGGACCTGGTATAGAAATGATATATACATATGTCCATTAAAAAATGTATGTATATGCATATGGGAAAACTACCCCATAAAAATAAAATGTTTAAAGAATCAAGAATGTAAAAATGTTTTTCTAAATGGAAATGTGATTTTTAATTCTAATAAACAATGGTTTTTTTTGTTGAGAATTTCTTTGTGAAATGATGAGAAAACCGTAGGGACCTTTGGATTATCTCCAGGGTACTAACTCATTATGCCCCTTCCAAGGTAGTGTAGGCTTGCCTCTTCTCTTGTTTTTCCACCGCTGGATCAACTCTCTCGTCATGACTCCCTCGTCAACCAGCTTCTTAATTTTTTCTATTAACGACCCCAAATTTCTTAGTGTCATGCCCCAGCGCCTCAATGTTTTGAAAGTGGTATCCATTTATCTCTCTGTTTCCTTCTGCTCCTAGGTAGGTCTGGTCTTTAAACTTAGGTCCCGGAGTGCATGTTCGATTCTCTATCCAACTGTCATGAAGTCCTCAAAGCTGGTATTCATTTTCCCGAGCACCTTATCAAAGAAGAAATAAGAAAGATGGCATGGAATTCACTTTCCTCTTCATCTACGGGAGGCTGCACTTGGGTCGCTAAACACATACACCTCAAAGCACATTCCTTGAAGCTTTCATCAGGTTTCATCTTCGTACCCTGGAGATACTGACGACTTGGTGCTGGGTCCAAAGCATATCATATCACGGTAGGTCCTGCTAGATTGTCGGGTAAGTAGTGGATCGGTAATTTTTCAATGTAGCCCCCAATCTTTTTTGCAGAATATGGTCACACGAATCTTGAGGCATCTTTTCCTTTATTATGTGCAAATCTGGAAATCTTTGGAATCCGGAGGAACGACCAAATCGGGGCTCAAATAGAGTTTTCTTGTATTAAAGGCATCAAACTTCTTTTTCTCTCTTTTTCTCTCGAGTCCATCTTTTAACTGCTCGAATCTTGATTTTTGAGTGTGTTCAATTCTTTTATTCACGATAAAACTCTAATTGTTCTTTGGATTACCCCCCAAAAATTTTATGCAAGGTGTAAAATATGTCATGATTGTACAATGTAATGCAATGCAATGCAATGCATGAATGCAAATGCGGTGTTGATTCTCGAACAGTCCTTAAAAGACTTTCAATCAATAGAAAAATGTCCGGTTGTAAGAAACTAATAATGAATTACAGTGATAGTTAGCTTCCTTCCGAGATCTTGACTTCGAAGCAAAACTTGTGCTCCACGCCTCGACGTCGTCTTCAGATGATGGATGACTTCGTCTTCTTCTTTCTATTCTATGGACTCGTGACGTCATGATCTTTATTTTTGTGGCTTCTAAAAATGACATCAACAAGTGCAGACATACTGCAGATAAGATCTTTTCTGGGTGCAAACGAATAATACGTCTAAATAGGGATGGATTCTATCGGTCCTAAGGGAGTACTTTAAAAAATTTTAGGTTTAAATTAAAATTCTCAAAGATCATTTGGTTTAAAAATTTCCCCATTTTTATTATCAAAAATTTTAACTTACTTAAAAATGAAACTTTTAGGTTTCTTTTTGTTATTATTATTATTATTCTGAAAGTTTTATGAGAGAAGAAGTTTCAAAGCAAAATAATAATATTTTCAATATTTTTTTTTTTTTTTTGAGTTAAATTAAAATCTGATAATTTTAAAATGGTCAAATGTGAAGATTTAAAATTGGGGTTCTGCGTGCCCGATCAATCTTCTGCGTCGACGCGCTTTATTGTCGTCGTGCCTTCTTTTCGCGATTGGTCTTTGCTTGGCCTAACTTGATACTCGTAATATTATCGTTCCGACAAAGCGGACTTTTTCTATTTTGAAAGCCTTTTAATGAATCTGTTCTTGAATCAACACCATGCCATGATATGCAACATGAATGCAAATAAAGGCGTTGATTCCGCTGTAATCACCCTTTTCGAACGACTTTCATGGGAATTAAAGGGTCCAGATTACAAAAAGATCCATATTACAAAAGGAGTCCCTATTACAAAAAGAGTCTATTACAAAGTCTTAATTACTAAATAAAGTTCTACACATAATCCCTAGCTCTACCTCCTAGCTCCTCGACACTCTTGAGCAACTTGATAAACCTTGGTGTTTCTTCCATGTCCGGGTTACGAAAGGTCGGAGAGTCGCGGCTTCGTAGCTAAGTCATTCACACACCTTGTAGCTCGTTGTATGTCCACCATCGTGGTCTCGTGTGTATACTTTGGCACTACACGCTTGTTCGCAAATCGTTACCTCGGATCTGTTGATTAATCTCGACCAATGTCATACAACCGATCGATGCCATCCTTCCTAAGACACCTTTTTCCATGATAAAAGATTTTCTAATCGGGCAAACCACTTGAATCAACGCCTATGTAATGTGGATGCAATGATAATGCAACAAAAATATGTGTAAAATAAAAATAAAACACAAAAAAATGAGTTAGTACCGGATAAAAATAATAAATATATAAATAAAATGACAAATTAAATAAGGTAAACAAAATGACCCTATTTATCTAGTCTAAAACACCTAAGGTTATCCGCATGGCTCTAACAAGGTGGGTTTCTATGTTCTCTACATGCAGTGTTGGTGCTAGGAGGTACCCGAATTATCCTTGCTGTCCCCTACTAAGGGTAGCAAGGCCCCCGATCATCACCCATTATAGGCTCCTTTCAACCGGGTTCAATTCAGGGGGACCCATTCGCTTATGCCTGGACGAAGGAATGATATCCTTACGAAAGCATAAGGTACTCGAGCCCAAGGTACTTGCTAGACCCATACGGGAGAACGATATCTCCACGAAAGCATTAGCGTTTCCCCACTTAAAAAAAAAAACGGGTTTATATGCCAAATTTTAAATGCGTTAAAATAAACGCGCAATTATAACCGAATGTTAATTTAAAAGTCACTTTAACCCGAAATTCTAATATTAATAAAGCGTAATTATTTTAAAAAAGCTTGACTCTCTTTTGTTTTTGAAAACAAAAATTTATCCCAAATGAGTTGCCATCTCAGCGATGTCCCATCTCGCTAAAAAAACATTTTCAAGTGTTTGTGATTTTTTGGATATAAAACGCTTATTCCGCGGGGTTTTAAAAAAACACATTTTATTTAAAAATTGAGTCGCCACCGCCACTTAGGTAGGCCGGACACCATAAAACCGTAGATTTAAAAACTTGTTGGGTTCGGAGTCGGTTACGGATGAGGAAGGATTAGCACCCCCACACCGCCCAAAATTGGTACTTTAATAATTACCGCTTTATTAATATTAAATTTTCCGGATTAAAGTGACGATTGGTTTAAAATTCGGTTATAATTGCGAATAAATTTTAAAGGCCCCGTTATCCGAGAGTAAACGCCAACCACTATCACTACGCCGCTGACATCGCCCCGCTTACGCTTTCGGATAAAAGGACACTGCATTGACAATTTATATATTCCATTATGCAAACTTAGTGAGCAAAATATAAAACATGACAAATAATTTAAATACAATACAAATAAATATTAACATAATAAAATACTAATCTAATAAAATATTAATCTAAAACATACATACATAAATATTAATCTAACTCATAAATAAAAACATATCTAACATAAATAAAATACTAACATTCATAAATATTAATTTAAAACACAAATAAATATTATTCTAACACATAAATAAAAACGAATCTAATATAAATAAAATATTAATATAAAACACAAATTTAAAACATATTAAATACTAATCTAAAACATAAACATACAAACTAAAAAATAAGACTACAATTTTAAAATAACTAATACTTCATTAAATTATAAAAATTACAACACTAATAAAAAAGGAAAGAAATATATACCTAATTAGAGCTCGAATAAGGAACCCCGACCGAACCCCACCGAGATCTACCGCGACCCTCCAAAAATATTAACTAGATCGGACCTAAAATAGACCCCGATCGAATGTTGATCGAACCAATCAAGGGTCGAGGGCATCGCTTCAACCCCGCCAGCCTTGCGGCCGCCTAGCCCCATGAATTGGGTGGCAATTCAATTGCCACTTTCATGGCAAAATTGGGCAAATTGGCGTGAATTTTGCTGCCTATTTATAGGCCAAAGGGGATGGGTTAAGGGTGACGTGGAGCACCATGCTCCACGCAATTTTCTTCCTTTTTTTTAATAATATATTTTTTATTATTTTTTTTTTTATTAATTTTATATTATTATTAAAAGCTTTGCCCCTCTTTTGCTTGTTCTTGTGAAACGAGGACAAAGCAAAGATCAAAAGCACTTATTTTTGACCTACTTTCTCGCCTTTGGCTTCGAATCACGTGTTCTTCTAGAACTATCCGCTCTTCCTTAGCTGAATCTTCAGCTCGTAAGTTCTTCCTATATAGAGCTTCACACTTTCCGATCTTGGAGTTATAGGCTCTTTCTACATAGAACCCTTCACTCAAGCCTCGAGTTATGAGTCCCTCCTATATAGAACCTTTCATTCCGAGACGGCAGTGCTTGGAGTCCTTCCTATATAGAACTCTTCGCCTTCAACGCTGGTTTCTCCTATATAAAACCTTCTCGTCCGCTGATGGATTCTTCCGACCGGGAGTTCCTCCTATATAGAATCGCTAGTCTTCAAACCCCGAGTCACAAATCCTTCCTATATAGAACTTTTCATTCTCGAGACGGTGCAGCTTGGAGTCCTTCCTATATAGAACTCTTCGCCTTTAACGCTGGTTTCTCCTATATAAAACCTTCTCGTCGCTGATGGATTCTTCCGACTAGGAGTTCCTCCTATATAGAATCTGCTAGTCTTCAAACCCTCGAGCCGCTCAGTCCTTCCTATATAGAACTTTTTAGCGTCTCAAATCTCGTGAGCTACAGGTTTCTTCCTATATAGAACCTTTCACCCTAAGACAATAAAGCTCAAGCCCTTCCTATATAGAACTCTTCGCTTTGACACAACAGGTTTTCTCTACATAAAACCTTGTGTATCATGGGTGAATTCCTCCGATCGGGAGTTCTTCCTATATAGAATCGCTAGTCTTCACCCCGAGCCGTAAGTCCTTCCTATATAGAACTTTTAGCTTCTGAAATCTTGGAGCTACGGATTCTTCCTATATAGAATCTTTTACTCTAAGACAATAAAGCTCAAACCCTTCCTATATAGAACTCTTCGCTGACACAACAAAGTTTTCCCTATATAAAACCTTGTGTATCATGGGTGAATTCCTTCGACCGAGTTCTTCCTATATGGAACTGCTAGTCTTCACCCCGAGCCGTAAGTCCTTCCTATATAGAACTTTCAGCTTCAAGCCTCGGAGCGGCGGGTTCTTCCTATATAGAACCTCTCTCAGGCGCTTGGAAACATATGCCTTTTTTATGTAGAACCACTGTCTTCACATTTGGGATTCACACCACGATGGCCACCGATGTCTCTTTGAATCCACAGATACTGTCTAAGATAAAACAAAATGCTATGACAAATGAATTGACATGCTCCTAATCCTAGTGATGTCCGACTATTCATGATGCATGAGTGTCGATATCTTGGTGAGCTTGTTTTGGTCCTTATTCGATCTCGTTGTTCACTTTCTCCTTTTTCACAAAGGCCGATACCCCACTTCACCACAGTTCAACCATTCCAACATTTCTTTTTCTCCATTTACGACTTGAATTCTAAAGTGCCCTTTCGGTTTTTTCGCTTTAGAGAGTTTTTTTCACTTTTCTCTTTCTTTCTCTCTTTTTCTTTTAGCCTTTTTGTTCTAAAGTCTTACACTCAAAGGTCGCTCCTCGATTTCTTCATCTCTTTACTTCTTCACCGTAGGCTCTTAAATCCTCATTTGAACATGCTTTTAAACCTTTTGTGTGAAAGGCCTTCTTGTCTTCAGGGTTATCACTTGTCTTCATAAATGATCCTCTAGTTCTTATATTATTTTTATAAGAACCATTGTCATCTTTTTCGCTTGGCGTTGCCCCATTCAACCACAGCTCCATCGCTTTGAATTTTCCACCCATCATACAGAGCCTTGATCTATTTCTAGTCACTAGGGTGAGCCAAAATGCTTCCATCCCCGAGCTCATCCTTGATTTTCTCAGATCACTTCGACGGAACTAACTCTCGGTCCCTATGCTTTAAATCTCATCATCATTCATTTTTAAAGTAAAGTAAAAGGCAATTTACTTGTGTATATTTCAAAAAATAATGATTGTTTGAAAAGATAATAGATCATTTTGAAAATCACAACTTGACGGGATACCAAACATTTTGAAAACATTGTTTGGAACAAATGGTAAACATCTTTTTCTTTTCTTCTTCTTTTTCTAAGGACCAAACATGCTTGGAGAATGGTAAACAAAATTTGAAGTGTATTGCCAAACATTTTTAAAAACTAATGTTTGGGGAAATGGTAAACATCAAAACTTTGGGAGAAAATGTCAAACCTTTTAAAACATGTTTGCCCCCAAATATCAAACACCATAGCGCATCTCGCTTCAAGTTGCCGAGATCAACTCTAATGAAGCGTCTATTTAGAAGATCTTGACCATTGTGGAGATATATGCCAATGTATAGTTTCTTCTGGTCTAATAGGCTTTTGAGAGGAACAACCATACCTAGTTTCTACCCGTTTAAGGTGGCTCTCTTAATCTCACTATCTCACCATGCCCTATCCTTCCCTCATTTGGGTGTCGATCAAGCACTTCAAGTTTGACGTTCCTTGAAGAAAAGTTAACCCTTATAGGCGGAATGAAATCAAGACATTCTCATTCAACTTGGATATCTATGGATGACCGTAATGGTCTTTGGGGCTTGTAATGTAGGCCTTTGGTTTATGGTTAAGTGAAACAAAGATTTACGTATTTGTGTAACTTGGATATGCTCATTATTCCTTCGCTTTTTTGGATCACTCTAGATCGCCTGCTTTTGGTTTTCACCCTAGAGTTTATTTCCTTTCTTTTTATTGTATGCTTCATTGTATTCTGGCTATATACCGATGTTCGTTTTCTGTTCAAGAATGTTTGATCCTCCAAAACTCCTCAGAACTGAGATTTCTTGAAGGACTACGAATACATTTATGGGAATTCTTGTGATTGGCACGCCCAGATGAAATGTTATTATTGCTTTCTTTTTTCTCTCTTTTTTCTTTTTTCTTTTTCATTTTTTCTCTTGGATCGCTCTAGACTGCCCATTTTTGGGTTTTCACCCTAGAGGTCACTTCCTTCAACCTTCGTGTATTTTTTGGTTGGATATTGATGCCAAAGAGCTCGGACTAGACTACTCTTTTTCTTCATTTTTAGGATCACTCTAGACTGCCCATTTTTTGGTTTTTCACCCTAGAGGTCATTTCCTTTTCAAAATTGGCAATCTTGGGCCGACTTGTCTTGACTTGGCTTCAATTCGAGCTTCTATACTAATTTTCAAAACTGATATTTACTTGAAATGTGGATTCCTTCTGTCTCTTGCTCATAGTTGAAGTTTCGTTCTTGTATTGTTTGATCTGTGTGTGAAACATATACAATATTCTTTCTTTCTTTTTCTTTTTCTTTTTTTTTAGACTTTTGTTTTCATTCTTTTGGGTTTTTAGCATTGAATCTCTTTCTTCTTATTCGAGTCTATGAATGTATCCTTGAATCAACACGGATCTATACTGGGTATTGATGCGATCTTCCGTTCGAGTTAATTGCCTCTCTTGAGCTCTTTTCGATATTTACTCGATCTAGATTGCTTCGCCTTCGATTACCATTTATCTTCTTTTTTTGGTTTTTCGTTTGGACATATCCATGTTTTCAACCACTTTCTTCTCGATGATTTTCTGATCTTCGTATCCAATATGTATGGTCTCATCTCTGTCTTACGTAAAGTAAAAGAACAAAATTCGTTGTCATATTGACAAATGTCCTGAGAATGCCTTCAGGGGGTAGAGGTTTAGGGTCAACTTTCATTTCAAGGATCTTAAACGACAAGTGCCTGAGAAGATAAATTCTTAAAATGGGAACTGCTCATTGTCTAAACACTCGCTTTTGTTCCTCTGTTGGCCCAAGTAAACTAGCAGATACTCACATTTACAAAGATATCACCACAACATTCAATCTCTCCTAAATATATGCAACTTAGAGTTGATCTTTGGGTTTGAAGCAAATGTACTTTTGCATTCAAAATTGAGGACTGGTATAGAAATGATATATACATATGTCCATTAAAAATGTATGTATATGCATATGGGAAAACTACCCCATAAAAATAAAATGTTTAAAGAATCAAGAATGTAAAAATGTTTTTCTAAATGGAAATGTGATTTTTAATTCTAATAAACAATGGTTTTTTTGTTGAGAATTTCTTTGTGAAATGATGAGAAAACCGTAGGGACCTTTGGATTATCTCCGTGGTACTAACTCATTATGCCCCTTCCAAGGTAGTGTAGGCTTGCCTCTTCTCTTGTTTTTTCCACCGCTGGATCAACTCTCTCGCCATGACTCCTCACAACCAGCTTCTTTCTTAATTTTTTCTATTAACGACCCCAAATTTCTTAGTGTCATGCCCAGCGCCTCAATGTTTTGAAAGTGGTATCCATTTATCTCTCTGTTTCCTTCTCGCTCCTAGGTAGGTCTGGTCTTTAAACTTAGGTCCCGGAGTGCATGTTCGATTCTCTATCCAACTGTCATGAAGTCCTCAAAGCTGGTATTCATTTTCCCGAGCACCTTATCAAAGAAGAAATAAGAAAGATGGCATGGAATTCACTTTCCTCTTCATCTACTACTGGGAGGCTGCACTTGGGTCGCTAAACACATACACCTCAAAGCACATTCCTTGAAGCTTTCATCAGGTTTCATCTTCGTACTCGGAGATACCGACGACTTGGTGCTGGGTCCAAAGCATATCATATCACGGTAGGTCCTGCTAGATTGTCGGGTAAGTAGTGGATCGGTAATTTTTCAATGTAGCCCCAATCTTTTTGCAAAATATGGTCACACGAATCTTGAGGCATCTTTTCCTTTATTATGTGCAAATCTGGAAATCTTTGGAATCCGGAGGAACGACCAAATCGGGGCTCAAATAGAGTTTTCTTGTATTAAAGGCATCAAACTTCTTTTTCTCTCTTTTTCTCTCGAGTCCATCTTTTAACTGCTCGAATCTTGATTTTTGAGTGTGTTCAATTCTTTTATTCACGATAAAACTCTAATTGTTCTTTGGATTACCCCCCAAAAATTTTATGCAAGGTGTAAAATATGTCATGATTGTACAATGTAATGCAATGCAATGCAATGCATGAATGCAAATGCGGTGTTGATTCTCGAACAGTCCTTAAAAGACTTTCAATCAATAGAAAAATGTCTGGTTGTAAGAAACTAATAATGAATTACAGGTGATAGTTAGCTTCCTTCTGGAGATCTTGACTTCGGGAAGCAAAACTTGTGCTCCACGTCTCGACGTCGTCTTCAGGATGATGGATGACTTCGTCTTCTCTTCTTATTCTATGGACTCGTGACGTCATGATCTTTATTTTTGTGGCTTCTAAAAATGACATCAACAAGTGCAGACATACTGCAGATAAGATCTTTTCTGGGTGCAAACGAATAATACGTCTAAATAGGGATGGATTCTATCGGTCCTAAGGGAGTACTTTAAAAAATTTTAGGGTTTAAATTAAAATTCTCAAAGATCATTTGGTTTAAAAATTTCCCCATTTTTATTATCAAAAATTTTAACTTACTTAAAAATGAAACTTTTAGGTTTCTTTTTGTTATTATTATTATTATTCTGAAAGTTTTATGAGAGAAGAAGTTTCAAAGCAAAATAATAATATTTTCAATATTTTTTCTTTTTTTTGAGTTAAATTAAAATCTGATAATTTTAAAAATGGTCAAATGTGAAGATTTAAAATTGGGGTTCTGCGGCCCTGACTGAATCTTCTGCGTCGCACGCGCCTTATTGTCGTACCGTCTTCTTTCGCGATTGGTCTTTGCTTGGCCTAACTTGATACTGTAATATTATCGTTCCCGACAAAGCAGACTTTTTCTATTTTGAAAGCCTTTTAATGAACTGTTCTTGAATCAACACCATGCCATGATATGCAACATGAATGCAAATAAAGGCGTTGATTCCGCTGGTAATCACCCTTTCGAACGACTTTCATGGGAATTAAAGGGTCCAGATTACAAAAAAGATCCATATTACAAAAGGAGTCCCTATTACAAAAAGAGTCTATTACAAAGTCTTAATTACTAAATAAAGTTCTACACATAATCCCTAGCTCTACCTCCTAGCTCCTCGACAGCTCTGAGCAACTTGATAAACCTTGGTGTTTCTTCTATGTCCGGGGTTACGAAAGGTCGGAGAGTCGCGGCTTCGGTAGCTAAGTCATTCACACACCTTGTAGCTCGTTGTATGTCCACCATCAGGGTCTCGTGTGTATACTTTGGCACTACACGCTTGTTCGGCAAATCGTTACCTCGGATCTGTTGATTAATCTCTGACCAATGTCATACAACTGGATCGATGCCATCCTTCCTAAGACACCTTTTTTCATGATAAAAGATTTTCTAATCGGGCAAACCACTTGAATCAACGCCTCTATGTAATGTGGATGCAATGATAATGCAACAAAAATATGTGTAAAATAAAAATAAAACACAAAAAAATGAGTTAGTACCGGATAAAAATAATAAATATATAAATAAAATGACAAATTAAATAAGGTAAACAAAATGACCCTATTTATCTAGTCTAAAACACCTAAGGTTATCTGCATGGCTCTAACAAGGTGGGTTTCTATGTTCTCTACATGCAGTGTTGGTGCTAGGAGGTACCCGAATTATCCTTGCTGTCCCCTACTAAGGGTAGCAAGGCCCCCGATCATCACCCATTATAGGCTCCTTTCAACCGGGTTCAATTCAGGGGGACCCATTCGCTTATGCCTGGACGAAGGAATGATATCCTTACGAAAGCATAAGGTACTCGAGCCCCGAAGGTACTTGCTAGACCTACACGGGAGAACGATATCTCCACGAAAGCATTAGCGTTTCCCCCCACTTAAAAAAAACGGGTTTATATGCCAAATTTTAAATGCGTTAAAATAAACGCGCAATTATAACCGAATGTTAATTTAAAAGTCACTTTAACCCAGAATTTCTAATATTAATAAAGCGGTAATTATTTTAAAAAGCTTGACTCTCTTCTTGTTTTCGAAAAACAAAAATTTATCCCCAGCGGAGTTGCCATCTGTAGCGATGGCCCATCTCGCTAAAAAACATTTTCGAAGTGTTTGTGATTTTTCGGATATAAAACGTTTATTCCGCGGGGGTTTTAAAAATCACATTTTATTTAAAAAATTGGAGTCGCCACCGGCCACTTAGGTAGGCCGGACACCATAAAACCAGAGATTCAAAAAACTGTTGGGTTCGGGAGTCGGTTACGGATGAGGAAGGATTAGCACCCCCACACCGCCCAAAATTGGTACTTTAATAATTACCGCTTTATTAATATTAAATTTTCCGGATTAAAGTGACGATTGGTTTAAAATTCGGTTATAATTGCGAATAAATTTTAAGGGCCCCGTTATCCGAGAGTAAACGCCCAACCACTATCACTACGCCTGATACTGGCCCCGTTGACGCTCGGATAAAAGGACACTGCATTGACAATTTATATATTCCATTATGCAAACTTAGTGAGCAAAATATAAAACATGACAAATAATTTAAATACAATACAAATAAATATTAACATAATAAAATACTAATCTAATAAAATATTAATCTAAAACATACATACATAAATATTAATCTAACTCATAAATAAAAACATATCTAACATAAATAAAATACTAACATTCATAAATATTAATTTAAAACACAAATAAATATTATTCTAACACATAAATAAAAACGAATCTAATATAAATAAAATATTAATATAAAACACAAATTTAAAACATATTAAATACTAATCTAAAACATAAACATACAAACTAAAAAATAAGACTACAATTTTAAAATAACTAATACTTCTTTAAATTATAAAAATTACAACATTAATAAAAAATGGAAGAAAATATATCTAATTAGGAGCTCGAATAAGGAACCCTGACTGAACCACACCGAGATCTACCGCGACCCCTCCAAAAATATTAACTAGATCGGACCTAAAATAGGACCCCGATCGAATGTTGGATCGAACCAACTGGGGTCGAGGGCACTGCCCCCAACCCTGGCCAGCCTTGCGGCCGGCCTAGCCCCCATGAATTGGGTGGCAATTCAATTGCCACTTTCATGGCAAAATTGGCGTGTAAATTGGCGTGAATTTTGCTGCCTATTTATAGGCCAAAGGGGATGGGTTAAGGGTGACGTGGAGCACCCTGCTCCACGCAATTTTCTTCACTTTTTTTTAATAATATATTTTTTATTATTTTTTTAATTTTATATTATTATTAAAATAATACTAATAACACTAAAACCCGGTCAAAAATGAGTGATTACATCCACCACCTCCAAAGTTTTACTAAGATGATGTTTTCTCTCTTCGTTCGTTTTTCATGAATTTGTTTACTTTCAATTTATCGTTAAGAAGAATAAGAGAGCTTGAGATGTATACTGTTTGTTGAATTTGTTTTTCCCAATTGCATTGGATTTTTCTTGTACTTTAAGCAATAAAGCATAATAAATTATTAATTTCATGAGCATAATTTTTGTTCTCTTCTTGTCGAGTGTGTTGTAATTTATACCTTATTCAATTTACTTTGAACTTAGATTACTCACGTCATGGTAATAATACTCAACAATTAGAACGAGGCAAGAACCCAATTAAAACGAAGCAACAATTAGGTTACTCATTTCACCCACAATAAAGTGCCACGGCCCTAAAAAATTTTAAAAAAGTTTACTCTAGCAATTGTTGCTTGGTTGTCACAGTATATGCATACTGTGGGCACATGTTTTGGCCATTCAAGAATACCCTCAAGAAATTGTCGAAGCTATTTGGCTTCTTTTCCAGATTTGTCCAGAGTAACAAACTCAGATTCTATTGTGGATCTGGTTATAATAGTTTGTCTTAAGGATTTCCATGACACAGCTCTCCCCCCAATGTGAATACATATCCACTTGTACATTTGGTATCTTGAATATCATATATCCAACTAGCATCGAAGTATCCTTCTAAGACAACAAGGTCTCTGGAATAATGTAATCAGTAGTTCCAAGTATATCTGAGATATCTCAGTACCTCACAATTGCTTTCTAGTGGTTTTTCCCTGGATTGCTCATGAATCTGCTTAGACTGCTCACAGTAAAAGCGATGTCTGGTCTAGTATAGCTCATGAGATACATTAAACTACCTATGACTCTTGTATATTCCACTATGTGAATACTTTCCCATTTGATTCTTAGATAGATGTGAACAAGAATCTAATGGAGTTATGGCTATGCCAGAATCGTTATTGTTAAATTTCTTGAGAATCTTGTCCATACAGTGTGACTGAGTCAATATGAGACCTTCGGTTGACCTTTTGATTTGGATGCCAAACCCATATCTTTCTTTTCAAATCTTGAACTTAATATGTTTTTGGTAAGTTTTGCCATTTCATTATTGCTTCCAACAATGAGAATGTCATCAACATACAAACATAGAATGATATATCCAATATCTGTAGTTTTGACATATACACATTTGTCACACTCATTTATCTTGACGTCGTTTATCATCATGACACTATCAAACTTTTTATGCCATTACTTTGGTGCTCGTTTAAGTTCATACAAGGACTTCACCAGTCTACATACTTTCCTTTCTTGACCTGAAACTACATGACTCTCAGGTTGTTCCATGTATATTTCTTTATCAAGATCTCCATTAAAGAAATCTATTTTAACATCCATTTGATCTACTTCTAAATTTTACAAAGCAACAATTGCAAGTATCATTCTTATGGATGCTATTCTTGATACCAGAGAGAATGTATCAAAATAATCACGCCATTCTTTTTGTTGGTATCCTTTTATTACCAGTCTTGCCTTGTACTTATCAATTGTTCCATATGCTTTCATTTTTCATTTGAAAATCCATTTTGAATTTAGTGGTTTAATCCTAGGGGGAAGGTCCACTAATTCCCATGTATGGTTTTGCAAGATGAAATCGATTTCACTTTTAATGGCTTCCTTCCATAAGGTGCCTTTAGAGGAGCGTATAGCTTCACTATATGTTTGAGGTTCATCATCTAGCATAAAGGTTAGGAAATCAGATCCAAAGGATTTTTCCACTCTTGCTCGTTTGCTCCTTCTTGGCTCTATTTCAATTTAAACCTCTTATTGATCATTTGGACTAATTTCGTCTAAAGTTCGTTTTGTTGAACTTTGATCAATCACCCTAGATTTATAAGGGAATATATTCTCAAAGAATGATGCATTCTTCTATTCCATTATCGTGTTCTTGTGAATCTCACGATTCTTTGATTCATACACAAGAAAACGATAAGCATTGCTATGTTCTGCATAACCAATAAAAATACAATCCATATTTTTGGACCTATTTTTCATTTGTTTTGGTAATGGGGCCATTACCTTGGCAAGACATCCCCCACATTTTCAAGTGTTTGTAGGAAGGTTTTCAACCTTTCTATAACTAATATGGTGTCTTATCCCTTTTTCTTTCGGGGAACCTTATTTAGAAGGGAATTAGCTGAAAGAATAGCTTCCCCCATATGTTCTGTGATAATCCAGAGCTTCCTAACAAAGCATTCATCATTTCTTTTAGAGTTCGATTTTTTCGTTTGTCTACTCCATTTGATTGAGGAGAATACAGTGGTTTTACTTCGTGAATAATACTATGTTGTGAACAATATCCACCAAATGATCTAACGTATTCACCACCACGATCACTTCTTACCATCTTAATCTTTTTATTAAGTTAGTTTTTGACTTCCTGCTTATAGAGTATAAATTTCTCTATAGCTTCGTCTTTGCTCTTAAGCAAATACATATAGCAATACTTTGTGCTATCGTCGATGAAGGTAATAAAAACTTTTATTTCCTCCTCTAGTTTGAACAAATTTCAAATCACAAACATCGCTATGTATTAGATCAAGCGGTTCAGTACTTCTTTCAACAGTTTGAAATGAAGACCTTGTTAATTTTGCCTCAACACAAGTTTTACATTTATGATTATAATTAATGTAAAATGAGGGAATGTGCTCCAAGTTAATCAACCTATGTAAGGCATCATAATTAACATATTTGAGCCTACCGTGCCATAAATCATATGACTCAAGCATATAAACAGAAGAAGAAATGTTTTTCTTATTCATTGTTTTAGCTTTTACAGAGATAGTATTGAGTTTCCACAAGTTATTAAATACATATCCTTTTCCTACAAATATTCCCCCTTTTGAAAAAATCAACTTCTAGGATTCAAACACCATCCTAAAGCCATGCATACTTAGGAGAGTCCCAGAAACAAGGTTCTTTTGTATGTCAGGCACATACAACACGTTTTGAAGCTTCAGCTCTTTGCCCAAAGTCATCTTCAAAACTACAGTTCCCTTTCCCTTGATCTTGGAAGTTGTATCATTGCCCATGTAGAGCTTCTTCTTGTTTTCACTAGGAACCAAATCAACGGTTGAGTCATTTCACTACATATATGACGTGTGGCACTAGTATTAAGCCACCATTCTCTTAGATCTGGGTTAACCATTTTAATTTCAGAAATCACAGTACATACATCCATATTGGATACTTGCATAGCTTTGGTCTTGTTCATTATGACTCTTTTGAAGTCCTTAATGACTTTCATAATGTTTGTCTTGGCAATATTAGGGTTTACAGCTTTTCAAGCCTTTTTATTGTACCTCTATTATGACTCATAGTCATAATGTTCACACGGTATACGAGAAATCTCAATAATAAACAATGCACCAGGTAGGTTAGCATGAAAGAGAGGAGGTGCACTAGGCACGCTTAAATACTAAGTCTTTCAATAACCAATCCTAGCCATGCACTTTCAAAATGATTTCTATTTATCCGTTTTAAGGGAGTTTCCCAGAATTAGCAATAATTCTATAATAACCAGAAAATTAATTCTTTATTATTTCAATTTTGTTATCCAATAGAATTATAATTCTAAAACAAAATCAGTATTCAATGTTACTTCCAATTACAATTTTTTTTAAACAGATTCGTCCACTTTGAGATTAATAAAACCTATTGAAACGGAAGGATAAATCCTGAAAACACATTTATTTGCTTATCTCGATCCAAAAAAAATTCCATAGCCTCTTGGATCAGAAGAAAGGTAGAAGAGCCTATCTTAAGATTGTCGTAAACAAGGTTAAAATCCGAGATGATAAAAAGAAATTAAATATTATTTAAATAAATTAAATAATCAAAAAACAAAATAAAGAGAAACAAACTCAGATTCATATGGAAAACTGTAGGAAACATGTTGAGGCTTGCAGCTAGGTAGTTTCCTTAAGACAAATTTCGACTACTTTAGAGTGCTTGAGTTTGTCGGTCGTCAGTCTCCTAGGATACAACAACAAAATGATCTTCAACAATAGCATGAGTTGTAGAGATCACGAACTATTCTCTTGACTTTGCCTATCACTAAAAATACGGGAGAGAAAAAAGGTTTTGAGTTGTGATTTAAAACTGAAGAAAGGCACGATATTTATATGGTCATGGAGGAGGACAATATGGAAATAAAAAATATTCCAAATTAATGGTCATTAACCCTTTGACTGATTTAATTCAGAAAATATCTGTTAATACCATATTAAAACAGAACATTCCCGTGTAACTAATACCTTTTTAATGTTCAAATTTAAAGGAAGCCAGAAAATATCCTTTTAAATTTGGAATATTAAAAAATATATACCAATTATAAAGAAAATATTAATTAGAAGTGGGTAAAATATCCGCAAGTCCATAAAGGGCTCGACTGGTCCAGACATTCACGTTGCCCATGTCGTGCGGGTGCGCCCCAAACCAAATAAGCTCGATTCGCACCCCCTGCGCGCGAGGCACAATTTCCATCCAAGTCATTCAATGACTAGCAAGAAGGTTGGTGTATTTAAACACTTCCCATGTTTGTTATCCCACCAATGTGAAATAAGGGGGTTTTATTTTCCTTACACAATTCACAACTACCTTACTTTGAGCATCAATTTCTCATTCAGCACTCAACTGTTTCGAGCATATGAGATACCTTTGTAAAGGTCTCATGGAGTAGAATATGACCCAATAAATTTATTATTCGAATTTCCACCTTTACCCGTAGAAAATATGACTCAAATTTACCAATTTCTCACATTTTTCCAACAATTCTTAGATCCATAATAGTTACTTTTGTGTTAGGTAATTGCAGACATTCTTATTATTAGATCCAAAGCATAAAATACACAGATATAATTGAATATACGTATATATTCATAACAATAACTTACTGAAAATAACTAATTGAAAATTAATCTAAAATAAACATAAATTTACTCTGCACTTCTGGACGGATACGAGTTGGAAGCATAATTTTGTTGAGGCATGTATAAATAGTTTCCTTAAGACAAATTCATCTTCTCCCAGGTGCTATAGAATCGTTGGACGTCTATTTCCCAAGATTCAACAACAAACGTTCACCGTAAGCAACACAACTTCAGTGAACTAGGAGAATTCAACCATACCCTCTTTTATCGCCATAATAGAGAGCAAGTTTGAGAGAGGGAAAAAGAGACAGAATTTTTTTGGGTGTGTTTTAAAAGAGAGAACTAGCATCCTATTTATAGTAGGAAGAGGCATAAGAAATGACTAGAAGGAATTAATAGAGCAGATAAAGAGTTTTCAAGATATAATTTCAATAATTAATCAAGATTTAATTTAATAATTAAATTACAATTTAATTTGAACAATTAAATCCAAATATTAAAATTGTCTTTGGAATACCAAGAGACATTTTTGTTGAGAAAATTATTTTTCCATGGGCTAACAAAAAAATATTTTGACAAGTCTACTAAGGCTTAACTAGTTTAGACATTCGTGTTTCCCACGTTGTGTAAGTCGCTCCCAACCTCGATTAGCTTATACATTTACTAATGAACAAGTTAGTTCTTGCTTATAAATATCTTCCAAACTTCCATGCATTTCTCATGTGGGATAGAGTGTTTTAAGCACTACATTTTTCTCAACAATATTTCCAAGTAGCTCACTTTAAGCATCAATTTCTCATTCATCATTCAACCAATTTGAGCATATTATACATCAGTTTTAAAGGTCTTCTAGAGTAGAATATAAAACATAATGTTTATTATTCAAAACTCCAAATTTACCAATAAATAATATGCCTCAAAGTCAGTAATTATCCATTATTTTCCAATAATCCCCACATGAATGAAATTGATAGATCAATGACATTAAGTGGTGATATATTCTACGTTTAATAATTTCATAGGATAGATAAGCATCAACCCTTGAACCTTCTCTTGTGAAAGCATATTTACTTTTCTGGCTGACTAGTAGACATGATGTCCTTGAATTGTTCTGCCGTTTGTGTAAATGATGATATACCTCACAAAAATATCTCAGCGGAAATGCTTTGATTCTCATGGGTATGTTCATATGAACTTGAATATATCTTGGTTTTGCAAGAGTTTTAAGAGAACTATGTCCCAATAGTTTCCTTGAAGTGGTCCCACTTCACTCTCACATAGGTGACTTATGTTGCTCGGCTCACTGAAATGCACAGTGGTCATTAAAAGCATTGCTTAACCTTTTCCACTTTTTATCACTGTTTACATCATAGGAATGGACATGGGATAAGAAACCCCACAGTGACGGTACAAGGTCTATGCAAGTAGGTTTTCCTTCACATAACACCTTAAATTTCTTTGGGCTGTAGTCACATTCCTTTCGATGTTTTATCTGCCTAATCTCGGTTTAAGCCTTTAGTTGGTAGATCCGCAATGTCATCTTTTGATTTTACAAAATCAATAGAGATAATTCAGTTTGAGATTGGTTGTCTAATGATATTGTGTCTATGATGCATATGTCTCAACTTACCATTATACATTATGTTCTGCGCTCTACCAATTTTTGTTTGGTTTTCACAATATATAAATATTGTGGGCACAAGCTTTGTCCATTAAGGAATATCCTCCAAGAAATTATGAAGCTATTTGGCCTCTTCTCTAGATTTTACGAGAGTTACAAACTCAAATTCCATGAGGATTTAATTGTAAATGTTTTTCTCGAGGATTTCTATGATATTGCTCCTTATCCCAATGTGAAACATATTCACTTGTGCCTTTGGTATCTTGAATATCATATATCCAATTGGCATTGCAAAATCCTTCTAAAATAGCAGGATCTCTGGAATAATGCACTCCGTAGTACTACATATATATGAGATATCTTAGCACATTCATAGCTACTTTTCAGTGGTTTTCCTTTAGATTGCTTGTGAACCTGCTTAAACTGCTCACAGTGAAAGCAATTTCTGTTCTAGTGCATCTCATTAGACGACCTATGACCCTTGCATATTCTATTTGTCAACATTTTTTACCTTGAAAAATCTATTAAAATAGTGTCTTGGCAAATGTTTTAAGATAAATCTTTGGCAATATTGTTAACAATTTTCCTTCGTTGTTCAACAGATGTTGGCTCGTATCTAATGAAGTTCCGTTTATACTAGAAATATCCTTACCAACTTCTCAGGAATATTGTTCACGTAGTGTGACTAATTTAGTACGAGACCTTCAGACTATCTTTTGATAACCAAAATCATATTAGTCAGTCTCATATCCTTCAAATCAAATTTTTAAATTTAACATGTTTTTGTAAGTTTTACCATTTTATTGTTACTTATAACAATAAGTATGTCAACAATATAGGGTTTTATAACCTAATTTCGATATTTTTGACATACACATATTTGTCACACTCATTTTTCATCATGACAATATTTTAGTTTAAACCTCTTGTTGAAGTTTGGACTATCTTTATCGATAGTTTTTAAAGTTCGTTTTGTAGAACTTGAATCAACTTTCATAGTTTTATATTTGAATCTCTTGGTTCTTTGAGTCATACACAAGAAAGTGATATGTGTTGCTATAATTAACATATAGCTAATAAAAATACAATCCACTGTTATGAGATTTATTTTCATTTGTTTCGGTAACAGAGTAATTACTTTTGGAAGACACCCTCACATTTTTAAGTAGTTGTAGGAAGGTTTTATATTCTTTCATAACTCGTATGGTGTCTTGTCTCTTTTATTGTGGGAAACCTTATTTAAAAGGTAATTAGCTGATAGAACAACTTTCCTCCACATGTCATAAATATTTTTTAAGTTTCAGTTCTTTTTAGAAGACATGTTCAAAATTATAGTACCACTGTTGCTCATACAAAGCTTCTTCCCATCTTAATCCTGTTATTAAGTTTGAGTTTCTCTATAGCTTTGTTGATGGTCAAAGTCAACAAGGATTGGAGACTATGATTCGACGATGGTTTGGATGGTGGTTCTTAGTGATAGGGTGTTTGTTGACATTCTCTGGTGATTGATAGTGTCTCCTGTCTCTGGGGGTCCCCCGTTTCTCTCATTCATGTCCTCTTTATAATATTGGGATAGGTGTCATGATCAAGTAGTCGTGGCACATTGATTAGACCGGATATGATGTAACACCCTAAACCGGGCTTAGGAAAGTTACCACTATCTAAGTGACTAACTAATTGAATTAGGTGTTAGTTAAATTAAAAGAATTGGAAATTAAGTGAGGGAAGAACGTTAGCTAACATAATTAAAGGATTAAAATGTTACAACTAACAAGTTAGAGAGCCAAATTAAGAGGACCAAAAATAAAACAAGAATTAAACAAAGAATTTGCATGGTAATTAGACCATTTAGTGATAGTGGAATACATGTGGCAAGGTTTAATTGCCATTTAGTGCTTGTGGAATACATGTGGCAAGGTTTAATTGCCATTTAGTGCTTGTGGAATACATGTGGCAAGGTTTAATTGCCATTTAGTGATAGTGGAATATATGCGGCAAAATTTTAACACATGTGGCAATTAAGGGAGAGAGTTGGCCGGCTATGCTTGATGTAAGAAAGAAAAAAAATAAAATCAAACAAATGAGATATCATCTTTTTCAACCATGTTCTTGTTTGGCTGAGAGCTAGAGTGAGAGGGAGAGAGAACTAAGTTATCATCTTAGCATAGGAAAATTCTTGTTCGATTGATGCACAGAAAGGTAAAAATCTCTTTAGAAATATACTTCATCCATATTTGTTGTGAATTAATTGTTGGATGGAATATATGAATTCCATATATTGATTTTTTTGAATCCTTTCATGGCCGGATAGTAACCTTGTTGAAATCAGAATCTTGCATGTATATAAGATGTTATTGTTGCTTAATTTGAATAGGATGGAAGATATGCATGCTATATTGATGCTAGTCTAAGATTCTTTGAAATTTTGAATGTTGTAATCAAATTGCTAAGAAAGAAATATGTGAATGGTTGCTGGAAACTTGAATGTTCATGCTGGAATTTTTCTGGAAATTGCTATGGTTACTGGAAAATTTGATGCCACATTAGTAGGATTGAATGTGACAAAGAGCGAAACTATTTTGATCACATTTCTAGACAAGATTGAGTAAACATGCTTGATTTTACAAAATGCCCTGTTTTGATCACATTGCTAGGTTAATTGGACTGGCCTAGACATGTAAGAATATGTGTATAAATTGAATTATAATGTTAGAATCATGGCTTGAATGAATATGAAGCTAGAAACACCAACTAGTGTAATCTGCCCAGAATGCTCTGTTCTGGGCAGTAACTTTGAAAAATCACTAAACATTGTACAAATGGAATTTAAGGCTGAAAATTTAATGGATAGTACCTTAATATGTCTAAATTCATTAGGAGAAAATGTAATTGAATTTGGGATTGTATAATGTATTGTAGAAATGAAACACTAAGGACAGTGCAAGCTGTCCAGTGTTGTAATTACCCTATCTTTACGTAAAACAAACTGTACTAATTGGTAAAGAATTAAAATGCAAGGACTATATGGTTAGAAATACAATTAAGTTATCTTTCCAACAGTGTAAACCAACTGAAATTCCGACGTATGGAATAAAAGTATGCATGTTTTAGTAGACAGTGCGCATGCTGCCTGGCAGCCTTGATATTTTGAATTGAATGTTGAATGAATTATGTAATGTTGCCTTGTTTTAAATAAATGAATGTGCTTGTCTTGATCATGATTTACTTGTATGAAATGTTAGAACGATAAGGGAACATTGGAGAAGAGTCTAAGGAGGAGCATTCGAAAGCTAGAAACAAAGAAGTTTGGATCCAAGACTAGCTAAGCTTGGAGTATTGTGAGTGTAGTTTAATATAGGGTTAGGACTTAGGTCCTAACCAAATATGCATGTCTACTTCTTGTTATTGATGCCATGTTAATATGTTTGATTTAAGTTTGGTTGTGATGATAAAAGGGAAGAATGGTTTAAGCTAAAACTTGAAATAATAATAACATGTATGGTGTTAAATTACCTAGGAAGAAAGGTGAAAACAAATACTTGAGCCTTGATGCCTTGACTTCGATCCATTCGAATGAATGCTTAATGTATCTCTATGATTTGAATACTTGTTAACATGATATAAATCTTGAATTGAAGATTCTGCTTGATATCTAAGAGATGGCGTATGTTAATTGCTTGCTTGAATGATAAGATTAAATTTCAAAGTGTAGAGCTAAGGCTCAATTGTCCTAAGGGCTGTATATATAAAAATAATCTTGCAATGTATCACTTGAAATAATTCTTGAATAAGCTATTGCTTGACTTGAACATGTAAGACTTGAATAAGTGATTCATAATTGAACAAGCCTTGGTTGTTAGTGGTCATAGGTAGAAGGGCATGCCTTAGAGTCTAGAGCTCATTGTGTCAGGGTGGACTACGGTCCAGGGCTAAGGCCCCTAATTGGCAACAGACGGAGGGTACGTATGTGTGGTCTTGGCGACAGTAGGAGGGTTGACCAGTGCTATGGCACATCTTGTGGCGACAGTTTGTTGGAGACTCGATTACCTGGACAACTAAATACCAAGGGCATAAACTAAAGAAATCAAATAAGAAATAATTAAAGAAAAAGCTTATTGATACATTGAATTACTTGATGCAATGAAAATCTTGATACTTGACTTGTTTGATTCTTGAAATACATGACACTTGAAGTTTCTTAATACTTGAAATTACTAATGCTTGATTTTCTTGCTACTCGAATTGCTACTTGAATTTCTTGCTTGAATGGATATGTTACAACAATTGAATGATAAATATATATAAGTTTAGTTTGACTTCTACAAACCTTGACTAGGTTCAAATTTAACTAATTGATACATGTCTTGTAAATTGGTTAGATCTAGTACTACCTCACTAAGTACATTCTTGTACTTATCATTCTCGTTTCCATTATTCCCAAGCACAGGTTAAGGATTCGAACGTTGCTTGATCCTGAAGCCTGGATTCTTGAGCTGGAAGCAAGACACAAGCATAACTGAAGTATGGACATACTTGTTTTGTACTCCCCTAGTTGGTGGCACTTAGTTATATATATTGTCTAGTTCATGCGTTTTGAACACTTGAACTTGTATATGTATATATGTCTTGAATGGGCCTACTATTTTGTGAACTTGGTTACTAATATGAATTAAGTAATGAACTAAAATTTCGTGTATTGTAAGTATTTGTTGCACATATGGTTATGTAAATAATGAATGTCCAAAGTGATCATCTAGCTTTGTACTATTCGAATAGCTTGTGAAAGATATGATAATCTTGTATTGCTTATTAGTAACGCTCCCGAACCAGTTTCCTGCCAACCCGGGTAGGGGGTTTTACATTTTATTGGCATCAGATCTTTTTTAGTCGGTTCTAGGACTAAACCGGGCTCTCTTGCATCATATAGGATACTTGTGCCACCTAGGAGACTTGTATTGTATAGCTTGTGTCTTTGCTTAACTAACTAAATTCCTAATTGTTCTACTTGAATGTAGATGTCTGAAAAATGGCTTGGTCTGGATGATGAAAGTCCCATAGGCTCCTGAAATGAAGGAGATAGTGTGAGGATGGAACAGAATCCTCTACAGCAACAAGTTCAACCCCAGGCCCAAGCTGTTGCTCAACAGGAAGCTCCTGCTATAAATCTTGTGCAGCAGGAATGTCTCCTGAGCATGAAGGAGATGTTTGATCATCTAGTAACTACTTTGAAATGAAACTATCCTATTCCTCCTCCTGTTCCTACTCCAACTAGAGCCCCGATCGACAAACTTGCTCAACATCGGGCTTATACCTTCACCGATACTGATGAAGCCAATCCTGAAGTAGCTGAGTATTGGTTAGAGACCACTACTCGAATCTTGACCAAACAGCTGCCCTGTTCTGATGAACACAAACTTGAATGTGCCATAGCCCTGTTGGCAGACGAAGCTCTGAGCTGGTGGGAAACCACTACCCTGACTGCTCCGGCTGAAGCTGTAACTTAGAAGTTCTTCCTCGAGGAATTCATGAAGAAATACATTAATGAACAATACCTAGCTGAACGTTGAAAGCGTTTCTTGTACCTCAAGCAAGGTGACTGACCTATTGAACAGTACGTGAGTGACTTCTGCAAGTATTGCAAATACGGGTTGAAATACATCAAGACTGATGCTGAAAAGTGTAGAACTCAGCAGAACTTATGTTACTTATGTGGAGCCTCCGATCATTATATCAGGGATTGTCCTCAGAATCCTAACAAGGTTCTGAATCGAACTTCTGCATATGCTAGCTCAGCTTTTTCCATTCGAAACAAGGGTCCCAAACAAGCTCAGTCTGGAATCAGGGGAAAGGCAAAGGACAGTATTCGAATGCCCCTACTCACCAAGAATCTCAGGATCCTGCTCGAATCTATCAAATCTGAGGAAAAGAAGATGAAGAATCATCTGATGTCATAGCAGGTACCATTGAGTTAAATTTGACTTATGTTTATGCTTTAATAGACTCGGGATCCACTCATTCTTTTGTATGCTCAACCTTGATTGAAAAGTTGAACTTAAAGCCTGAAATTGTAAAACAAAGTCTTGTAGTTTCGAACCCTATAGGGGAAATTACAAACATAAGCCTTATATGTAGAAACTGTCCCCTATTCATTCGAAATGTACCATTTCTTGTTGATTTATATGTACTGCCAACTTGTGAGTTCGATCTAGTATTGGGACTAGATTGGTTAAGTAAACATGAAGCCTGGGTAGATTGCCTAAATAGGAGACTTTACTTCCGGGGTTTATGAAAGGAATCAATTCTTCTAATTGACAAGAAACTGAACTCAATCTTTGCTGCTATGGTCTTACAAGATGAACTTGAATTCGGCTTACCTAGTGTACCTATTGTATCTGAATATATCGATGTTTTTCCCGAGGAACTCCCTGGTCTCCCTCCAACCAGAGAAGTAGAGTTCGGGATCGATGTCCAACCAAGAACAACTCCAGTGTCCATCACACCTTATCGCATGACACCTGTTGAGTTGAAAGAACTTAAGAAGCAACTCCAAGAGCTACAAGACAAAGGCTTTATTCGGCCTAGCTCGTCTCCTTGGGGTGCTCCAGTCCTGTTCATGAAGAAGAATGACGGGACTATGAGACTCTGTATTGACTATAGACAATTGAACAAGCTTACTATCAAGAATCGATATCCTTTCCCAAGGATTGAAGATCTTTTCGATCAACTCAAAGATGCTGCAGTATTCTCAAAGATCGATTTACAATCGGGATACTACCAAATAAAGGCAAAAGAAGAAGATGTACCCAAGACAACCTTTCGTACTCGATATGGCCATTTTGAATTCCTTGTAATGCCATTCGGGTTAACGAATGCTCCAGCTACTTTCATGGATCTCATGAACCGTGTATTCAAGCCCTACCTTGACAAGTTTGTAGTCGTCTTCATTGATGACATTCTAGTGTATTCTCAGAATAAAGAAGAACATTCCGAACACCTTCGAGTCATGTTGCAAACCCTCCGAGAACGTTAATTGTTTGCAAAGTTCTCTAAATGCCAATTTTGGCTATCAGAAGTGTCGTTGCTTGGACATGTTATCTCGGTAGAAGGGATTAAAGTAGACCCGAGCAAAATTCAATCCATCCTGGATTGGAGACCTCCGAGGAATGTTGGTGAGGTCAGAAGCTTTCTTGGTTTAGCTGGTTATTATCGACATTTTGTCAAAGGATTCTCATCCATTGCCACAAGTTTGACTAAGTTAACTCGTAAAGATACACCCTTTGTTTGGTCGGAGAACCAACAATGAAGCTTCGATCAGCTTAAACAAGCTTTGACTCATGTTTCGGTTCTCATCCAACCAGTATCGGGCAAAGAGTACACCGTTTATAGTGATGCATCTCATTTAGGACTAGGATGTGTCCTAATGCAAGATGGAAATGTGGTAGCTTACGCTTCAAGGCAACTAAAACCACATGAGTCAAACTACCCTACACACGATCTAGAATTGGCAGCTATAGTGTTTGCACTAAAAGTCTGGAGACATTACTTGTACGGGGAGAAATGCAACTTGTTCACAGACCACAAGAGTCTCAAATATCTCCTAACTCATAAAGACTTGAACTTGAGGCAAAGGAGATGGCTAGAGTTACTTAAAGATTAAGATTTAGTTATCGACTACCATCCGGGGAAAACAAACATGGTTGTTGATGCCCTTATTCGCAAACCATACTCGGGTAAACCCTTAAATCTAAATCCTAGAATAATTCATTCAAAATATTTCTTCTTGATTTGCAAGTAACCATTCGAATTAGACTTTTCTTGACTTACATGTAACTATTCGAAAATCTCCCTCAATGATCTTTTCCATTTGTTTATAGCTTCCTTGGCTATCAATGGTCATTTCCGTTTATCCAAGGGACGGAAATTATTGTCTAAAGTTCAAGTTCAATCTAGTCTAAACTCGAGAATCAAGGAACTCCAGCAAATTGATCCAGATCTTCAGAAGATCATGTCCAAGCTAGACTCTAAGTCTAATTCTGACTTCTCCCTCAAGTCGGATGGACTCCTCTATTTCAATGATAGAGTATGTGTTCCTAATAACGAAGAACTAAGACGGGAGATGTTACAAGAAGCTCACCAAAGCTCTTTCTCAGTTCACCCTGGATCGGTTAAGATGTACAAGGACCTAAAGCCACTATACTGGTGGCCAGGCATGAAATTGGCTATCATAGACTTTGTTTCGAAGTGCTTAAATTGTCAGAGGGTCAAAGCTGAGCATCAAGTCCCTACTGGATTGCTCCAACCAATCGGATTCCCTCAATGGAAATGTAATCGGATTACAATGGACTTCGTTACTAGTCTTCCTTCCACTCCAAGAAAGAATGATGTTGTGTGGGTAATTGTTGATAGATTAACAAAGTCTACTCATTTCATCCCTGTTCGAATGAACATGAACTTAGAAACCTTATCCGAGCTATACATCCATGAAGTGATTCGATTACATGGTGTACCTACAGCTATAATCTCTGATCGAGACCCTAGATTTGCTTCTCGATTCTGGAAATCATTGCAAAAAGGCCTTGGAACCAAAGTGCACTTGAGCACAGCCTTTCATCCTCAATCAGATGGACAATCTAAAAGAATCATTCAAGTACTTGAAGACATGCTACGTGCTTGTGTTATAGACTTCGGAAAGAACTGGGAGAAATCTCTACCTCTAGTAGAGTTTGCTTACAACAATAGCTACCAGACATCTATCCAGGTATACGGAAGGAAATGTAGGACTCCCTTGTGCTGGTCTGAACTGGGAGAAAACAATGTATTGGGACCTCAATTACTCAGAAAAATCGAGGAACAAGTTCAAATCATACATGATCGATTGAAGCAAGCCTTTGATAGACAAAAAGCCTATGCAGACTTGAAAAGGAGAGACATCCAATACAATGTTGGAGACAAAGTCTTCCTCAAAGTGTCTCCTTGGAAGAAAGTCTTTCGGTTTGGAAGAAAAGGGAACCTTAGTCTCCGATTCATTAGACCATTCGAGATTGTTGAAAGGATTGGTCCAGTGGCTTATCGGTTGGCACTCCCTAGTGAATTTGAAAAGATCCACAATGTATACCATGTTCCATGCTCCGAAGATATCGATCTGATCCATCCCATGTCCTTGAACCCGAAGAAGTAGAGTTGAATCCTGACTTGTCTTACGAAGAAGAACCAGTCCAAATTCTTGATCATGAAGTTAGGAAGCTCAGGAACAAAACCGATCCTCTTGTCAAAGTCTTGCGGAGAAACCACAAGATAGAAGAGGCAACTTGGGAATCTGAAGGAATCATGAGGAAGCAATATCCTCACCTATTCAATTCAGGTAAATTTGAGGGAAAATTTATTTTAAGGGGGGAGAATTGTAACACCCTAAACCGGGCTTAGGAAAGTTACCACTTTCTAAGTGACTAACTAATTGAATTAGGTTTTAGTCAAATTAAAAGAATTGGAAATTAAGTGAGGGAAGAACGTTAGCTAACATAATTAAAGGATTAAAATGTTACAACTAACAAGTCAGAGAGCCAAATTAAGAGGACAAAAAAAAAACAAGAATTAAACAAAGAATTTGTATGGTAATTAGACCATTTAGTGATAGTGGAATACATATTGGCAAGGTTTAATTGCCATTTAGTGATAGTGGAATATATGTGGCAAAATTTTAGCACATGTGGCAATTAAGGGAGAGAGTTGGCCGGCTATGCTTGATGTAAGAAAGAAAAAAATAAAATCAAACAATTGAGATATCATCTTTTTCAACCATGTTCTTGTTTGGCCGAGAGCTAAAGTGAGAGGGAGAGAGAACTAAGTTATCATCTTAGCATAGGAAAATTCTTGTTCGATTGGTGCATGAAAGGAAGGTAAAAATCTCTTTAGAAATACACTTCATCCATATTTGTTGTGAATTAATTGTTGGATGGAATATATGAATTCCATATATTGATTTTTGTTTGAATCCTTTCATGGCCGGATAGTAACCTTGTTGAAATCAGAATCTTGTGTGTATATAAGATGTTATTGTTGCTTAATTTGAATAGGATGGAAGATATGCATGCTATAGTGATGCTAGTCTAAAATTCTTTGAAATTTTGAATGTTGTGATCAAATTGCTAAGAAAGAAATATGTAAATGGTTGCTGGAAACTTGAATGTCCATGCTGGAATTTTTCTGGAAACTGCTATGATTACTGGAAAATTTGATGCCAAATTAGTAGGATTGAATGTGACAAAGAGCAAAACTGTTTTGATCACATTTCTAGATATGATTGAGTAAACATGCTTGATTTTGCAAAATGCCCTGTTTTGATAACATTTCTAGGTGAACTGGACTGACCTATACATGTAAGAATATGTGTATAAATTGAATTATAATGTTATAATCATGGCTTGAATGAATATGAAGCTAGAAACACCAACTAGTGTAATCTGCCCAGAATGCTCTGTTCTGGGCAGTAACTTTGAAAAATCACTAAAAATTGTACAAATGGAATTTAAGGCTGGAAATTTAATGGATAGTACCTTAATATTTCTAAATTCATTAGGAGAAAATGGAATTGAATTTGGGATTGTATAATGGATTGTAGAAATGAAACACTAAGGACAGTACAAGCTGTCCAGTGTTGTAATTACCCTATCTTTAAGTAAAAAACTGTACTAATTGGTAAAGAATTAAAATTCAAAGCCTATACGGTTAGAAATAAAATTAAGTTATCTTTCCAATGGTATAAACCAATTGAAATTCCGACGTACGGAATAAAAGTTATGCATGTTTTAGTAGACAGTGCGCATGCTGCCTGGCAGTAGCAGCAGCCTTGATATTTCGAATTGAATGTTGAATGAATTATGTATTGTTGCCTTGTTTTAAATAAATGAATGTGCTTGTCTTGATCATGATTTACTTGTATAAAATGTTAGAACGAGAAGGGAACATTGGAGAAGAGTCTAAGGAGGAGCATTCGAGAGCTAGAAACAAAGAAGTTTGGATCCAAGACTAGCTAAGTTTGGAGTATTGTGAGTGTAGTTTAATATAGGGTTAGGACTTAGGTCCTAACCAAAGATGCATGTCTACTTCTTGTTATTGATGCCATGTTAATATGTTTGATTTAAGTTTGGTTGTGATGATAAAAGGGAAGAATGGTTTAAGCTAAAACTTGAAATAATAATAACATGTATGATGTTAAATTACCTAGGAAGAAAGGTGAAAACAAATACTTGAGCCTTGATGCCTTGACTTCGATCCATTCGAATGGATGCTTAATGTATCTCTATGATTTGAATACTTGTTAACATGATATAAATCATGAATTGAAGATTCTGCTTGATGTCTAAGAGATGGCATATGTTAATTGCTTGCTTGAATGATAAGATTAAATTTCAAAGTGTAGAGCTAAGGCTCAATTGGCCTAAGGGCTGTATATATAAAAATAATCTTGCAATGTATCACTTGAAATAATTCTTGAATAAGCTATTGCTTGACTTGAATAAGTGATTCATAATTTAACAAGCCTTGGTTGTTAGTGGTCATAGGTAGTAGGGCATGCCTTAGAGTCTAGAGCTCATTGTGTCAGGGTGGACTACGGTCCAGGGCTAAGGCCCCTAATTGGCGACATACGGAGGGTACGTATGTGTGGTCTTGGTGACAGTAGGAGGGTTGACCAGTGCTATGACACATCTTATGGCGACAGTTTATTGGAGATTCGATTACCTGGACAACTAAATACCAAGGGCATAAACTAAATAAAGCAAATAAGAAATAATCAAAGAAAAAGCTTATTGATACATTGAATTACTTGATGCAATGAAAATCTTGATACTTGACTTGTTTGATTCTTGAAATACATGACACTTGAAGTTTCTTAATACTTGAAATTACTAATGCTTGATTTTCTTGCTACTCGAATTGCTAATTGAATGTCTTGCTTGAATGGATATGTTACAACAATTGAATGATAAATATATATATAAGTTTAGTTTGACTTCTACAAACCTTGACTAGGTTCAAATTTAACTAATTGATACATGTCTTGTAAATTGGTTAGATCTAGTACTACCTCACTAAGTACATTCTTGTACTTATCACTCTCGTTTCCATTCTTCCCAACCACAGGTTAAGGATTCGAACGTTGCTTGATCCCGAAGCCTGGATTCTTGAGCTGGAAGCAAGAAGCAAGCATAGCTGAAGTATGAACATACTTGTTTTGTACTCCCCTAGTTGGTGGCACTTAGTTATAAATATTGTCTAGTGCATGCGTTTTGAACACTTGAACTTGTATATGTATATATGTCTTGAATGGGCCTACTATTTTGTGAACTTGGTTACTAATATGAATTAAGTAATGAACTAAAATTTCGTGTATTGTAAGTATTTGCTGCGCATATGGTTATGTAAATAATGAATGTCCAAAGTGATCATTTGTACTATTTGAATAGCTTGTGAAAGAAATGATAATCTTGTATTGCTTGTTAGTAACGCTCCCGAACCGGTTTCCTACCAACCCGGGTAGGGGGTGTTACATTTGATATAACGTCATAGGTTCATATTGTAACGCCCAACGATCTCATACATTTTCATATAATCGTTAGGTATGATGTTGTTTGCGATCTTACTCGTTCGCCCTGTGCTATGTAAGGTGCTAGCTAGATCATGGTTGACTGCATGCGATCGTTGGACATCCTCTGTGTGAGTCCGTTCGCAACCTTGTTTGTGTATCTTGGGCTGTATAAATTTGACATATGGCGGTAGATATTTGTAGGTACTAACAATTGCTCCCCAGGGGAGGTGAGGTTATAAAGGGACCTTGGTGAGCCTGATGAAGCTGGAAAGGCTATGCTTGTGGGGCAATTTTGTAGCAATGATTTTAAAATTATTATTTTTATTTTAGAAAATAAACCGTTACGTATGAATTCCAAAGGATTATATGAAAGGTCACACGTTGGTCATAGTAAGAGACATGTTAGTTTTGTTTCAAGAATAAACTGGTACATGTGAAGCTTTATATAACAAATCTATTTTTTTATGAAATGTGTTGAGTAAGAAACGGTTCTTGACTATAAATATGCTTTATTGGCATCTTTGATTTTTTATTTCACTGATTGATTGAAGGTTGGAACGACAACAATAGGAAGGAATAAGAAAAGAAACAAATGTTTTTATTGTAATGGCTGATTCATCTGTGGTAGTGAGCGACGAGTTCGTTGTACGACTGATCCTAATGAGTTATTGAGAACACTAGAACACCGGGGCATTATCGCCATTAATCACTTTCAATTCCGTTTTAGTTTGCCAAAAGGGGCTTTTCGTCTAATCGCATGTTCCTATGAGGGGAGGTCATGGTGTTTGATTCCTTTTTCTACTTTTGAGGCTGGGTTTCATTTACCACCGTATCTCTTTTTTTGTAAAGTGGCTAAATTGGGTTGATGTTGCACCAGGTTAACTTAGTGAGAGTAGTTGGGCAACCTTGGTTACATTCTTCTTAACTTGCAAAATTCTCGGGGATGAGCCTTTTATTGATGTGTTCCGTTATTTTTATAATGTTGTGGCTGATCACAATAAGAGTGCAAAAGGTTTTATAACTATTAGTCTTCATAAGGGAAATGAGTTGGCAATGAGTAGTGGTACTGATAATCTTTGTCGGGATAAGTCAAAATATATGAAAGTTGAGTGTACCTTTGGAAATTTTCCATTCCCTATTGTGTAGCATCATCTAGCCAAGGATAAGGTTGTGCTACTAGACGTGGAAAAATATGTCAATTACTAAAATAAAGCTTCTGAGAAGACTAGAAAGTGATTCACCATCCTTTTTCAAAGAAATATGCACTCTCAAAAATATTTGGGTGCATTGTCTAGAGGAGAAAAACCCCAATGGTTGGGATAAAATAGATTTTGATGTATTTCCAGATGGATCGTTGGCTAACGTGTCTACCTGCGCAGAGGCTTGACCTTTTGGTTAAGGGGTAACAAACAAGTTGCGAGGATTCTTTTGGGTGATGAAGATGAGATAGAGAATTTCTTTTTTGAATATACAAGCATTTGTAGGCACCTCTAGATATGTCATGTAGAGGATGTCTCTTCAGGAGATGCTAGCAGGAAAGCTGTTCCTAGCATTAACATTGGCCTACCTTGTTATGTTTGTGGTGAAGGAAGTAAAAAATGTGTAATTTCCTCTTCACTTGTTACATCTGACTCGAAGGATGAAAGAAGTGGGCCGCCATAGGTAAAAAAGGTGAATGGATACAAGTATTGGTTGGTTAGAGCCCTAAAGAAGGGGATTAGTCGGACGCATACTTTTATGTATTTTTTATATGCTGAGCTGGTTAGTATTATTATTATTTGCATCCTTATTACCTTTATATGTGTTACAGGGGTATCAATGCTTCCTATGCTATCTGTTGGTAACGCTTTAGAAATGAGGGTTAGTGCACCATAAATATTAGTGACTGTGTCAAATAGTAATCCTTTGAGTTCACAAGGGCATATGGAGATGATGAGCTCAGAGGCTTCGAGGAATGTAAAAATGAGTGTGCCGTGCACACTAACTTCAACCGTTACAATGTTATGCCCATTAGATGCAATGTCTACTGGTCGTTATATTGAGGTTTCGCTTGGTACTCAAAATGTCTTTAGCAGGATTTCGGCAGACGTTATAGAGGCCGCACAAGAAAGTATGGCAAGGCATATGAGGGCTTATGGCTCGAGGAAGCACCCTTTGGATGGGAAGGAGAAAATGTTAAGGAAAATGCCAAAGGATAATATTGGGACTACCAAGGTTTCATCTAAGTTGAACTATGATGTCTCGTCTATTTTATTTGAGCCTAGCGACTCTCCCAACGTAGTTACGAGTGGTGCTACTGGGATTACTGGTTTCGTGATCTTGGCTAATATCTCGTCTACTTTTCATGCTTCCTCTAGTACCGTAGGTAAGATTCTTTCATCTTGAACTTTGATTTGCTAATATGGTTTCTCAACTTGATAATAAAATTTTAGTTTGGTTGGCCACTTGTAAAGGTGAGTGCTACAAATTCTATTGTTGTTCATTATTGTACTAGAAATAAGTTCCTTGTAGTTGCACCTACTGATGCCCCCTCTGATATGAACTGTGAGATTGCAACTCCATGGGATACGTTCTACCTTCGGAAGGGATGTCCAGATACAAAGAATTGGTTTCATCCCCGAATGTGCTTCCCAACTGCTATGCAAACTATATTTAGATAGTCCTGGATCCACGAGACCCTGTGGTAATATTAGAAGGGCTATTGAGGGAGACTGTGGTCTTATTCAGGAACTTGGTTGCGTTCAATTTAACATAGAGAAAACTGTAAAGACTATGGTGGAAGAAAATTCGAGGTTGCACTTACAAGTGGAAACCTACGCTAGTCTTGTTGATGAAAATGAGCAATTGCGTTTGCAGGTAGCTGGTTATTCTAGTTAGTTAAAGGAGCTATAGGAAAAATAAGAGGTGGACATCAGGGGACGGCTGAAAGAGTTACATAGGAGGCATATGCAGAAAATGTCCAAAAAAAAGATTGAGGTAGACCGTGATCTGAGGATTAAGAGTAAACTAATCGTGGCTACATAACAAAGTTTTAAAAGTGATATTCATGATCCCAAAAAGAAATTGGAGGAGACCAAAAATGCTGCGGATGAGAGCTTAGCAAACTTTTCCAGAAAATTAACGGAGCTGAAAGAATCACACAAGAATGAAATTATGGTGTTAAAAGCTACTCGCGATATCGATATAGCAGAGAAAGTTAAGGCAGCTATAGATGCCACCTCGGCTTTGATGATTGAAAGAATGGAGAAATCGCGAGATGCTGCCATTCTCAGTCTTCAGTTGGCTCATGGTCCTCTAGATGTTAAGGGTGTAAATTTCGACACCCTTTGTAAAGTAAGTGTAAACTTCGATGTGAGGAATCCTATTGGCCCTCTTGGGAAAATTTTATTACACAATATAAAGATAAATCACTTTAAAAATTGTTGTTTTAGGGAGGAATTTGGAAAAAAGTTTGTGTTTTAAAATAAGACTTGGAGTCGCCACTGGTCACTTGGATAAGTTAGACCGGACACCAAAAAATGAGAGAAAAATTGGGTTCGGGAGTCAGTTATGTGTGGGGAAGGGTTCGCATCCCCACCACGCCACGAAATCGGTACCTAAAGGGTTCGTATCATTTTTACTAAAAAAATAGAAATTTAATCTAATTTAACATCTAATCCCTAAATGCATGAGCATGACAACATGATTTGAATATAAAAATAACCTTGCAACCTGCAGTACCCAAAGAAGATGAACCCCCAGAAACCCGAGACACCACTCCCAATAGGATACCGAGATCTAAAGGACTAACTAATGCAATAAATTAAAATGCATGATCAAGATAAACATGTTAAAATCCATGAACAATGATAGGAACAAGATAAATGACAAAAACGTATCTAAAACATACAAATAATCAAACAAAAAGAATTTAAAAAATATTGAACAAAAAGATAAAACACATAAACACATATAAGCATAATAAATGACTGAAATTAAAAAATATAAAAAATGCTGGAATTTAAAATGCATGAAATACATAAGAAAAATATTAAACAAAATTAAAGGACAGGGGGTGAAAAGGGGAATAAACCATTGGATTCGGACCAAAATAGAGAGAAAGGATGAAATTGAAAACTTCTCCAAAATGCTAGGGACCATGAACACGATTTTAAAAGACTGAGGGATTGTGGGCGCGGTTATTTTAGGGAGGAGGGGGTTTATGAGGCTATTAGACCATTTTAATTTTTAAAACAAGGAATAAAAGATACTTTTTCGGCTTAAATCTAAACCCTTTTGCCATTTTTGAAATAAACTCACTCCCTAAACCGAAATCCTCTAAAAACAAACTTCAAAAATGTCATTTTCTCTCCAATTTTCAGATCAAAGCCAAGAAAAACCCAAGAACACAACTAATGTTCTTAGTGTTCATCATGAACACGTCGACTTATATACTGCTTGGCAAAAGCTTAAGGATTCTGCATAATTCGTTAAATAAATAATGCCAAGACTATGTCTTTTTGCGTACAAGTATGCACGGTCAGCAAGTAATATAGTAGTAAGAGAGTATCCTATCCACATGGATTTTCCATGAATTAAGTGCCACGATAAATACTTGTGAAATATAAAAAATAAAGATGTTGGTAATTGGTTGAGAAAATCATCACGAAAACCGAAGCAAAGATTCAGGTAGGCTGGCAGATAAAAGTGTAAGGATGATTAGTAGGCTTGGCAAGGGATGTTTGGATTTCACACTAGTACAAACAACAATTAATAACATTAAATTTTGATTCTAATGCCAAGCAAATTTTAAGTTAGCATTGCCTCTGTCAATGGCAATACACTGAGTTAGTTATTTTCAACACCTATATGTCTATAGCAAGTTTACAAATAATTAACTTGGTGAAGATTCAATTTATACTCCTAAGGGGTAGATTCACTTCAGGTGTAAGTTCCTTTACTTGAATATCTTCTGTCGAAGTTTCTCTCCTTAGTATTTGGCAATTAATCCTTATCTCCTAAGTCTGTTAAGATATTAGGGATAATAAGCATTCATCACCAACTATCGTATGGCATAAAATATGTTAACATGAAGCACATGCGAAATAGACTCTAAAACCCAAGCTTTCAAATATTAAAGACTAAAAATACTAAGTGTTCATCGCAAGCACCCCTAGCCAGTTTAAAAGATTAAATCATGAATGGGGAAACCAATAACAAATCATCGTTTTGAATCATCATAACAAAAACCAGTGTTAAATCAAGAGATATGATCAAAAGAAAGAGTTATTTTGGTGCAGCCTTTCAATGGATCTAGAGTTCTCGGTAAAACTGCACAAGTTGCTTCTACCCTTCTTCACCTCACGACTCCAGCTTGCCTTTGGTTCACTCTTGAACACCTTTATATAGGCGTAGACGAAGCCCTAATTAGGGTTAGGGTAAAATCCTGAGCGTTTGGTGCCATAATTCTTAGAGGCGACGCATTCCCACTTTATAGAATTAGGGCTGACGTGGCTCTGACTCAGTGCTATTTTTTCGGGCATCGTCCTTCCTTCTTTTGTCAACCAAGCTTGGCATTCTTCTCCCTTATATTGCCAACCAAGCTTGGAATTATCCTCCTGCTTTTGCCAACTACGCTCAACATTTCCCTCCTACGTTCACCTGCTCCAGGCCTGCCGATCCTGTACACCGCGACAAGAAAACACCCCTTTACACTGGCAATAAAAACTATGGAATCATCAACTCCTAGATGCAAATGCATGAAACTACTGACAAAATATACTAATATATACAAAAAGTCAAGCAATATCATGGTAATATATGCATGAAAAGTACATTTTTTGAGGAGTGAACATACTCCAAACCTAGCTCATTGCTTGTCCTCAAGTAATGCAAAACTAAAAACTATAGAGAATAGTGCCTCGACAAAATTTTTCCGATTAGTAACACAAGCTAGCAAGCAAGATCTGGCCCTAGTTCTGTAACACCACATTCCCCATATTTGATTACCGAATACGAGTTAGAGATGTCACAGAACAATAACATGATTTTTTATTAAAAAATTCTATAAATTTAAAACGTTTAAAAACATTTAAAATTAACTTGTACACAAAATCGGAGCTCCTTTATTTTACGAAAAATGAATTAACTGTTTGATAAATAAAATACTCTGAACCAAAATAGACAATTTTATCTTATTTATACATGCCACTAAAATTAATTAAAAACCTCAGTTAGGATGTCATTATTGAAGTAGCTTGATGAAAATTTTCTGAACTTGATGCAATGCCTTACTTACACCCAATGTCTCAAACCACCTACGTGTGCACAAGCAAAACACACGCTAAGTACGAACTTAGTGAGGCATTATAAGGTAATCATAAAATTAAATAATAATCAGTCTTAAGTATAACATAACATAAACAATTCCCTTATAAAACTATTTCAAATAAATGCTACTTTAAGGAAAAAGATGTAATATTTATGATATTTGTAAAAGTTCTTTTATAACAATTAGCTCAAGAAATACATATAGAGAGAAACTAAGTATTCGAGATCGTGTACTCCCAGAGTACTAGCCATTTCCCCTAAGGAGAAAGTAAACATTATATTAATACGGGCTAGTTGTGCTCCTAGAGCACTAGTCACCGAAGTGACGGTAGTCCCAGACTACTAGATTCGAAGATCAATGCATTCCCAGAATGCTAGCCACCATGTGGCAAGCATAGCTACAATGCAATCCCAGACTGCCAGTCTTTTTTGGCATGCCACTATACTGTGACTCTCAATGGTAATCTTGGGCAATAAAACAATATCATTACCTTTGGAATATATCATTTTATAGATAGTGAAAATCTCATCATTGATAAATAAAAATAATGGAGAAGTTCTTACTCCATTATACCATAATTTATTCTGTAACAATCATCAATATATGATAATAAAATTATTGTAAACAAAGCATAATAAGGCAGTTCATACCCTATCATGTTCAAAACCATATATTTTTTCCTGTGAAAATATCATATTTCATATGAAAACCAATATTATTAATTCGATAAAATCATATAGGTCGACTTCTCTGTAGCGATGTCCCCCTTTCGCTAAAAAACAGGTTCTCGAAGTGTTTGTGGTTTTTCGGGTATTAAAATATTTATTCCGTGGGGTTTTAAAAATACCGTATTTTATGTAAAGAAAGGGAGTTGCCACCGGCCATTGAGGTAGGCCGGACACCATAAAACCAGAGATTTGAAAACTATTGGGTTCGGGAGTCGGTTACGGATGGGGAAGGATTAGCACCCCCACACCGCCCAAAATTGGTACTTTAATAATTACCGCTTTATTAATATTAGATTTTTCGGATTAAAGTGACGATCAATTTAAAATTTGGTTATAAGTGCGGGTAAATTTTAAAGGCCCTGTTATCCGAGGGTAAACGCCCAACCACTATCACTACGCCTGATACTGGCCCCGTTTACGCTCGGATAAAAGGACACCACATTGACAATTTATATTCCATTATGCAACCTTAGAAAGCAAAAAAATACAAAGCGATAAAATATAAATAAATACTAATATAATAAAATAATAATCTAACATAAATAAAATACTAATCTGAAACATACATACATAAATATTAATATAACACATAAAACGAATCTAACATAAATAAAATATTAATCTAAAACATAAATTTAAAACATAAATACTAATCTAAAACATACATACATAAATACTAATCTAACTCATAAATAAAAACAAATCTAACATAGATAAAATACTAACATTCATAAATATTAATCTAACACATAAATAAAAAACAAATTTAACATAAATAAAATACCATTCTAAAACATACATACATAAATATTAATCTAACTCATAAATAAAAACATATCTAACATAGATAAAATACTAACATTCATAAATATTAATCTAACACATAAATAAAAAACAAATTCAACATAAATAAAATACTATTTTAAAACATACATACATAAATATTAATCTAACTCATAAATAAAAACATATCTAACATAAATAAAATACTAACATTCATAAATATTAATCTAACACATAAATAAACAAACAAACTAAAACACAATTTTAAATTAACTACTACTTTATTAAACCGTAAAAATTACAACACAAATAAAAGGGAAGAAAATATACCTAACTAGGAGCTCGAATAACGAACCCCGACTGAACACCCCACCGAGATCTACCGCGACCTCTCCAAAATTATTAACTAGATCGGACCTAAAATAGGACCCCGATCGAATGTTGGATCGAACCAACTAGGGCCGAGGGCACTGCCCCCAACCCCTGGCCAGCCTTGCGGCCGGCCTAGCTCCCAATTGGGAAGCCAATTTAATTGCCAATTCATGGCAAATTCTTTGGCAATTTTGCGTTGCATTGCCCCTGCCCCCCATGTCTTTATATAGGCAATTGGGGAGGCCTAAAGGGTGACGCAGACCCCCAAAAAACCAAGAAATTTCCTTTTTTTTTTGCTCTTTTTTATTTAATTAATTATTATTATTATTTTTGATTAATTTTATATTAATAATACTACCATTAAAATAATACTAATAACACTAAAACTCGGTCAAAAATGAGTGATTACAGTTGCCCCTCTTTGCTTGTTCTTGTGAAATGAGGACAAAGCAAAGATCAAAAGCACTTATTTTTGACCTACTTTCTTGTCTTTGGCTTCGGAATCACGTGTTCTTCTGGAACTCTCCGCTCTTCCTTAGCTGAATCTTCAAGCTTGTAAGTTCTTCCTATATAGAACTTCTTCACCTTCTGATCTTGGAACTATAGGTCATCCCTATATAAAAAACCTTTCATTCTGAAGTCTTGAGTTACGAGTCCCTCCTATATAGAACTTTTCACTCTGAGACAGTAAAGCTTGGAGTCCTTCCTATACAGAACTCTTCACCTTCAACGCTGGTTTCTCCTATATAAAACCTTTTGCGCCACTGATGGATTCTTCCGACTGGGAGTTCCTCCTGTATAGAACTGCTAGTCTTCAAACCCTGGAGCCGCTAGTCCTTCCTATATAGAACTTTTAGCTTCTGAAATCTCAGAGCTACAGGTTCTTCCTATATAGAACCTTTCACTCTAAGACAGTAAAGCTCGGAGCCCTTCCTATATAGGACTCTTCGCTTTCAACACAACGGGTTTTCCCTATATAAAACCTTATGTGTCATGGGTGAATTCCTTCGACTAGGAGTTCTTCCTATATAGAACTGCTAGTCTTCACCCTGGAGCTGCAAGCCCTTCCTATATAAAACTTTCAGGTCCTGAAGTCTCGGAGCGGCAGATTCTTTCTACATAGAACCTCTCACTACGGGCTTGAAAATACAGGCCCTTCCTATATAGAACCTTTATCTTCGAATTTTTCTTCTCTCTTTTTCCTTTTTCTTTTCCCA
Source organism: Hibiscus mutabilis (assembly GCA_019671005.1). Classification (NCBI taxonomy): domain Eukaryota; kingdom Viridiplantae; phylum Streptophyta; class Magnoliopsida; order Malvales; family Malvaceae; genus Hibiscus; species Hibiscus mutabilis. Next base: position 7,683,471 of record CM033733.1, on the reverse strand, counting down.
TTTTCTACTCTTTTTTTTTATCTTTTCTTCCTTTTCTCTTCTCTTCTTTTTTCTATCTCGTTTTTTTTAACAAGGCTGTTGATATCTTTGGACTTACGCTACTTAAGACTGTCGCATCATGCCCAAAGGACTTACTAATGGCCCGAAAGACTTATCACCATGCTCGAAAGACTTACTGGTGGCTCGAAGGACTTAACACCGTGCCCGAAGGACTTACTGATGATCCGAAGGATTTAACATCTGGGCCTCACGCTACTATGGCTGCCAATTTTTCTAGACTCACGCTGCTAAGGCCGCCGGAATCTTTCTTTAAATTTTGGGATTCACGCCAAAAATGGCTACCGACCTTTCTTCAGATTTGGGGATTCACGCCGAAAATGGCTACCGATCTTTCTGGACTCACACTGCTAAGGCTGCCAAAATCTTTCTTTAAATTTTGGGATTCACGCCGAAAAAGGCTACCGAGCTTTCTTCAGATTTGGGGATTCACGCCGAAAATGGCTACCGATCTTTCTGGACTCACGGCTTTTCTTTCGCTTAATCTTTCTTTCTTCAATTTAGGGATTCATGCTGAAAATGGCTACCGATCTTTCTTCAAATTTGGGGACTCACGCCGAAAATGGCTGCCAAACTTTCTTCAAATTTGGGGACTCGCGCCGAAAATGGTTGCCAAAACTTTCTTTAAATTTGGGGACTCACGCCGAAAATAGCTGCCAAAGTTTCTTCAAATTTGGGGACTCACGCCAAAAATAGCTGCCAAAGTTTCTTCAAATTTGGGGACTCACGCCAAAAATGGATGCCAATCCTTCTTCAAATTTTGGGATTCACGCCAAAAATGGCTACCGACTTTATTCAAATTTGGGGACTCACGCCGAAAATGGCTGCCAAACTTTCTTCAAATTTGGGGACTCACGCCGAAAATGGCTGCCAATTTTTCTTTAAATTTGGGGACTCAGCCGAAAATGGCTGCCAAACCTTCTTCAAATTTTGGAATTCACGCCAAAAATGGCTACCGACTTTCTTCAAATTTGGGGACTCACGCCGAAAATGGCTGCCAAACTTTCTTCAAATTTGGGTACTCACGCCGAAAATGGCTGCCAATTTTTCTTCAAATTTGGGGACTCACGCCGAAAATGGCTGCCAAACTTTCTTCGAATTTGGGGACTCACACCGAAAATGGCTTCCAAAACTTTCTTTAATTTTGGAATCCACTTCTTAATACTCTTTGATAATTCTTCAAGTACCTGTCCACGCAAAAATTGACATGCCCCTATCTATATGATGCATGCAATGTAATGCTTTCTTTCTCCTCTTTTCTTTTTTTCTCTTTTCTCTTTTCTCTCTTCTCATTTTCTTTTTCTTTTCTTCTTTTGTTCTTTTTTCACTTTCTCTTTCTTTCTCTCTTTCTCTTCTTTTTTCTTTCAGCCTTTTTTTGTTCTAAAGTCTTACACCTTAAAAGGTCGTTCCTCAGATTTCTTCATCTGTTTACTTCTTCACTGTATGCTCTTAAATCCTCATTTGAACATGCTTTTAAACCTTTTGTGCGGAAGGCTTTCTTGTCTTCAGGGTTATCACCCGTCTTCATAAATGATCCTCTGGTTCTTATATTATTCTTATAAGAACCATTGTCATCTTCTTCACTTGGCGTTGCCCCATTCAACCACGGGCTCCACTGCTTTGAATTTTCTGACCCATCATACAGAGCCTTGATCTATTTCTAGTCACCAGGGTGAGCCAAAATGCTTCCATCCCCTGAGCTCATCCTTGATCTTCTCGTAGCACTTCAGCGGGAACTAACTCTCGGTCCCTATGCTTTAAATCTCATCATCATTCATTTTTAAAGTAATGCAAATGGCAATTTACTTGTGTATATTTCAAAAAATAATGATTGTTTGAAAAGATAATAGTCATTTCAAAAATCACGACTTGGAGGGGATACCAAACATTTTGAAAACATTGTTTGGAACAAATGGTAAACATCTTTTTCTTTTCTTCTTCTTTTTTAAGGACCAATTTTTTTTTTTAAAAAATTAATGTTTGAAGAGTGTTAAACAAAATTCGAAGTATATTGCAAACATTTTAAAAACTAATGTTTGGGGGAAATGGTAAACATCAAAACTTCGGGAGAAAATGTCAAACCTTTTAAAACATGTTTGCCCCCGAAATATCAAACACCATAGCGCATCTGCTTCAAGTTTCCAGAGATCAACTCTAATGAAGCGCATATTTAGAAGATCTTGACCATTGTGGAGATATATGCCAATGTATAGTTTCTTCTGGTCTAATATGCTTTTGAGAGGAACAACCCTACCTAGTTTCTACCCCGTTTAAGGTGGCTCTCTTAATCTCACTATCTCACCATGCCCCATCCTTCCCTCATTTGGGTGTCGATCAAGCACTTCGAAGTTTGACGTTCCTTGAAGCAAAGTTAACCCTTATAGGCGGAATGAAATCTGAAGACATTCTCATTCAACTTGGATATCTATGGATGACCAGAATAGTCTTTGAGGGCTTGTAATGTAGGCCTTTGGTTTATGGTTAAGTGAAACCGTATTTCTGTATTTGTGTAACTTGGATATGCCCATTATTCCTTCCCTTTTTTGGATCACTCTAGACTGCCCGTTTTCGGGTTTTCACCCTAGAGTTCATTTCCTTTCTTTTTATTGTAGGCTGCCTTGCATTCTGGCTATATACTGATGTTCGTTTTCTGTTCAATAATGTTTGATCCCTCAATACTCCTCGAAACTGAGATTTCTTGAATGAAGGACTATGAATACATTTCTAGGAATTCTTGTGATTGGCACGCCCAGATGAAATATTATTCTTTCTTTCTTTTTTTCTCTTTTTTCTTCTTTTTCACTTTTTCTCTTGGATCGCTCTAGACTGCCCATTTTTAGGTTTTCACCCTAGAGGTTACTTCCTTCTTCTGTACCTTCAGATCAATGTATTTTGGTTGGATATTGATGCCAACAGGCTCAGGCAGACTACTCTTTTTCTTTATTTTCAGGATCACTCTAGACTGCCCATTTTTGGGTTTTCACCCTAGAGGTCATTTCATTTTTCAAAATTGGCAATTTTCGGGCCGACTTGTCTTGACTTGGCTTCAATTCGAGCTTCTATACTAATTTTCAAAATTAATATTTACTTGAAATGTGGATTCCTTGTGTCTCTTGCACATAGTTGAAGTCTCGTTCTTGTATTGTTTGATCTGTGTATAAAGCATATACAATATTCTTTATTTCTTTCTCTTTCTTTTTTCTTTTCTTCTCTTTTTCTATTTTTTGTTTTGTTTTGTTTTTCTTTTTTGTTTTAGACTGCCTATTTTGGGTTTTTAGCCTTGAATCTCTTTCTTCTTATTCGAGTCTATAAATGTATCCTCGAATCAACACGTATCTATACTGGGTATTGATGATATCTTCTGCTCGAAGTTACTTGCCTCTCTGCAGCTCTTCTGATATTTACTCGATCTGGATTGCTTCGGCCTTCTGATTACCATTTCTCTTCTTTTCTTTGGTTTTTCGTTTGGACATATCCTTGTTTTCAACCACTTTTTTCTGATGATTTTCTGATCTTCGTATCCAATCTGTCTGGACTCATCTCTGTCTTCTGGTAAAGTAAAAGAATATCATTCGTTGTCAAATTCACAGATGTCCTGAGAATGCCTTCAGGGGGTAGAGGTTTAGGGTCAACTTTCATTTCAAGGATCTTAAACGACAAGTGCCTGAGAAGATAAATTCTTAAAATGGGAACTGCCCATTGTCTAAACACTCGCTTTGTTCTTCTGTTGGCCTAAGTAAACTAGCAGATACTCACATTCACAGTATCCCCACAACATTCAATCTCTTCTAAATATATGCAACTTAGAGTTGATCTTTGGATCTGAAGCAAATGTACTGTTGCATTCAAACTTCGAGGACCTGGTATAGAAATGATATATACATATGTCCATTCAAAAATGCATGTATATGCATATGGGAAAACTACCTCATAAAAATAAAATGTTTAAAGAATCAAGAATGTAAAAATGCTTTCTAAATGGAAATGTGATTTTTAATTCTAAAAAATATATGTTTGAGAGTTTTTTTTTCAAAGCATTGAGAATTTCTTTGTGAACTGATGGGAAAACCATAGGGACCTCCGGACTACCTCCCGAGTACTAACTCATTCCGGTCCTTTGTAGTGTAGGCTTGTGCCACTTCTATTGTTTTTCCTTGCTGGATCAATTCTTGTCATGACTCCCTCGTCAACCAACTTCTTGATTTCTTCTATTAACAACCTTAAATTTCTTGGTGCCATGCCCCGGTGCCTTAATGTAGAACTCACATGCACTATATGGATTAAAACTGTGGGCAGATGAGCTGGGTGTAATCTTTATCGGCCCGGAGGTAAGGTACTAACCTTTGACCAGATGAGGCCATATGGAATACTCTGAATATCTCTAAATATGTACTTGTTCGAGGAATTTTTCTCGGTGATTCAGAGGAATCTGCCTGTCTTCTTCTCTTACGATCACGAGAACCTTGAAAGCGATACCCATTTATCTCTTTCTTTCCTTCTGCTTCTAGACAGGCCTAGTCTTTAAACTTAGGTCTTAGAGTGCATGTTCGTTTCTCTCTCCGACTATCATTAAGTCCTCAAAGCTGGCCTTCATTTTCTCGAGCATCTTATTAAAGAAGAAATATGAAAAGTGGCATGTAAGTCACTTTCCTTTTCATCTACGGGAGGCTGTACCTGGGTCGCTAAACACAGCCACCTCAAAGCATGTTTCTTGAAGCCTTCATTAGGTTTTATCTTCGTACCCTGGAGATACTGATGACTTGGTGATAGGTCTAAAGTATATATGTATTACCCATAAAGACGTCGGTTAAGTCTCCGCATGACTACACTTGGTCTCTACTCAAATAGTTGTACCATATCACGGTAGGTCCTGCTAGACTATCGTAGAGGTAGTGGATCGAGAATTTTTCATTCTCGATGTAGCCTTCTATCTTGCTACAAGACGTGGTCAGATGAATCTTGGGGCAGCTTGTTCCGTCATCATGCGTAAATCTGAGAATCTTTGAAATCCAGAGGAATGACCAAATCAGGGTTCAAACAGAGTTTTCTTACATCGAAGGCATCAAACTTCTTGTTTTTATTTTTTCTCTCGAGCCCATCTTTTAACTGCTCGAATATTGATTTTTGAGTGTCTTCAATTCTTTTATCCATGATAAAACCCTAACTGGTCTTTGAATTACTCATCATAAAGTTTATGCAAGGTAATAATAATGCAAGGTAATGATAATGTCATGTAAAACATGCTAGGATCGTGCAAAGCAATGCAATCCTAAAATATAAACATGAATGCAATAAGGTATTGATTCCAAAAGTGATCCCCATAGAACGACATTCATTGAGGCCAAAAGGTTTCATTATATCAGATATTAGATATTTACAGTTACTGATAAGCTTCAGTGCCTACTTTCTTAACTTCATCCAGTAGTCCGGTCAGCTTGCTTCTGTAGTCCAACACTTGATCCATGTTTTGACAAAGCCTGCCACCTTGTTGAGCCGCCTTACCTGCTCGAGTAATATCGATCTTCGAGTCTTCATCTATCCCATGCTTAGTCTTTCGTAGCTTAGAAGTTGCCCTTTTCAACTGAAGAGTGTTGAATTGTCATTGCTCTGTCGTAAACTTGTTTCTAAAACTCTTGTTAATGGCTAAGTTATTCTGTAGCTCATCTCTGGAGACTATCGTACCTATTCCCAATTTCCTCAAACGTACCTAATAACATCCTGACTTGATTCTTGCTTGACTAGTTTATCTTCTTTCAATATTCTGAGTCGTTTTTCAACTGGACAACACCGTTCATCTATTCTGATATTCTTAAACACTCAGGAAAGCTTCTGATGATCATTCTGTAAATTCAATTTTATCCAAGTTATCTCTCTCTTATCTGAGCTGGCTGAACTCTAAAGAATATCCCTCTCCTGGGATGCCCCTATCTCCGATATTCAAATTTAGCTCGCTTGAGTGACCCACTTTGGTATTACTCGAACTTTGTCCTGGATATCGATTCCTCCTCAAATTTGCCCCTCGGGTGATTGTTAGCTCACTATAGAATTGGGAAACTCCGTCTTCGAAACCTAAAATCCTCATCGCGATAAGATCTTGAACTCATTCCTCAGGGCCCCGCAATCCTCAATACCGTGACCTAAACTTCCTAAATGGTAATTTCCTCTAGCACGTGTGTCGTAATCTCTCGGATAAGGTGGTCTCTTCGCCAGAGACTTCACCGAGGTAATAAGGCTCTTGTCGATGAACATTAGGAGTAGTTCGGTGTACCTCGCAGGAATCGAGATATACTTCTTTTCATTACTTGCTTCTCAAGTTTCTTCTGGACCGAGTTCTATTTTTTGAAATCCCGACTCAAGCATACCTTCCGCCTGTTTATTGATGCAGATCACAAAAGGGGTTCAATTTGTCGTATTGGGCTGACTTGGAGGTAGAATTCTGACTATCTCACTCTCTATTCTGATCCTTAATTGGTTCTTCTTTCGGTTTGATGGATCGCTTACCTTTAGTCAAAGTATTCATCTGATTCATCACGTCTTCCCTATGCTTCTTTCAACTCTTGCACTTTACTTTGCTTATTACTAGTACCGTGTCTCCTTACCGTGTCTGACCTGAAGTCTTCAGATGGTTCCTCTTCTATTGTCTCCGATCTTGTTCTGGGACAAAACCCTGGATCCGTGCCCTCTAATATCTGACCATACGACCCTTTGCCAATTATAAACGATTTCTGAGATTTGAGGAACCACTTCGGGAATCAATACCCTATAAATGCGAGAATGCATGCAAATGCGATGTTGATTCTTGAACAGTCTTTGAAAAACTTTCAAAAGAGAAAATGTATGTTTGCAAGAAATTAATAATGAATTACAGGCAACAGTTGAATTTATTCTGGAGACCTTGACTTCGGGAAGCAAAACCTGTGCTCCACGTCTCGACATCGTCTTCAGGATGATGGATGACTCCGTCTTCTCCTCTTATTCTATTCTATGGACTCGTGACGTCATGATCTTTATTTTTGTGGCTTCTGAAAAGGACATCAGACAATATATTTTCTTCTGTAGATCTGGGTACGTCTAAACAGGGATGGATTTTATCGATCCTAGGGGAGTACTTTAAAACTTTTTGGGGTTTAAATTAAAATTTTCAATGATCATTTGGTTTAAAAATTCCCTATTTTTATTATCAAAAAGTTTTAACTTACTTAAAAAATGAAACTTTTAGGTTTGTTTTTGTTATTATTATTATTCTGAAAGTTTTATGAGGGAAGAAGTTTCAAAGCAAAATAATATAATTTTCAATTTTTTTCTTTTTTTTAAATGAGTTAAATTAAAATATGAGATTTTTTTAAAAAATGGTCAAATGTGAAGATTTAAAATTGGGGTTCTGCGGTCCTGACTGAATCTTTTGCGTCACACGTGCCTTACTATCGTACCGTCTTCTTTCGCGATTGGTCTTTGCTCGGCCTAACTTGATAATGTAATATTATCGTTTCTAGCAAAACAGACTTTTTCTATTTTGAAAGCCTTTTAATGAACTGTTCTTGAATCAACACCATGTCATGATATGCAACATGAATGCAAATAAAGGTGTTGATTCCGCTGGTAATCACCCTTTCGAACAACTTTCATGGGAATTAAAGGGTCCAGATTACAAAAAAGGTCCATATTACAAAAGGAGTCCCTATTACAAAAAGAGTCTCTATTACAATAAGTCTTAATTACAAAACAAAATTCTACACATAAGCCCTAGCTCTACCTCCTAGCTCCTCGACAGCTCTGAGCAACTTGATAAACCTTGGTGCTTCTTCCATGTCCGGGGTTACGAAAGGTCGGAGAGTCGCGGCTTCGGTAGCTAAGTCATTCACACACCTTGTAGCTCGTTGTATGTCCACCATCAGGGTCTCGTGTGTATACTTTGGCACTACACGCTTGTTCGGCAAATCGTTACCTCGGATCTGTTGATCAATCTCTGACCAATGTCATACAACTGGATCGATGTCGTCCTTCCTAAGACACATTTTTTCCATGATGAAAGATTTTCTAATCGGGCAAACCACTTGAATCAACGCCTCTATGTAATGTGGATGCAATGATAATGCAACAAAAGTATGTGTAAAATAAAAATAAAAATAAAACACAAAAAAATGAGTTAGTACCGGATAAAAATAATAAATACATAAATAAAATGACAAATTAAATAAGGTAAACAAACAAAAAAACCCTATTTATCCCGTCTAAAACACCTAAGGTTATCCGCATGACTCTAAAGGGGTGGGTTTCTATATGTTCTCTACATGCAGTGTTGGTGCTAGGAGGTACCCGAATTGTCCTTGCTGTCCTCTACTAAGAGTAGCAAGGCCCCCGATCATCACCCATTATAGGCTCCTTTCAACCGGGTTCAATTCAGGGGGACCCATTCGCTTATACCCGTACGAAGGAACGATATCCTTACAAAAGCATAAGGTACTCGAGCCCCGAAGGTACTTGCTAGGCCCATACGGGAGAACGATATCTCCACGAAAGTATTAGCGTTTTCCCCCCACTTAAAAAACGGATTTATATGCCATATTTTAAATGCGTTAAAATAAACGCGCAATTATAACCGAATGTTAATTTAATAGTCACTTTAACCCAAAATTTTTAATATTAATAAAGCGGTAATTATTTTAAAAAGCTTGACTCTCTTCTTGTTTTCGAAAAACAAAAAATTGTCCCCAGCGGAGTCGCCATCTGTAGCGATGTCCCCCTTTCGCTAAAAAATAGGTTTTCGAAGTGTTTGTGGTTTTTCGGGTATTAAAATATTTATTCCGTGGGGTTTTAAAAATACCGTATTTTATTTAAAGAAAAGGAGTCGCCACCGGCCATTGAGGTAGGCCGGACACCATAAAACGAGAGATTTGAAAACTATTGGGTTCGGGAGTCGGTTACGGATGGGGAAGGATTAGCACCCCTATACCGCCCAAAATTAGTACTTTAATAATTACCGCTTTATTAATATTAGATTTTCCGGATTAAAGTGACGATCAATTTAAAATTTGGTTATAAGTGCGGGTAAATTTTAAAGGCCCCATTATCCGAGGGTAAACGCCCAACCACTATCACTACGCCTGATACTGGCCCCGTTTACGCTCGGATAAAAAGACACCACATTGACAATTTATATTCCATTATGCAACCTTAGAAAGCAAAATAAATACAAAGCGATAAAAATATAAATAAATACTAATCCGAAACATACATACATAAATATTAATCTAACACATAAAACGAATCTAACATAAATAAAATATTAATCTAAAACATAAATTTAAAACATAAATACTATTCTAACTCATAAATAAAAACAAATCTAACATAGATAAAATACTAACATTCATAAATATTAATCTAACACATAAATAAAAAACAAATTTAACATAAATAAAATACCATTCTAAAACATACATACATAAATATTAATCTAACTCATAAATAAAAACATATCTAACATAGATAAAATACTAACATTCATAAATATTAATCTAACACATAAATAAAAAAATGAATTTAACATAAATAAAATACTATTTTAAAACATACATACATAAATATTAATCTAACTCATAAATAAAAACATATCTAACATAAATAAAATACTAACATTCATAAATATTAATCTAACACATAAATAAACATACAAACTAAAACACAATTTTAAATTAACTACTACTTTATTAAACCGTAAAAATTACAACACAAATAAAAAGGGAAGAAAATATACCTAACTAGGAGCTCGAATAACGAACCCCGACTGAACCCCCCACCGAGATCTACCGCGACCTCTCCAAAACTATTAACTAGATCGGACCTAAAATAGAACCCCGATCGAATGTTGGATCGAACCAACTGGGGCCGAGGGCACTGCCCCCAACCTCTGGCCAGCCTTGCGGCCGGCCTAGCTCCCAATTTGGGGAGCCAATTTAATTGCCAATTCATGGCAAATTTTTTGGCAATTTTGCGTTGCATTGCCCCTGCCCCCCATGCCTTTATATAGGCAATTGGGGAGGCCTAAGGGGTGACGTGGACCCCCCAAAACCATGAAATTTCCTTTTTTTTGCTCTTTTTTTATTTAATTAATTTTTATTATTATTTTTCATTAATTTTATATTAATAATACTACCATTAAAATAACACTAATAACACTAAAACCCGGTAAAAAATGAGTGATTACATTCTCGCAAGTCTTCCTAAATACATTTTAAAACAGATAAATGCACTCACATTGACACTTCTTATCCCAAACTAAAATGCGTGTGTTAAGAGAACTTCAAGCTTGGTCATTGCTTTATCTACTAAATTTCCAATTTCTCGTGTTTACTTGAATGCTTCACATTCGTCCCTTACATGCACAAATTAATAACACCAATAAGGTCTCATTTTATAATCTCTTAGTTTGCACTACCTTCAAAGAAATATTTATATAAAATAATCTACAACTCAGAATTCGATTTTGTTTATTCTGACAGAAACTAGATTTGATAAGTTGTTCAACCATATAAATTAATAGCACAAATTCAACCGTACAATTTATGACGAATTTTCAAAGTCGAATTCCAGTGCTAAATTTTGGAGTAGACTGCTAATCTGTTTGCTGACCTTTCGTCACTTAAAAATTCATATCTTTTGATATCCCAATCGAAATCAGTCACCGTTTGTTTTAAAAGAAACTAGACTAAACCAGGAATACAATGGTATTTAGCTTACTTCCTAATCATTTTTATGGAATTTTCGGTGAATTTCCAAACTCACCGCCAAAGACTAAAATTCTTGGCAGATTTCATAATTCACATCTTTAGCATCCTTTAACCATTCCAACACCTCAAATTAACCTTTAATTATGTTGTTACAGCATTTTCCTTTCATGAAAACTCCAAATTCAACTTGAATCCTTAAACCCCAAATTAAACCCTAATTAATCAAATGATATTCCATCAAGAATACATGAATTTCAACTTCAATCAAGCATGGAAATGATAGAACATCATATAAAATCCTAATTCATTTGAATACCTAAACCCTAAATTATCTCACCTCAAAATTCAAGAGTTGTCTTCCACTATTCCATGAATTTCTTATAAAAAATGACAGAGAATTCAATGAAGAATAAATTTGTATTTTATAAACTAATCTTGAATCTAACTCAAAATGCTTGAAAATCAAGCTTGAATTTTTTTCTCCTTTCTTTAAAACCCCACGGTAGCAAGAAAAAAGGAGCATGTTTTTTTTGCTGATTTTTGGCTTTAAATTATGCTAAATGTCTTATTTAGCCACCTTATAACATAAAAAATCTTTCAATAGTGAAATTATCCTTTCACCTTTTTATTCCATGGCTCCAAAGCTTCCCACTTGTCAAAATATTCATCCAATGGTCAAAACTAAACCAATAAGTTAGTAGTTACCAATTTTGCCCTTGTAATTTTCCAAAATTACAATCTTGCCATTATTCATCTAACGACTCATATTTAACATGAAAAATCAACTTAAATCCAATGGTCCATGTTAAATCCTTCCAAATTAAGGCATGAAATGATATTATTAATCATTCCTTAACATCTAACAAAATATCTCAAATATTGGATTCGATCCGATTATCCAAATTTTTTCTCGAACTTAACCCTTTTATAGCTTTTAACAAAAATTATATACGAAAAATTTGAGAAGATGAAAACGTCATTCTTGGGGTAAACTATTCATTTACGGGACTAAAATACATAACTTTCAAAAATTACAATTTAGTCCCTAAACTTTTCCTAAGTTTATACTTTAGCCACCAAACTTTCATTTTATTCATTTTGGTCACTAGCCAAAATTTTGAGGTATTACAATTCTCCCCTTAAGAAAATTCGTCCTCGAATTTTAGCACATACATGCTAATTCTCTAATCAATCTCCCATATGGCTTCTACTACTTTGTGATTCTTTCATGAATCTTTACTATAGAAATCTCTTTTATTTCTCAATTCTTTGACTCCATAAGCCACGATCTTGGTCGGTTCCTCTTCATAAGTGAAATTTAATTGAATCTCAACCCTTTTCTGGTATTATTATATGTGAAGAATCAAATCGACACTTCAAAAGCATGGACATATAGAAGACATCATGGATTTTAATCATTCTTCAGAACCTAATATAAGTCAATGAATCTTAGGCTAAGCTTTACTTTTGGTCTGAACAATAACACATTCTTCCAAGGTGAGAATTTTAAGGAATACTTTATCCTTAACTTCATATTAAATATATTTTCTTTCAAGATCAACATATAATTTCCATCATTCTAAAGCAATTCTAAAATTGCTTCGAACCATTCTTACTTTATTCTCCACATCCTGAACTGAATCAGATCCAATTACCTTTTAGTTTTCTTTTTAACTCATTAACATCGGGAATATAAATTATCCCTTGATAATATGAACATCCTTTAGACTTAACATCGAAGTCTTTAATTTTCCCTTTTCACTTTACTGAATTCTTTCCAAGCATATCTTTTCTTTCATCTGTAAATCTTTGATCCGATTTGCCAAAGTAGACTTAAGATGAAGCTGTGTAATCAATACACTATTCTCTTCCAAATATAATTGGACATTTAATGCTTATAAGGCAAAGAAAAACTTTCGGCTAAATACATCAGTCACTATTTTAGCCTTATTACATTAATACACATCCCAACCTAGTATGGGACATATCATTAAATAACATGGAATCCTTATTAACTTCCGATTGTATTAATACTAGTGCTACCATCTTAACTTTATTAGGATCTACTCAGATCCTTTTTGTTGAGACAATGTGACATGGAGATGCAACTTGAATTAATCAAATTCACGTTTGGGTAACTTTGCATATAACTACCTTTCCCACAAGGCTTGTAGCACTATTCGTAAATGTTTATCAACTTCTTCTTTCATACTACACTTTTAAGGAAGTCATCTTTATACTCGATTGATAACTGTTATTATAAGAAATTTCATCTAGTGGCACATATTTTTTCTAATAAAAACTATACATATCATTCAAAATTTAAATTAACCTTTCAAATTGTTCGTCATTCTATGAATGCAAAACAATGTTAAAATTTATGCCGAGTCCCTAATGCCTTATGCAAGGAACTCTAAAATCTAGAGATAACCTTGGATCTTAATCATACATAATGAAAATAGGTACATCACGTAACTTCACAATATTTCAGATTTAGAGTTCAGTATATTTATTCATTACATATTTATTCAATCTTGCCATAATTACCCAAATCAAATCATTTTTACTTGGTATCATTGATAACCTAGTTGCGAAGTCCATCATAACTCTTTTTTCACTTCCACTAGGGGAATGTAAATATGTTACCACATTTCCGATGGTACTTGATGTTTTGCTTCCAGTTGCTAGCCTGTAAAGCATGTAACCATAAATTAAGTTATTTTCCTTTTTATATATTGCCATCAATGTTTTCTCTTCAGATCTAGATACATCATATTCTCTTTTGGATGCATTGACAATGGACTGTAGTGTTCTTTATTAAGACGTTCTAGTTTCCACTCATCATCATCAAGACATAATATTTTCCTCAAACATTCGACATACTTAACTTTGAAGTCTTTTTTCACCATTTTCAGTTTCTTCTAACCATGGCAACATTTTTTTCATCTTTTAACTGAAAATATTTAATCCGACCTAAATGAATAGGTCTAAGCTAAAGTTCTGTAATTAACATATCATTCATTTTCAATTACAGTTGCACATTCATTACTCTTAAAGTAAGGAATATCTTTCAACTAAGTGCATTGGCTACTATATTGGCCTTTCCAAGATAGTAGCCAATCGCAACATGATAAGTGTTTTAAATTGAATATATTTTCTTGTAAATTCTCCTTCGTTGTCAATTATTAATCAACAACGGTTTCTAGAAAGCAGTCAAGTCAGCATATTCTGGAAGAAATTATCTTAGGAATTTGAGTTTAAATTATCTTAGGATTTTAATTTGAAATTATTTTCTTTTAAATAATATTATCTTTAGGACAAATAATATTATCTTTAGGATATATTATCTTTTAGATAATATTATCTTTCGAATTTATCTTTTTTATTATATTTAGAATTTATCTTTCTTTAGAATTTATCTTTCATTAGGATTTATCTTTTTATTATCTTTAGGGTTTTTAGAAGACTATAAATACCCTTGATAAGTGTTCAAAAGTGCTATTTTTATTACCCTTTTATTCATATTATTGTTAGACTTAGGCTCATATTAGTTGCATAATTAGTCATTCATGCTTTAATTCATGTTTCTTTCCACCGTTGAGCTTGATTACATAACTTGGTGATTTTTGTGGAAAAATGCTGCTTTGGCGTGCTTTTGTGTGGGTGCAGAATCACTTGCCTAAACAAGGCTGGAACCAGTTGCTAGGGCAGTGCATGAAAGAGATGCCGACGCAGTTGCCAAGGCAATGGATGAAGGAGATGCTGATCTAGTTGCCAGGGCAATTTTCGATAAGGGATAAGATGATATGGTAGTCGAAATTGATGACTAGATAAGCCCAAGATGACGTGGAGCAAAGTTAAATCGCAAAGGAGTTTGATTTCCATGAAAAGGTCAAAGAGAAATTAAATCCCAAAAAGATAGGAGAAGATCTAGAAAGAATTTAAAAATAATAAAGAATTATATTCTTTTAAAGTATTTAATTCCAGCTTAACTTCCTCCTCAAGAAGGATTTTGACATAGCCATCTCTTATTTAAAGGAGACCAAGCCATCAAAGAGAGAGCAAGAAGGGAGATATTTCGACAAGAAAGTTCAAGATGGGAGAGTTCGATTGGGAGAGATTTTCCAAAGAGGGCTGATCGATTTCTTCTTCTTTTTCTTTGCTTTCATTAGATTCATGGTTTGAGGATTATTCTTTGTATATCTTTTGAACCCAACCATAAACTAACTTGATTGGTTGGGTTTATTGTGTTTTGTGGTTGTGAGAAACAATTGGATTTTATTTAGGTAATAAGAGTTTGCACTTTCAATTCAAGGTTTACTCATTCTTGGTTGCGAGTGAATTGGGAGAAGATCTCGCAACTTCATCTATTTATCTAATATCGGGAGAGTTAGATTCAAGAAACGAATAAGTATGGTCTTTATTCAATCTATTGATGGTGAAGATTAATCTGGCTTAGGAATAAGTTAAGGATTTCAACGGCTAAGAGGAGCGCAAGATTGGTTGTTTTTCACCCTTGATTCACGCAGAGATGTATTATCAAGGCATGCATAAATAGCTAGAGTTTCGACTTAGGGATAAGAAGAAACCATTGAAGAACGCTCCACCGAACCTTGAAGCTGCTACCCAGCCGCCCAAACAGTTGCCTAGCCAGTTGCCCAGGCAACCGTCGATTAGTTGCCAAGGCAACCCCGCTGCGCAAGTTGCCACGACAACTGAGTTGCCCTTGCACTCTTTTACCAAGACGATCCAATCGGCTATCACACCTCAACTCACGATAACCTGGCCTATTCCCTGTTATTTGATTACATCTTTATTTTATTTACTTGCTCTTTTATTTTATTCGTTAGTTAGAACTCCTACAATTATCAATTGTGTTTTTACATTACAGTGCGATAACTAAGGCAAAGTGGCCCAAACCAATCCATGTGGAGACGATACTCGATACTTATCATATCACTTTATTACTTGCGACGTGTATACTTGCACAATTGCGTAGCACTTATTACGCGCAACAACCCCATTTGGGGTAATGCTTGAGATGTATATTTTTCACTTTTCTTTTCTTTAATAAAAGTTCTCTCAGGTTTTGTCTTTTATTTTTTCTTTCAACTGTTCTTTTATTTTTTTTCTACTTTGTTTTCTAAAAATGCTAAGTATGATTTCTATCATGCTTAGCTAAACTTTTTATTAGCCGATGTCCTAGAGATGACTCAATTTGTTTTATGAGAATTAAAAGGTACTTAATATCTTCGGATATCACTCTCAATTTTCTAAAAACTTAGATAGGCAATCGGCTTTTCATTTAAAAATCTTTGCACTTTCATCTCAAAAAGCGCGCGTTGGTGTGAATGTTGTTCTGATTTAGCGTTGGGAGGAAGAGTCGACTGATAGCATATTCAACTTCCTTTGAACACACTTGGCGACGGTCCGCTAAAGGAAATTGAGATCGCGTTTGATTCTCGATTGAGAAACCATAAATCGAGTCAGGCTTTTCCAGAGCTTAAACTGCTTTGGTGTCAACGACGATAGGCGTGGTTAGTCCAGAAAAACTGAATTCTAGAGATAGCCTTGGGAATATCGGTTTACCGGAGGGAAAAGTAAGTTACAAGGGTTGGGCTTTGTACACTTTAACCAACATGAATCTCGAAGTAAAATCTCTTTCGATGATCGAAACAAATTGAGGCAGAGCGAAGCTTGAGGCCTATCATTGTTATTTTTATCTATTTACTTTCTTTTTTTATCGCAATTTTTAGATTTAATTTATTTTTAATTTTTGTTATTCTTATATTACAAAACCCCCTTTTATTACTTATCATTTTTTTCTTTGGATCAGGATCAAAACAAGACGACATTGGAAATTCCTTAGTCCTTGTGGATCGACCCTACTTCTCTTTACTACATTCTTATTTACTTTATTTTGAGAATTAGGCATAATTTATTTGACAATTATGACGCTTGTCAAATTGGCGCCGTTGCCGGGGACTTCGACAAATTACTAATATTGTTTTATTTTGATCTATGACTAGGTTACTTCCTGGAAAACTAGTAGATTACAAACCCGAGATCGAAGCTCTTGCCCGGAGTCTAGGCAGAGATACCTTTAGGCTCAGAAGGTTGAATCGAGACTTCCAGTCAAAACCAGATCTCGACTTTGAAGAACGTTCTTACACTGAAGCATTATTTATACTTGACGACGAAGGGTCAGAACGAATGGCAGAACAGACGATTCGAGAATTAGCCACAACACCTGATGAAAAGCAACCGATGTGCATCACTTTTTCGAATGGCAAAACACCATTTGAGTTGAAAACGGGACTGATTCACCTCTTACCGACGTTTCATAGGCTATCAAACGAAAACCCACACAAACATCTTACATAATATCACATGGTTTACTCTAGCATGAAGCCATGGGGAGTATCCGAGGACCAAATCAAACTTAGAGCTTTCCCTTTTTCCTTAGCCGATTTGGCCAAGGATTGGTTATTTTACTTACCATTTGGTTCAATCAATACATGGGTTGACATGTCGCGATTGTTTCTTGACAGGTTCTTCCCTACGGAAAAAGCAAGCGAATTAAGAAGGAGCATCTTAGGAATTCGAGAGAAGGATGGAGAGTCATTATACAACTATTGGGAACGATTTAAAAAGCTTTGTGCCAGTTGTCCGCAACATGGCCTAACTGAACAGGCCCTACTCCAATAGTTCTACGAAGGACTGCTTTCGATGGAAATGAAGATGATCGACGCAGCTAGTGGAGGAGCTCTCGTAAATATGACTCCCACCGCGGCCAGAAACCTCATTTCGACCATGGCTTCCAATGCACAACAGTTTCGACCAAGTAAACCCACTCGACGGGTTTACGAGATAAGTACGCCTTCTTTGGAGGATAAAATTGATAAGTTAACTAATGTGGTTCAATCTCTTATTGCAGGTAAAACAAGTCCAGCTAGACTATACAGAATATGCACAATGCCGGATCATCCTACAGATTGTTGTCCAATGCTTCAAGAAGATGCCGCTGCTCAAGTAAATGCCATAGGAAACTTTTCTGGGACCTCCCCAGAGGCGATATGATCCTAACGCAAATAATTACAGTCTGGGGTGGCAGAACCATCCGAACTTCAACTATAGAGCCAATGCTAGACCAAATCAAGCCTACCAACCGAGATCGCCTACGCCACAACCATACCAGCCACCGAAACCATTGTTGGAGTCTATCGTCGAATGATTGGCATTATCCCAAGAAAATTTCTAGAACTGAACCGAAGTTCATTTACAAGAACTAGATAAGCAGATGAGTCAACTAGCTCAAACCGTTGGACGACTTGAATCGCAAGATAAGCTGCCGTCACAAACTGAGCCAAACCCAAGGCAAAACGTTAGTGCCATCACTTTTCGAAGTGACACTGTTGTCACACCTGAGGTCCCAGAAAAGGAAGCCGCACGCCCCCAAAGGAAAAAAGAGGTCGAATCGCATGGACCTTCCATACCATCTCCCTACGCTGTTCCATCTCCCTTCCCGTCAAGATTAGTGAAGCGCGATAAGCAAGACGAAGAACAAGAAATTCTTGACTTGTTTCGAAAAGTGGAAATAAACATACCTCTCATCGATGTGATCCGAAAAGTACCAAGATATGCCAGATTCTTGAAGGACCTTTGCACAAACAAAAGAAGGCTTACCAGTAATGAGAAGGTAAACTTAGGTGAAAATGTCTCAGCTATTTTTCAACCTAAGCTTCCACCTAAGTACAAGGATCAATGTATGTTTGCTATCCCTTGTAAAATTGGTAAGGTAGGAATAAAACGTGCTATGTGTGATCTTGGTGCTTCTATAAATGTTATGCCACTTTCTATTTACAAATTACTTAGTGTTGAGCCTTTGAAGGAAACAAGAGTGACAATCCATCTTGCCGATAGATCCGTCATTTATCCTGAAGGACTCATTGAGAACGTGCTGGTTAAAGTAAGCGATTTAATTTTTCCAGCAGATTTCTATGTGATCGACATGGAAAATGACCGAACCAACACTTCCTCTGAAATTCTATTTGGCCGACCCTTTCTGAGCACAACACATACCAAAATTGACGCGAGAAGTGGAATTCTTACCATGGAATTCGATGGTGAAGTTGTTAAATCCGACGTCTACAAGGCGATGAAGTACCCAGATACCGTGGAAAACATTAGTTTCATTGATATTTTTAAACCTTTTGTTGATGATTTTATGGAAACTAACTTATCCGATAATTTATGCAGGGAACTAGAGGATGAGGACAACGCGAACACGGAGTTAGAAAATATTTCTTCTGTTTACCTAGATTTGCGCCTATCTCCATCTAAAACTAAACTTTTACCTTCCATTTTTCAGGCACCTAAGATCGAGTTGAAACCGCTACCGAGCACCTCAAATACGCATTCTTGGGAGATAACACCACCTTGCCTGGTTATAATCTCAAATAAGCTTTCAAAAGAGGAGGAAGAAGACTTAGTCACAGTTTTGGAGCTTACAAGGAAGCAATTGGATGGACAATAGCCGACATCAAAGGGCTTAGTCCATCGACATGCATGCATAAGATAAAGGTCGAAGAAGGCGCGAAGCCATCCCGAGAGGGCTAGAAGCGCCTAAATCCTCTGATGAAAGTGGTAAAGAATGAGATTCAAAAACTCTTAGATGCCGATATGATTTACCCGATATCTGACAGTAGTTGGGTAAGCCCAGTCCATGTGGTCCCAAA
Source organism: Hibiscus mutabilis (assembly GCA_019671005.1). Taxonomy (NCBI): domain Eukaryota; kingdom Viridiplantae; phylum Streptophyta; class Magnoliopsida; order Malvales; family Malvaceae; genus Hibiscus; species Hibiscus mutabilis. The sequence goes on along the minus strand of CM033733.1, from coordinate 7,663,946 downwards.
GAAAACCGGAGTCACGATCATTGAAAATTCTGAAGGTGAACTTGTTCCTACACGAGTTCAAAACGGATGGAGAGTCTCTATTGACTACAGGAAGTTGAACTCATTAACTCAAAAAGATCATTTTCCACTTCCTTTTATAGATCAAATGGTAGAACGATTGGCTGGTAAATCTCACTATTGTTGTCTTGATGGCTTTTTAGGTTTCTTTCATATCCATTGGCGCCGGAGGACCAAGAAAAAACCACTTTTACATGCCCCTTCGGTACCTTCGCCTATCGATGAATGCCTTTCGGTCTCTATAACGCACCTGCCACTTTCCAAAGATGTATGCTAAGTATATTCTTCGACTACGTCGAGAAGGGAATCGAAATCTTTATGGACTTGAACTTAACCAATGTGTTGAAACGATGCCTCAAGTACAACCTAGTACTTAATTATGAAAAATGTCATTTTATGGTCGATAAAGGTTTGATTCTTGGTCATATTTTTTCTTCTAATGGGATATCGGTCGATAAGGCCAAAACTGACGTAATACGCTCACTCCCATACCCCACAACTGTGAGGGAAATTCGCTCTTTTCTTGGTCATGCATGGTTTTAACGTAGGTTCATTAAGGACTTCTCAAAAGTGGCAAAACCACTTTGCAACTTGTTACAAAAGATCGAGCCTTTGACTTTGACCAAGTATGCAAGAATTCCTTCGATGTCGTTAAGAAGAAGATTGTTTTGGAACCTATCGTTCAACCTCCCAATTGGGACTATCCATTCGAATTAATGTGTGATGCAAGCGATTGGAGTGTAGGAGCCGTTCTAGGACAAAAAATTGGCAAGGAGCCCCACATCGTAGCTTATGTGTCAAAAACACTAGATGCGGCCCAACAAAACTATTCGACTACCAAAAAAGAACTTTTTGCTATTATTTTTGCTTTAGAAAAATTTCGTTCATACCTTCTTGGCACTAAAATAATTAGTTTCTCTGATCATGCAGCTTTGAAGTATTTAATGAGCAAAAAGGAAGCAAAATCGCGCCTAATCCGATGGATTTTACTCTTACAAGAATTCAATCTAGAAATTAAGGATAAGAAAGGAAGCGAGAACTTAGTGGCCGACCATCTCAACCGACTTCCCCTCTCCAATGATGATGCGCCGATTTATGAAGAATTCCATGAGGAAAGCTTGATGTTGGCACAAAAGACCACCCCATGGTATACGGATATGGTGAATTACTTGGCCACTAGAGTGTTACTGACAGATTTGCCGCGAGCCGAGGTAAGCCGTATTAAGCACGAGTCTCGATTCTATATTTGGGATGATCCATATCTTTGGAAGCATTGCTCGAATCAGGTAATTCGGCGTTGTGTTGACGAAAGTGAGGTAAAATTTATACTCAATTTTTGTCACTCTTATTCTTGCGGAGGCCACTTTGGACCAAAGCGAACTGCGCATAAGATTCTTGAATGTGGATTTTTCTGGCCTAACATTTTTCGTGATACATGTATGTTTTGCAAATCATGTGAAAAATGTCAGTGTGTAGGTAATTTGAGCCGAAGGAACGAAATGCCCCTTAATCCGATTCATATTTGTGAAATCTTTAATGTGTGGGGAATCGATTACATAGGACCATTTGTTTTTTCTTTTGGAAATTGTTATATCATACTTGATATCGATTATGTATCAAAATAGGTAGAAGCTAGAGCTACTCTAAATAATGATGCCAAAACTACTGCTGCGTTTCTAAAGAATTTTATCTTTTCCAGGTTTGGCACGCTATGAGCGATAATAAGCGATCGAGGAACACACTTTGTCAATCGAATCATCAAAACGCTCATGAAGAAGTATGGTGTAACACAAAGAATCGCCACGGCTTACCATCTTCAGACGAATGGTCAAGCGGAAGTATCAAACCGAGAAATCAAGGCAATTCTTGAAAAGATAGTCAAGCCAAATCGCAAAGATTGGAGTGTAAAGTTGATCGATGCCTTGTGGGCCTATCGAATCGCATATAAAGGTCCCATCAGCATGTCCCCCTACCGCCTAGTCTTCGGTAAGCTGTGTCATTTACCAGTTGAGTTGGAACATAAAGCTTATTGGGCGGTGAAGGAATGCAACATGGAGATGGATGCAGTCAGTAAAACTAGGAAACTTTACATTCAAGAACTCGAAGAAATACACAGAAACTCTTATGATAGTGCTCGAATATATCAGGATAAAACAAAAGAATTTCAGGATCGTCGAATGTCTTTTAAATCTTTTTCTATTGGGCAGAAAGTTTTACTTTTTAACTCAAAATTTAAACTCTTTGTAGGTAAACTTCGGTCAAAATGGGTAGGACCTTTCACGGTAACTCAAGTATTTCCCCATGGCGCAATCGAAGTTCAAGATAATTTGGGGGCTTTTTTTAAGGAGAATGGTCAACGGTTGAAGTCGTACTACGAAAACCATCAAGCATGCGAGATTGAAGAGATCATTTTGGAAAAACTTGTAGTCTGAATTAGGTCGTCGAGCTAAACGACGTTAAACAAAGCGCTTTAATGGGAGGCAACCCATTTGTATTTTTGTTCACTTTACTTAGTTTTATTTTTATACTTTTACTACGTATTTATGTCGTTTTTATTTTTCTTATAATTTTTAGGTACCTAAATATTTTTAGATCGAACTTAAATGGACTCGAATGCAGTCGCAAGCCGAGAATCCTGAATGAAACCGTCAAGGCCGACATTATGCTGTGTCGGCCAAGGAAAGCTTGCAGGGGTTCATTCAGTTAAAAAACGAGGAACTAGTTCGGTTCGAAACAGTCTGTCACCACTAGACATGTAGAGTATCTCTATTCCTTCTCTTATACTTTAATTTTCGTATTGGGACAATATGCCTTAAGTGAGGGGGTAGAGTATTGATTATATTTTCCCTTGCTTATTTTCATGCTTTGATTCTAGTATGTTTGGTTGAACTTGTGAAAATTTTCATTGAAATCCTTCACTTTGTTGAATATTTTGGAATGCCATTCTTGATTGAGAACACACTTTTGTTTGATTTAGGATATACATGATAAAGGATGTCATATTTTTTCTTGAAACCTTTTGTGATATTCCATGACTTTGTTGGTTGAGATAAGCTTAACTCAATACATATTACACACTTTGGTAAGATTTGAGCCCTTACGAGCATATTCATTACATTCTTGCTCATATTCTTCTTTGATTGAGTGAGTCGAGCTTGACATTGATGTTCTAGAACCTGTAATTAAATGCATCTCGAGATTACACAAGAACTTGATGCTTTAATATGATTAGGGCACTTAGGATTGCCCATTTTTTTACCTCTAAAAATTCCTTACCCTTTCATTTCCCCCTAGTTAGCTATTTTTGTGCCTTTTACCCTTTCTTTGTTTTTACCACGTTTTAAAACCCGAGCCTTTTATTTTGACTATCTTTTTCACCCTTATCAGGACAAGAGAACGAGATTACCGTTGCATGATTCGTTCCCATGAAAAAAAAGAAAAAAAATAGTTCGAATGAAAAATAGCAGTTTAAAAATAAAACTGCAAAAAAAAAGTTCGAAAAAAAATTTGTTTGAAGCTTTTTTTTTGTTTACTTTTGAGTTTATGTGGGATTGATCTAATTTATTGTGTTTCTCTTGTCTTGATTATTAGCCGAAGTTTTGCCTTTCTCCCCACCTTTACCTAAGCCCCATTACAACCCATTTAAGAACCTTTGATTATTGCATCATGTTCTAACTAGTAGTGGAGATTTGATTTTCTTACATGCCTATGGTAATATCATGTTCGGTTCTGACTTTGAGCGTATTTGAACCCGAAACACTTTGAGTGAATAGAGTGAATCCTTGTGAGGTATTGAGTTTGGTTACGTTGAGATTGATGAATGAATGGATATCACGATTTCACTTAAACTTTATTCTACTTATGCTTTCCGATTGATTGTGATTTTAATTTGGATGATTGTTGTGGACTTGACTTGCATGCATTTCTAGGATATGAGGCAAGACGAATGAGAGTAAGCAAAAGTTTAACTTGTTTAATTCTAGCATGCTTGAGGACAAGCATGAGATAAGTGAGGGGGAATTTGATAAGTGTTTTAAATTGAATATATTTTCTTGTAAGTTCTCCTTCGTTGTCAATTATTACTGCTGATTTGGTTTTGTTTTGCTCATTTTTGTTATAGGAATCTGTTTTCCAGTCAACAACAGTTTTTAGAAAGCAGCCAAGTCAGCACATTCTGGAAGAAATTATCTTAGAAATTTGAGTTTAAATTGTCTTAGGATTTTAATTTGAAATTATTTTATTTTAAATAATATTATCTTTAGGACTAATAATATTATCTTTAGGATATATTATCTTTAGGATTTATCTTTTTATTATATTTAGAATTTATCTTTCTTTAGAATTTATCTTTCATTAGGATTTATCTTTTTATTATCTTTAGGGTTTTTAGAAGACTATAAATACCCCATTTGGGGTAAAGCTTGAGATGCATCTTTTCACTTTTCTTTTCATTAATAAAATTTCTCTCGGGTTTTGTCTTTTATTTTTTCTTTCAACTGTTCTTTTATTTTTTCTACTTTGTTTTCTGAAATGCTAAGTATGATTTCTATCATGCTTAGCTAAACTTTTTATTAGCCGATGGCCTAGCGACGACTCAATTCGTTTTGTGAGAATTAAAAGGTACTTAATATCTTCGGATATCATTCTCAATTTTCTAAAAATTTAGATAGGCAATCGGCCTTTCTTTTAAAAATCTTTGCACTTTCATCTCAAAAAGCGCGCATTGGTGTGAATGTTGTTCTAATTTACCGTTGGGAGGAAGAATCGGCTGGTAGCATATTCAACTCCCTGTGAACACACTTGGCGGCGGTCCGCTATGGGAAATTGAGATCGGGTTTGATTCTCGATTGACACAACATAACTCGAGTCGGGCTTTTCCAGCGCTTAAACTACTTTGGTGCCAATGACGATAGGCGTGGTTAGTCCAGCAAAGACTGAATTCTATAGACAGGCTTGGGAATATCGGTTTACCGTAGAGAAAAGTAAGTTACAAGGGTTGGGCTTTGTAGACTGTAACCGACATGAATCCCGAAGTAAAATCTCTTTCGATGATCGAAACAAATTGAAGCAGAGCGAAGTTTGAGGCTATATTTCTATCATTGTTATTTTTATCTATTTACATTCTTTTTTATTGCAATTTTTAGATTTAATTTATTTTTAATTTTTGTTCTTCTTATATTACAAACCCTCTTTTATTACTTATCATTTTTTCTTTGGATCAGGATCAAAACAAGACGACATTGGAAATTTCTTAGTCCATGTGGATCGACCCTACTTCTCTTTACTACATTCTTATTTACTTTATTTTGAGAATTAGGCATAATTTATTAGACAATTACTAAGCTTGTCACAACATCATAATCCTTGAGGAGTTCTATCTACCACCTCTACCGCAAGTTCTGATCCTTTTTGGTTCATCAAGCATTTTTGAACTTTTATAATCCCGAAGACAAAACATCGTTCACCATATAAATGATGACACCATTTTTTTAAAGCATATACTATTGTATCTAACTCAAATCATGAGTCGAATGATTTATATCATGAATCTTGAGTTGCCATGATACACATGCCACTAATTTGCCCTTTTTTATCCGTACGTATCCCAATCTATTATGGGAAACATCACTACAGAGTGTAAAGTCTGTCTATACTAACACTGGAGCTTCTGTTATAATCTGTTTTTTAATACAATCAAATTCCACCGATCTCGACAATATAGCCTAAAAATGCAACTCTAGACATCCAAAATTCATATTTAGACAACCTCAAATATCTAGAATCCATACTTGAACAACTTGTCATACAATTTCTTTTCTTGTAAAATCTGTAATACCACCTGAAACTATAAATCATAATCTTCCCTAGTCTTTGGGTACTTAAAATACATCATTATTGATTACCATGGAAAACCGATCTGAATACGATTAGAACACTATGTTTATCAAATCCATGAATGCTGCTGGAGCATTAGCATGGCCGATAAGGCACCACTCTTGAAAATAATTTTTAAGAATATTCTCCTCCTTGACCTTCAATTGATATACTTCGAATGAAGATTAATTTTGGAGAACACTTCTGCTCCATTCAATTGATTGAAGGGATCATCAATCTAAAATATAAATTATCTATTCTTTAATAGCACTTTATTTATTTGACGGTAATCAATACATAATCTCATCGAACCGTTTTTCTTTTTCACAAACATTACTAAAATTCCCCAAGTAATATGTTAAGTCATATAAAACCTCAATCTCATATTTAATGTAACTGAACCTTTATCTCTCTTATCTCTACAAGAGCCATTTTGTACAGTACCTTTGATATAAAGTCAGTGCTAGAGAAAACCTAAAATCCTAAATTTCATTTCACGATTAGATGGCAACCCTAGCAATTCCTGAGGGAACACATCCTGTTATTCATTGATAGTTGAGATACTTTCCAAGTTCACCTTTGAATACTTATATGTTCACAACATAAGCTAGAAATTTCTTACATCCTTGTGATAGCAGTTTCCAAAAAAATACTATTAAACTACATTGATCAGAAAAATCTAATTTTTCCCTCATCATTACAATCTCTGAACTTCCTAGTTCCTTTCAAAACTATTTGTTTGAAGCAAAAATTCATAAGAAGCAACTCCATTAAGCTTACTAAAATTTGATTTCTTTGAATTACTATCGAGTAACTCTTACAGATTTAACTTACTATTGTGCTATGTCCCAAGAGATAAGTTACTATCACATCGAGCATTCCCTGATCATCACAACAAAATCCTTTTTGTATCTCTTTTTTTTATATTTATCAAACCAATAGTCTAGCGACATTGGTTTTCCATCAATACCCCACCTGAAGTCTCACACTTCAAGACTTCCCAGCTCTCTAGCAATAAAAGTTTAAGGAACTTGGGGTTGAATTTCATTTAAAATCATATCCAGGTTCAAAATAATAAACCTTGGTTTAGCTAGGCATTTCCAACTACACCAGCACATTAACGTCATATTGAGTGAAAACAGCTAATAATTAACCTTATTACTACTTTTATGGGCCCCATTTCTTTTTACCCAACTATTCGATTGCTCGACGTGATCTCTCAACTTCGGACATCTATATCTTTATATAATCAATTCAATAAGCAGTTGCATCAAGTTACTCAACTATCACTACAGTAATAGTGATATCCTAGTAGCATGTATACACTTACTGACTGATAACAAGCTCAGTTTGGATCCAGAACTGGCTAAACCTGTCTGATACCAAAAAATGTAACACCTCATTCCCTATATTCGATTACCGAATATGAGTAAGAGATGTCACAGAACAATAATATAATTTTTTTATTCAAAAATTCTATAAATTTAAAACCTTTAATAATATTTAAAATTAACTTGTACACAAAATTAGAGCTCCTTTACAAAAAATAAATTCACTGTTTGATAAATAACAGACTCTGAACTAAAATAGACAAATTTATCTTATTTATACATGCCATTAAAATTAATTAAAACCCTCAAGTAGGATGTCATTATTGAAATAGCTTGATGAAAATTTTCTGAACTTTAAGCAACGCCTTACTTACACCCAATGTCTCGAACCACCTACGTGTGCACAAGCAAAACACATGCTAAGTACGAACTTAGTGAGACATTCTAAGGTAATCAAAAAATTAAATAATAATCAGTCTTTAAGTATAACATAGTATAAACAATTCCCTTATAAAATTATTTCAAATCAATATTACTTTAAGGCAAAGATGAAATATTTACGAATATATTTGTAAAAGTTCTTTTATAAAAATAGCCCAAGAAATACGTATATAGAGAAACTAAGTATACGAGATCATGTACTCCCAGAGTACTAGCCATTTCCCATAAGGAGAAAGGCAAACATTATATTAATACAAGGTCATTATGCTCCTAGAGCACTAGTAACCAAAGTGACGGTAGTCCCAGACTACTAGATCCGAAGATCAATGCATTCCCAGAATGCTAGCCACCATGTGGCAAGTGTAGCTACAATGCAGTCCCAGACTGCTAGTCTCATATGGCATGCCACTATACTGTAACTCTCAATGGTAATCTTGGAAAATAAAACAATATCATTACCTTTGCAATATATCATTTTATAGATGGTAAAAATCTCATCATCGATAAATCAAAATAATGGAGAAATTCTTACTCCATTATACCATAATTCATTATGTAACAATCATCAATATATGATAATAAAATTATCATAAACAAATCATAATAAGGTAGTTCATACCCTATCATGTACAAAACCATCTATTTTTGCCTGTGAAAATATAATATTTCATATGAAAACCAATATTATTAATTTGATAAAATCATATAGGTCGACTTGTCGCAAGTCTTCCTAAATACGTTTTAAAATAGATAAATGCACTCACCTTGACACTTCTTATCCCAAACTAAAATGTGTGTATTAAGAGAACTTCAAGCTTGGTCATTGCATTATCTACTGAATTTTCAATTTCTCGTGTTTACTTGAATGCTTCACATTCATCCCTTACATGCACAAATTAATAACACCAATAAGGTACTCATTTTATAATATGTCAGTCTGCGCTACCTTCAAAGAAATATTTATATAAAATAATCTACAACTTGAAATTTGATTTCGTTTGTTTTGACAGAAATTAGATTCGATAATCTGTGCAACCATAAAAAGTAATAGCCCAAATTCAACTCGTACGATTTATGACGAATTTTCAAAGTCGAATTCCAGTGCTGAATTTTGGAGCAGATTGCTACTCTATTTTTTGACCTTTCGTCACTTAAAAATTCGCATCTTTTGATATCCCAATCAAAATCAGTCACCGTTTGTTTTAAAAGAAACTAGACTGCACCAGAAATACAATGGTATTTGGCTTGCTTCCTAATAATTTTTATGGAGTTTTTGCTGAATTTCCAAACTCACTGCCAAAGACTAAAATTCTGGTCTGATTTCATAATTCACATCTTTAGCATCCTTTAACCATTCCAACACCTCAAATTAACCTTTAATTATATTTTTACAACATTTTTCTTTCATGAAAACTCCAAATTCAACTTGAATCCTTAAACCCTATTACCTCTCCAAAAGTAATATTTTTAATGCCAATCTTACAATGCTTTTGCTTGTTTTTAGGTGCATTTAGTTGCATTAGGATGTTAAAACCATGCATTTGCAAAAGGAGTTTAGAATTCTGTCTATGCCAGTGTGAATGGTTGTTTTGTTGGCAATTTTGCAGGTTTGGCATAGGATTTGGCCCAGAAAAGCAACACAGGAAGGAATGCCAGAGAGAATGCAATGTGCTATTAGCACAAATGGACCAGACAATGCCAAGCACCGGTTGGCAGAGAAGTGAACTTGATGCCATGCCAATAGGCTGTTGGACCCCAAAAAATAGGATAAGACCAGGCTCTAAAAAGATAGCAATTGGATCAATCTCCGGAAAAATGGCGGATAAGATGGTGCCAAGAGTGGTTGGCAGATCCATGCCAAGCTTGGATGCCAAGGCAACATCGGTAGTATGACGTTAGCACTAACCTGATCAGCTCTGATTCAAATTGGGATAAGATGATTATCTCTTATCCCTTCAGCATTTAAAATTCAAATGAGGAGCTTATCCCATCCCTTCATTGCACGCATATTTAAACACCAACAAAGGAAGATCTTGGGAGGCGATTGATAGACGATCGGAGTAAAGAGTTGGTATGCAACGATTGACAACCGGTTGCACCTTGGAAGGGTGGTTCAACCAGCTTGGCCGAGAAGCCTAGATCTTGAAGGGCTGCATCGAGAGACCCATTCTAGCCCATTCTCTCTTTCAAGTTATTTTATCTTGTTTTTAAGGATGATGTATTTTGAAAATGTTTATGGTTTTTTGGTTACATCCCTCACCATGAACTAATTTCATAGTTGGTGGGGGATGGTTGCGTTGAATGCTGTTTTATGCTTTATTTTTAATAATAAATCTCCCCTGGCAATGTTTATCTATTCAGCATACTTTACTGTTTCCTAAATACTATGCCAAGCGAGAGCTGGCACTGTTGGCCTATTGCTCCTCAATATCTTAACAAACTTGGGGTGGCAACGATCAAGTTGTTGAATACTAAGGAGAGAAGCTTCAAGAGAAATCGTTCAAGTAGATAAACTTACTTCGAGAGTGAAATCTGCCCCTTAGGAGTATAGATTGGATCTTAATCAAATTGGTTTATTTAAAAGCATACACTATAGAGATATAAGGGTTTTTACATGATCAATTTAGGGCAATGACCATCGAGAGAGGCTTTGCTAATTTTGAATCTGCTCGGCAAACAATGCCAAGGCATGTTGTTATTAAAGGTTGGCACGACATGAATAGCGTGAAAACCAGGCATTCCCTACCAATGCTCATCATTCATTAAATCACATTCCTTGCCAACGTCTTTACTTTACTTTTATTTCTTTTCTATTCAACTATTTCTAAAACCAACTTCAAAACAAAACAACTTTTTCTCAAAGCAAGTAATAATCAAAGACAATTGAATTTCAAGTCAATATCCGTGGGATCGATAATCAGCTTAATTGTTGTATTACTTGCAGACCGTGTATACTTGCATGTAAAAGAATCATCTTGGCACTGTTTTATACTTTTCAAATACATATTTTTATCCCTTTTGTCAGCATTCACTTAGAGAGTCTACAAGTTTTTGGCACTGTTGCCGAAGATTGCAACGAAATTAATTGTTTTCAAATTTTTACTTATCTTTCTTTTAATTTTTTTTGTTTTTACCTTTTGTTTTTATCGTTGTATGACCAGAAGCCATCCTGTAGTGGACGAGTGGCCATTCGATCCAAAAATTGAGAAAACCTTACGGAGGTTAAAAAGAAGATGTCGAGAGATGCAAAACCAAGGAAATTGAGGGAATAGTATGGTGAACAATGGAGGAAATCCACTTAACAATGGGATACCACCACCACCTGCAGTCCCAGTTGTTAATGAGATACCTATGAGAGAACATTCAGCACCAACCATTGACAATTTAAAGCCAGGACTTGTTGGTACAGAGGTAAACGCTGTTAATTTTGAACTTAAGCCGATAATGATTCAAACACTTTTGAACGTGGTCAATTTGATGGAACACTTACTAGAGATCCCAGGCAACATCTGAAGCAGTTCATGGAGATTTGCCAGTTATTTCAACAAAATGGAGTACCTGAAGATACCGTGAAACTGAAGTTATTCACTTTTTCCTTGAGAGATAGAGCTAAGGCTTGGCTCAATTCCTTGCCACCTAGCTCAGTCACTTCATGGGCAGACCTATGCCAGAAGTTCTTGACAAGATTCCAGCCGCCAACACTCACTGCTAAGCTACGAGGTGAGATCATTACATTCAGGCAGGCTGAGGATGAGACCTTATATGATGCTTGGGAATGATTTAAAGATTTGTTGAAGAGGTGTCCTATGCATGGATTCCCGAATTAGACTCAAATACAAACCTTTTACAATGGATTAAATGCACAAACAAGGACTGTTGTTGATGCTTCAGCAGCCGGTTCTTTGCTTGACAAGACGTATTGATAAGTGTTCAAAAGTACTATTTTTCTTACCCTTTTTACTCATATTATCGTTAGACTTAGGCTCATATTAGTTGCATAATTATCCATTCATGCATTAATCCATGTTTCCTTCCATCGTTGAGCTTGATTACATAACTTGGTAGTTTTTGTGGGAAAAGATGCTTCTTTGGTGTGTTTTGTGTGTATGTGCAGGATCACTTGCCAAAGCAAGGCTAGAGCTAGTTGTCAGGGCAATGCATGAAGGAGATGCCGAGCTAGTTGCCAGGGCAATGCATGAAGAAGACGCAAAGGCAGTTGCCAGGGCAATTATCGACAAATAATAAGGTGATATGGTAGTCGAAATTGATGATTAGTGATAAGTGTTCAAAAGTACTATTTTTCTTACCCTTTTTACTCATATTATTGTTAGACTTAGGCTCATATTAGTTGCATAATTAGCCATTCATGAATTAATCCATGTTTCCTTCCATCGTTGATCTTGATCACATAATTTGGTAGTTTTTGTGGGAAAAGATGCTGCTTTGGTGTGTTTTGTGTGTATGTGCAGGATCACTTGCCAAAGCAAGGCTAGAGCTAGTTGCCAGGGCAATACATGAAGGATATGCCGAGCTAGTTGCCAGGGCAATACATGAAGGATATGCCGAGTTAGTTGCCAGGGTAATACATGAAGGAGACGCCGAGCCAGTTGCCAGGGCAATTGTCGACAAAGAGCAAAGGTGATATGGTAGTCAAAATTGATGACTAGACATGCCCAAGATGACGTGGAGCAAAGCCCAAACCCAAAGGAATTTAATTTCCATGAAGAGATTAAAGAAGAATTAAATTCCAAGAAGATAGGAGAAGTTCTAGTAGGAATATAATTACAATAAAGAATTATATTCTTTAAAGATAATTTAATTCCAACTTAACTTCCTCCTCAAAGAAGGACTTTGACCTAGCCTTATAAATAAGATGAAGATTTCGACAACTCATAGAGAGCAAGAGGGGGAATTTCGACAACTCCAAGGAGAGCAAGAGGAGAGAATTTTTGACAAGCATCTAGGGCAAGGAGGATTTCGACAAGCCTTCTTCTTCATCTTTTTCTTTCTTGTTCGATTGGGTTCATGCTAGGGATTATTTATCTTGTGTTTCTTTGGAACCTAGCCATGAACTAAATCTATTTGGCTATGGTTATTGTGTTTTGTGGTTGTGAGAAACTATTGGTTTTTGTTTAGGTAATAAGAGTTTGCACTTTTCTATTCAAGTTTTATTCATTTTTGGTTCTTATTCTTGTTTGCGAGTGAATTGGGAGAGGATCTCGTGATTTTATCTATTTATCTAATATCGGGAGAGTTAGATTCAAGAAACGAATGAATATGATCTTTATTCAATCTATTGATGGTGAAGATTAATCCAGCTTAGGAATAAGTTAAGGATTTCAACGGCTAAGAGGAGCGCAAGATTGGTTTTTGTTCACCCTTGATTCACGCAGGGATGTATTATCAAGGCATGCACAAGCAGCTAGAGTTTCGACTTAGGGATAAGAAGAAACCATTGAAGAACGCTCTGCCGAACCTTGAAGATTGCTGCCCAGACGCCCAAGTAGTTTCCCAACTTGTTGCCAAGGCAACCATCGATTAGTTGCCAAGGCAACCCCGTTGTGCACCTTGCCACGGCAACTGAGTTGCCCGTGCACTCTTTTAACAAGACGATCCAATCGGCTATCACACCTCAACTCACGATAACCTGGCCTATCTCTCTCAATTGATCTCATCTATTCTTTTACGTTATTGCTTTCTAGATTAGTTATTAGTTAAAACTCTTATAATCCCTTACTTGTGTTTTCTTTTACTTTTTACAGTGCAAGAGATTAGATTCTTGAAGTGGCACCAATCCCTGTGGAGACGATATCTTTTATACTATAACTTGCAATGTGTATACTTGCACAATTGCGTAGCACTTATTATGCGCAACAATTAGACAAGCCCAAGATGACATGGAGCAAAGATAAATCCCAAAGGAATTTGATTTCCATGAAGAGATTAAAGAAGAATTAAATTCCAAGAAGATAGGAGAAGTTCTAGAAGGAATATAATTATAATAAAAAATTATATTCTTTAAAGATAATTTAATTCCAACTTAACTTCTTCCTCAAAGAAGGAATTTGACCTAGCCCTATAAATTAGAGGCCATGCTGTCAACTCCAAGAGAAAGAGAAAAGAGAGAATTTTCGACAAGCATCTAGGGCAAGGAGGATTTCGACAAGCGTCATCCTTCATCTTTTTCTTTCTTGTTCAATTAGGTTCATGCCAGGGATTATTTATCTTGTGTTTCTTTGGAACCTAGCCATGAACTAAATCTATTTGGCTATAGTTATTGTGTTTTGTGGTTGTGAGAAACTATTGGATTTTGTTTAGGTAATAAGAGTTTGCACTTTTCTATTCAAGTTTTATTCATTCTTGGTTCTTATTCTTGTTTGCGAGTGAATTGGGAGAGGTTCCCGTAACTTCATCTATTTATCTAATATCGGGAGAGTTAGATTCAAGAAACGAATGAATATGATCTTTATTCAATCTATTGATGGTGAAGATTAATCCGGCTTAGGAATAAGTTAAGGATTTCAACGGCTAAGAGGAGCGCAAGATTGGTTGTTGTTCACCCTTGATTCATGCAGGGATGTATTATCAAGGCATGAACAAGTAGCTAGAGTTTCGACTTAGGGATAAGAAGAAACCATTGAAGAACGCTCTGCCGAACCTTGAAGGTTGCTGCTCAGACGCCCAAGTAGTTTCCCAACTAGTCGCCCAGGCAACCATCGATTAGTTGCCAAGACAACCCCGTTGTGCATGTTGCCACGATAACTGAGTTGCCCGTGCACTCTTTTACCAAGACGATCCAATCGGCTATCATACCTCAACTCACGATAACCTGGCCTATCTCTCTCATCTAATTACATCGCCTTTTACTTATTTGCTTTCTAGATTAGTTATTAGTTAAAACTCTTATAATCCTTTATTTGTGTTTTCTTTTACTTTTTACAGTGCAATAGACTAGATTCTTGAAGTGGCACCAATCCCTGTAGAGACGATATCTTTTATACTATAACTTGCAACGTGTATACTTGCACAATTGTGTAGCACTTATTACGCGCAACACGTATACTGAGGCTGTTGATATTTTAGAGAGGATTGCAATCAACGATTTTGAATATCTTGTTGCCAGACTTGGGACCAGAACTAAAACCAATGGGAAATTTTAGGTTGATAAACTAACGTCCATCCATACCAAGATTTCCAACCTTACTAGCATGGTAAGAACGTTGCAAAAGAACAATGAGGCCCAAGAAGTTAAAATATTAGACCCATTTTGTACAATTTGTGGAGAGAATCGCAATGTGGATGAATGTACTGCTATCCCTGAATCGGTAAACTTTGTTGGCAATGTTAATCGTTACTATAATCCTAACTCCAATACTTATAATGCAGGTTGCAGACAACACCCTAACTTAGCATGGGGAAATCAAGGAGGTAACTCGTACAATGCCCAGAGCCAGAATACCCAGAGGCAGAATATCAATGCCATGCCAGCTTTCAACAACAATGGCATGCCAGCATTCTATCAGAATGCTATGCCACAGAAAGCTCAAAACAATTTTCAGCAAGGGCAGAGATCCAACCAAGGAGGTACTCTCACAGAGTACATGGCGAGGAATGATGCCATAGTCCAAAGTTTGGCAGCATCAATGAGGAACTTGGAAGTTCAGATTGGGCAGATTGCCAACGCACTCAGCAATCGATCCCAAGGATTACTGCCAAATGACACTGAAGATGCCTGGCACAAAGAAATGAGCAATGTAAAGCCATAACTCTTCGGAGCAATAAGTAGTGTGAGGTGGAGAAGGCTGCCAAGAAGCCAGTTAACTGTCAAATCGAGAAGCTAGTACCAGTAGAAAACCCCAGGAAAGCAGAGAAAGAGGAACCAAAAGCAGATGATGCCATCAGAAATGCCAAAACAGATGCCAGAATTGATGCCAAACAGACTGGCGCCAGCACGGCCTTGGCAAAGCCAGCAGCACCGACATATGTTTATCCATCACCACCATTTCCAATGAGACTTCAAAAGCATTAGCAAGACCAACAATTTAAGCGCTTCTTGGAAGTTCTCAAACAATTGCAAATCAGCATTCCATTGGCAGAAGCCCTTGAGCAAATGCCCAACTATGTTAAATTCATGAAGGACATCCTGTCCAAGAAAAGAAAGTTGGGAGACTTTGAAACTGTTGCTTTGACCGAGGGATATAGTGCCATGATCCTAAACTGATTGCCACCAAAACTGAAAGATCTGGGAAGTTTTACTATTCCATGTACCATTGGCAATAAATTCACGGGTAAGGCACTGTGCGACTTAGGAGCCAGCATCAACTTGATGCCAATGTCATATTTTAGGAAGCTTGGCGCAGAAGCCATACCTACCACGGTGACACTCCACCTGCAGACCGGTCATATGCACATCCCAAGGGTAAGATTGAGGATGTGCTAGTAAAGCTAGACAAATTTAATTTCCCAGCTGATTTCATCATTTTGGATTATGAGGCGGATATTAAT
Source organism: Hibiscus mutabilis (assembly GCA_019671005.1). Classification (NCBI taxonomy): domain Eukaryota; kingdom Viridiplantae; phylum Streptophyta; class Magnoliopsida; order Malvales; family Malvaceae; genus Hibiscus; species Hibiscus mutabilis. The sequence continues at coordinate 7,647,738 of CM033733.1, read as the reverse complement.
GTCTCGATTATTTTGGGTAGATCTTTTCTTGCCATAGGTAGGGCTTTGATTGATGTCCATTAAGGGGAACTAACAATGCGCATGAATGACCAACAAGTTACATTTAATGTGTTTCAAGCTTTGAAATGTGCATATGAACCTGATGAATGCCAAGCATAGGAGATGATGGAATCCATCTACACTTTGGACATGGCACATTTATGCCATAATATAGAAGTTGATGCCAGCGACTTAGATGGCATAACTGAACTGTTTTAGGAACCAGAAGAATCAGTCTTGGAGGCTGAGGAGGCGAGTTATTTTGAGCCACTACAGTTGGCCGGCAGAGAGATCAAGGCACCTAGACCATCAATTGAGGAGCCACCATTGTTGGAACTAAAACCACTGCCATATCACTTGAAGTATGCTTATTTAGGTAACCACTCGACTCTGCCAGTGATCATTGCCAATGATCTCACTAATGATCAGGAAGAAAGATTGCTGGCAACATTACACAATTATAAGCAAGCATTAGGATTGACCTTGGCAGACATCTGAGGTATTAACCCAACCATTTGCATGCACAAGATTATCTTGGAGTACCATGGCAGGACTATTGAAGGCCAAAGGAGGCTAAACCCAAGCATGAAAGAGGTAGTGAAAAAAGAGATCATAAAATGGCTCGATGTCGGGATTATATATCCCATCTCTGATAACTTTTGGGTTAGCCCGGTGTAATGTGTGCCAAAGAAGGGTGGCATGACCGTGGTACAGAACAATAAAGCTGAATTGATTCCCTCTAGAACTATCACAAGATGGAAAGTGTGCATGGACTATAGGAGGCTAAACAATGCCACGAGGAAGGACTGCTTCCCATTTCCATTAATTGATTAGATGCTAGACAGGTTGGCAGGTAAAGCTTTCTATTGTTTTTTGGATGGTTATTCAGGTTATAATCAGATTGTCGTTGCCCATGAGGATCAAGAGAAGACCACATTCACGTGCCCATATGGGAAGTTTGCGTTTAGAAGGATGCCATTCGGTCTATGCAATGCTTCGACAACATTCCAACATTGCATGATGTCTATTTTTTTGATATGATAGAGCACAATATGGAAGTATTCATGGATGACTTCTCAGTGTTTGGTAAAACATTTGAGGAATGTCTTTAGAGCAAGTCTTGAAGAGATGCATAGAGACAAACCTAGTGTTGAACTGGGAAAATGCCACTTCATGGTGAAGGAGGGCATTGTTCTCGTGCACAAGGTAATTGAAAGAGGATTAGAAGTTGATCAAGAAAAAGTTGAGGTAATTAAGCAATTGACGCCGCCAACGAGTGTCAAACGTATAAGGAGTTTTTTTAGGTCATGACAGTTTTTACTGGCATTTTATTAAAGACTTTTCAAAAATTGCTAAACCTTTATGCTTGTTATTAGAACATAATGCCACTTTTGCTTTTGATGATTCTTGTTTGAGAGCATTTCAGGAACTTAAAGAGAAGTTAATCAATGCCCCTATAGTTGTCATACCGGACTGAAATGAGCCCTTTGAGCTTATGTGCGATACCAGTGACTACGCCGTTGGAGCAGTCTTGGGACAAAGACATGGCAAGGTTTTTTATGCTGTCTACTATGGCAGTCGAACCTTGAACGAAGCACAACTAAATTACTCTACGACCGAGAAATTTTTTCTTGCGGTTGTATTTGCTGTTGACAAATTTAGATATTATTTAATTGGTAACAAAGTTATGGTTTTTACAGATCATTGGGCATTAAAGTATCTCTTCGCAAAGAAAGATGCCAAGCCCAGACTAATCCGATGGACACTCATACTTCAAGAATTCGATCTTGAGATTCGAAACAAAAAGGGCAGTGAAAACTTAGTAGCTGACCATCTCTCACGTTTAGATCATCATCTTGAAGATGGTAAGACCGATTTTATAAGAGATGAATTTCTTGACGAGCATTTGCTTGCAGTTAATGCCATGGTATGCTGACATTGTCAACTACTTGGTAAGCAACATTGTACCACCACATTTGGCCTACAATGCCAATAAGAGGTTCTTGCGAGAAATTGGGCATTACTATTGGGACGAGCCAATATTGTTCAAATAGTGTGTCGACCAAGTGATCCATCGGTGTGTGCCCGCGGATGAGCAGCATAACATATTGCACTTGTGCCATGCCACACCATATGGAGGTCACTTTGCTGGGATGAAGACTACCGCCAAGGTGCTGCATTCAGGATTCTTTTGGCCTACAATATATAAGGATGCCCACGAGTATGCTAAGGCGTGTGATCGATGCCAACGGACAGGAAATATCTCTAGCAGACACCAACTACCACTTCAAAACAATATTCTTGTGGACTTATTTGATGTATGGGGGATAGACTTTATGGGTCATTTTCCACCCTCATTTGGTAATGTATATATTCTCGTGGCTGTTGACTATGTGTCTAAATGGGTAGAACTATTGCCCTACCAACAAACGATGCCAAGGCTGTTCTTAAGTTTTTGGACAAACACATTTTTACTAGATTTGGTGCCTCTAGGGTGATTATTCATGATGAGGGCACCCATTTTAAATGTAATCTAATCTCTAAAGCTTTGTGCAGGTATGGTATACAACAAAGAATTACCATAGCATATCATCCACAAACAAATGGGCAAGCTGAGATTTCAAACAAGGATATTAAAAACATTCTAGACAAGACTGTTAATCCATCAAGGAAATACTGGTCCTTGAGACTAGATGAGTCCTTGTGGGCTTACAGAACTGCATTTAAAACTCCTTTGGGTACTTCACCATTTAGACTTGTTTTCGGAAACCATGCCATCTGCTAGTGGAGCTTGAACATAAAGCCTATTGGGCCATCAAAACACTTGGCATGGCATGGAGATTTGATGGAGAAAAAAGGTTGTTAGACCTAAATGAGTTGGAAGAATTCAGAATACAAGCCTATGAGAACGCTAGGATCTATAAGGAAAAGGCAAAACGCTGGCATGACAGTAGGATAATGCCAAGATAGTTTGAGGTAGGCCAACGTGTTTTGTTATTTAACTCACAGTTTAAATTGTTCCCAAAGAAACTCAGATCAAGATGGACGGGCCTTTTTGAAGTTGTGAAGCCCTATGCTCATAAAGGTGTGGACATCAAGAATTTGAAGACATGACAAATCTTTAAGGTAAATGGTCAACGTTTAAAGCACTACATAGAAGGTGATCAGAATAATGCCAAGGAGGTGATCCTCTTGGCAGAGGTGACATGAAAACACCATCAGGTTTGAACCTTTGTAAATATTAGGATATATGTTTTCTTTGTTTTTAGGTTTCAAGGTTTTTAATAGTTTTTTTTCTTTCTTTTAAATTTCAAGTTTTTATTCCTTTACTGTGTTGAAAGGTTTTCTTTGAGTCAATGCAGAATCAGTATGCCATGAACCATGCCAGGAACAATGTCATGAGCAATGCCAGAAACGATGCCAGGATTTTTTGCAAGAGCTGATGTCCCAATAGAGAAATCTGCCAGACATGGTGCCAGAATAGCTTTGCATGCAACGGTATAAAAGACAGAAGGCTGAGAGAAATCCTAGCCTGATCAGCCCATTTAATAAATAGAGAGTATTTTCCCTTAAATTTAAAACCCTTAGTCGTTTGAAAAAAAGAAAAAAACTAATTAGGTTAAAATTTAAATTTAACCTAATCACCTTATCACTTTAAATCCCTACCCTATTCTATCACCAATCACCTTATCACTTTACCCTTATCGCTTTACCCCTTTCAAATCAAATTCTTTTTATTTTTCATCATTATCCCTAATTACTCCTCCCATTAAAACACTCAATCGACCCAAACTTTTCATTTTCTCACCTTAGCCGGTTAAATAACCAAACATCTCTCCCACTCTTTACTTTTCTTTTCGACAAGCAAGAATTAAAACTCTAAACCGTCTCTCTTTCTTCATCTTGCTCAGCACTGGTTCAAATTCTTCAACGATTTCAATGGCTTCCTCTTCTACTTCTTTCAAGAGATTCTTCAACGAGGAGATTCAAAAAAAGTTTGAAACAAATTTTACCTCAAGAAGTTTTTTCTATGAGAAGTACTTTGACCTCAAAATAGAGACAAACGATGGCTTCCCTCCAGAAGTCATGTCAATAATTAGCCTGCACAAATGGAGTCTGTTTTGCCAGCAACAATGGGAGATCTATGCGACCATTGTTTAAGAATTCTATGTGCACCTTGTGACCAAGGATTCGTCCTTCTTGATGATTAGAGGTAAGTGTGTTTGTTTTGATGAAGGGTATATTAACACTATGTTTGAGTTAGATGGTGCAGGGGATGAATATTTTGAATATGCTGATTCGATGAATGCTGCCAAGAGAAAGAGGCTGCTGGCAGATCTGTGTGAGCCTGGCACGGCATGGACAGTGTCATCTAAGGGGCATCGTACGGTGAAGAGGTTGGCATTAAAACCCAAATAGAGAGGATGGAATCACTTCCTCAAGGCAAATTTGATGCCTACATCCCATAACGAGATTGTGTCAGAAGAAAGGCTAATCTTATTGCACTCCATTGTTGTGGGGTGCAAGATTAATGTTGGTAAGCTTATTATTGATGAAACTTATAAGTGTATAGCGAAAGGTAATGGCAGTTTGTTCTTTCCCTTGTTGATTTCTAACATTTGCATGCTCCATGGTGTGCCCAAGCTTGATTCAGATAAGGGACAAACAATCAAGGGAACAACAATTATTGCTGCTATCTAGAGAAATCTCATTGCTGTTGAGCCAAAGGATAAGGGCAAGGGGAAGGCCAAAGTTCCCACGCCAAAGCCGAAAGTGTCAAAGGCCGCGCCAGCAACTATGCCAAAAATCGTACCAGATAGTTCACTGACAATGTTGTCCCAAATTCACCATCGCCAGGAGATCATTCTCCAAAAGATAGAAAAAGCTGAGGAGCTCAATGTCAAGATGCGACATTACATCCAGGCTAGGGATGTTGTAATCAGAGAGGCTCTTACAAAATTATCAACTGATTTTGTGCCAGAATTTCTAGACTTCCCTGCCAAGCGCTCTTCGAGTGACAATGTCATGCCAGCTAGTCTAGTTTATACCCTATCTTATGCCACAGTCCCATTGTCTCCAGTTCAAGTCGAGTCTGCCAGTTCTGATTCTTCATCTGAATCAAAGGAAACCAAAGCCAAGTCTGCCAAAGCCAAGTCACCAGTGACACCTGCTATGCATACGCCATCTGATGCCACCAATGCACCTGCCGCGTTAGAGCCTGCCAAGAAAAAAGAGGAAGTTGGAGTCTCCACTGCCATTTCAAAATCGAGCTTGAAAAGAAAGAAGCATATGGCCCCTGATCGTGGGCCATTTGTGAGAAGAAAGACCTGTGCCGCACGAGAAATAGTCTCTAAAAGGGAGTCCTCTTCTACCTAAACTCCTTTAATTTTAATTCATTTCATTTCATTTACATGATCATGCATTTTTTTCTATTTTTCTTGTATATATGTGTTGTTTCATGCATTGAGGGCAATGCATCTTGAGTTTGGGGGTGTGCATTTTCTCACATTTATGCCATGCCATGCATTTCATGTTTAAATTCTGTTTCCATGCCATTTAGGTCATTTAAATAGATGCATACCGAGCCACTAAAAAAAGAAAAAGAAAATTTTGCCTCGGCTTAATCTTGAAAAGTGTTAACATTTGTTAGGCAAGTCAATTTGATCTAGGTGTCTGTCCAATGAGGAAATTTTAATCTGAAGCTGTTATGCTAGGTTAGCTTGGCAATTAATCTCTAGTTTAGAGAACTGAAACTTCACTTTACACGTAGTATGTATCTAGTTCCTTAGCAAACTTAGACTTTTTGAAACTATGCTCAGATCTTAAAAAAAAAGAAGAAAAAAGATCAAAGGATGCCAGGGTAAAAGAAACTAATAAGGCATCAATGTTCAAGACAATGAAAAAATGCACTCTCCTCTACCTAGGGATAATAAGTTACTTGGGGCATCGTGTTTTGCTCCCTCTTAGTTCTCAAGTCCAAAACCTTAGAGTATGAGTTGAAGAGAAAGCCTAGTTATGTCTAGATTAAGGTATGGATTCGTGGTATGCTCTCTCTTATCTCTCACGCTAAATAGTGTAGCATAAATTAATGCCAATAGAAACCCTTGGCAAGAAAAAAATGATAAAAATAAGAATTTGAGTTTAGGTAGTAAAATTGGCTAAGAGAGTGAAAAGATACTCGATACATATTACCTACACACCATGCACTCTTCATGAACTTAGACTATAGTTATATTGCTGCACTTGAATTACTACCTGCTTGGCATTATTGCACTGAGATACTGAGGATAGAAATAGAGCCAAATTATGCTTGCCAGCACGTGTTGGCATTCAACCAAAATTTTGTTGAGGTAACACTTTCACAGTTTTTGTTTTTATTTTGTTTGCATTACTTGAGTACAAGCAATGAGTTAGGTTTAGGGGTGTGTTACCTCTCCAAAAGTATTATTTTTAATGCCAATATTACAATGCTTTTGCTTGTTTTTAGGTGTATTTAGTTGCATTAGGATGTTAAAACCATGCATTAGCATAAGGAGTTTAGAATTCTGGTTATGCCGGTGTGAAGGGTTGTTTTGTTGGCAATTTTACAGGTTTGGCATAGGATTTGGCCCAGAAAAGCAACACATGAAGGAATGCCAGAGAGAATGTTGGGTACTGTTGGCACAGATGGACCAGACAATGCCAAGAACTGGTTGGCAGAGAAGTGAACTTGATGCCATGCCAAGAGGCTATTGGACCCCGAAAAAATAGGATAAGATTAGGCTCTGAAAAGATAGCAATTGGATCAATCTCTAGAAAAATAGCAGATAAGATGGTGCCAATAGTGGTTGGCAGATCCATGCCAAGCTTGGATGCCAAGGCAGCGTCAGCAGCATGACATCAACACTAACCTGATCAGCTCTCATTCAAATTGGGATAAGATGATTACCTCTTATCCCTTCAGCATTTAAAATTCAAATGAGGAGCTTATCCTATCCCTTCCTTGCACGCCAATTTAAACACCAACCAAGGAAGATCTTGGGAAGCAATTGATAGACGATCGGAGTAAGGAGTTGGTGTGCAACGATTGAAAACTGGTTGCACCTTGGAAGGGTGGTTCGACCAGCTTGGCCGAGAAGCCTGGATATTGAAAGGCTGCATCGAGAGACCCCTTCTAGCCCATTCTCTCTTTCAAGTTATTTTATCTTATTTTTAAGGATGATGTATTTCGAAAACGTTTATGGTTTTTTGGTTAAATCCCTCACCATGAACTAATTTCATAGTTGGTGGGTGATGGTTGCGTTGAACGCTGTTTTATGCTTTAGTTTTTAATAATAAATCTGCCCTGGCAATGTTTATCTATTCGACATACTTTACTGTTTCCTAAATACTATACCAAGCGAGAGCTGGCACTGTTGGCCTATTGCTCCTCAATATCTCAACAGACTTGGGGTGGCAACAATCAAGTTGTTGAATACTAAGGAGAGGAGCTTTGAGAGAAGTCGTTCAAGTAGATAAACTTACTTCGGGAGTGAAATCTACCCCTTAGGAGTATAGATTGGATCTTAATCAAATTGGTTTATTTAAAAGCATACATTATAGAGATATAGGGGTTTTTACATGATCAATTTAGGGCAATGACCATCGAGAGAGGCTTTGCTAATTTTGAATCTGCTCGGTAAACAATGCCAAGACAGGTTGTTATTAAAGGTTGGTACAGTATGAATAGCGTGAAAACCAGTCATTCCCTGCCAACGCTCATCATTCATTAAAGCACCTTCCTTGCCAACATCTTTAGTTTACTTTTATTTCTTTTGTATTCAACTATTTCTAAAACCAACTTCAAAACAAAACAACTTTTTCTCAAAGCAAGTAACAATCAAAGACAATTGAATTCCAAGTCAATCTCTGTGGGATCGATACTGAACTTAAATACTGTACTACTTACAAATCGTGTATACTTGCATGCAAAAGACTCATCTTGGCACTGTTTTATACTTTTCCAATACATATTTTCTGTCCCTTTTGCCAACATTCACTTAGAGAGTCTACAAACCCCAAATTAAACCCTAATTAATCAAATGATATTCCATCAAGAATACATCAATTTCAACTTCAATCAAGCATGGAAATGATAGAACATCACATAACAATCCTAATTCATTTGAATCCCTAAACCCTAAATTATCTCTCCTCAAAATTCAAGAGTTATCTTCTACTATTCCATGAATTTCTTATACCAAATGAAAGAGAATTCAATGAAGAACAAATTTGTATTTCATAAACTAACCTTAAATCCAAATCCAAATGCTTGAAAATCAAGCTTGAAATTTTTTATCCTTCCTTTAAAACCCCACGGTAGCAAGAAACAAAGGAGCCGATTTTTTGTTGATTTTTTTGCTTTAAATTTATGCCAAATATCTTATTTAGCCACCTTATAACATAAAAAATCTTTCAATAGTGAAATTACCCTTTCACCCTTTTAATCCAAGGCTCTAAAGCTTCCGACTTGTCAAAATATTCATCCAATGGTCAAAACTAAACCTATAAATTAGTAGTTACCAATTTTGCCCTTGTAATTTTCCAAAATTACAATTTTGCCATTATTCATCTAACTACTCATATTTAACATGAAAAATCAACTTAAATCCAATGGTCCATGTTAAATCCTTCCAAATTAAGGCATGGAAAAGATATGATTAATCTTGCCTTATCATCTAACAAAATATCTTAAATATTCGATTCGATCTGATTATCCGAATTTTTTTCTCGAACTTAACCCTTTATAGCTTTTAACACAAATTCTATAAGAAAATTTTGAGTGAAACGAAAACGTCATTCGTGGGGGTAAAATATTCATTTACGGGACTAAAATACATAACTTTTGAAAATTACAATTTAGTCCCTAAAATTTTCCTAAGTTTATACTTTGGCCACCAAACTTTTATTTTATTCATTTTTGTCACTAGCCAAAATTTTGAGGTATTACAACTTCTGTTCTCAATTATCTCACAATAGTATTGCCAACAGATCAATAATTTCAAGTGCAGAAATATAAATCTAACATAAGGTCATGAAGTGTGCATAAAGTGCGGGTGGTTTGCATTAAGTATCCATCAACTCCCTTAGTCAATTTTACTACCCAAAATCAAATTTTTTTCACCACAGGTTTCTCTTTTTTTTCTTTTTTTGTTGTTTGGAAATATGTTTAGGTTCATGTTATAATGCTGTTTGGCGTGAGAAGTAAGAGGGAGCATACCACGAACCCCCACGTTAATTCAGACTACATCACTAAGCTTACCTATTACACTCATACCCTAAAGTTTTTGTGGACTATGAACTAAGAGGGAGCAAACCACAAAGCCCGAAGTTACTTATTATCTCTAAGGTAGAGGATTTAAAAAAAATTCTTGCCTTTGGCAAAACATTGTTGCTTTATTCTTTATTTTTACCCTGGTATTTCTTTCTTTCTGAGTTCAGTTTTGTAATCACTAATTTTATCCGGTTTTTTATTTGTAAATATTCAAATAATGGGCTTTTGTTATTATTTCTTTACATATGCTATAATTATTAGTTTTAAAACAATAGATATTATTAATATTCTATAAGCATTATCTTTTATATTGTATTGTGTGACCGTCTGCCGCGACCCGCTTCACACCGGACCAACCCTGAACCAAGCAGTACTCTAGCCCTCATTTTTCCCCATTCGGAGATGCCAACAACATGCAAAAAAATCACAGTGCGTCAGAAGGCAAAAATAGCAAAAGAAAAACAAAAGCAAATTCAGAAAGGGCAGATGTAACCACAAACATAAATCTCAGAAATCATTGTATGCTAGTCAGACAACAAGGCTTCAGAAGAGCAACCAGAACCAGCTTGTAATTTTTGTTTTTATCCTTTGTAACAATCAGTTATAAAAACCGAAGGAAGAATAGTGTAAACCCTAGGGGGTATTTTCAAAATAAGCAATACGAAAGTAAAAAAATAGAACCCTTGAGAGGTACATCGTCTTCTTTCATTATGCATGCATAAAAATATAAAAACAAGTTTGGATTTGTGTTTAGAGTTTGCCCCTTTGGTGATGGCCGTCGTTTGAAGTTCTCGTCCCTCGGTAATAAGCCCACGGCCTTTCGGCTAGAAGTGGTGAACTAATGAAAAGGAACTCATTTTTCTCAAATCTCCTTTTAACTCGGTGTTTTTTTTTAGATCTGGGGGCGTTGGGCTTTTTTTTTCAGGTGTCTAAGGCTAGATCTAGGCTTGTTTTCGTGTTTAGGGTTTGAAAAAAGGTTTTCGGTGGGGACCTTTGAGTTTTCTGGCACCGATAAACGGTGGCCGGAGTTTGTTTAAGGCGTTTGGTGCGGTGAAGGTTTGTTGGAGTTTGGTTTTTGTAGATGAACACCGCGGTGGTGTTCATCCCAAACCTAAAGAGAAGATAGAGGTTTTAGGAGCTTTGAAACTTTAAGAAATGAAAGAGGGTTTCAAAATGGCTAAAACTTGCCGTTTTGGGCAAAAAGTGTTTTATATAGTATTTTAAAATAAAAGCTTTTGGGTTATTTACATTTTTAAATCCTTACCGTGTTCTTGAATTTACCCTTGGAGGGTTTCCCCCTTTTCAAAAATCAACCCTGGTCCTTAGACCCTTTTCAAAACATTTAATTTCATCCAAAATTGAACTGTTTCTTTAAAAAAAAAAAGCAGGATTATTACATTAGGACCTTCTGGTTTTAACTCACATCTATTTAAACCCTGTTTTTTTCTAATTTAATTTGTTTTTAAAAGGTTTAATATCCCTTTAGGTCCCTATTCTTTTAAATTTGGTTTAATTCAGCCTTTGTTTTAGTTTTTAAATGTCCTATTTGGTTCCTATTTTCTCAAGTTTTTTAATTTACTTCCTTTCCAGTGTTTATCTTTTTAAATTAACCCCTTTTTAGTATTCAAAATTGCTAATTGATCCCCTTAGGTTTTGCTTCACTTTAATCCAACCTCATATTACATGTTCGTATAAAGTTTCTTTATTATGCTCTTTATTTTTCATGATTGCTTGTTTATTTATCTTATTATATGCCTCGATTGCAATTTCTGTTTATCCTTTGTTATTAGGGTAAATTTTGTTTTTTCAGTATAGGCCCTTTAGGATTAGTTTGGGCTCTTTAGGATTAGTTTTAGAGTTTGATATTTAATTTAATTAAATTAAACTATGCGCTCGTTTTATTGGGTCATAGGTTTTAAATTAATTAAATTAAATCTAGGTTTAGAGCTAGAGCCTTAGTTAGATTATAAGTTCGAATCAATTTAATCCATTTAAGTTCGCCCTTGGTTCATTGGGGTAAATGTTAAATGTATTAAATTGGTTGAACATTTCTTAATTATTGTAGGGATAAAAATTGGAATTTCAAGTGGATCACTTAATTTAAAATCATGACTAATTAATTCGATTAATTTTAGATAGTTTCCTTCGCTTATTGGGATTATAGTTTAAAATTAATTGAGTTGGTTATTATGGTTCAAGATAGTCAATAAAATGATAGGTTCTTTTAGTTTTTAGAATTAAAATTAATTTAGGGTTAATATTAGACTAACCTAGTTAATAATTAGATCACTAAATGAATTTTTTATAATTTAGGCCTTTTTAGGTTAGGACTTTAGTGGGCCTAGGGCTTTAATTTTATGTCTTTCTATGTCATGCATTTTAAACGTCATTCATATGACCTTAATATATTGGACATGCTTTTAATTAATTAACTTTAATTATAAAACAGAGGTATTTATTAATTATGATATTTGTGTCATATCAGTCCTGGCTCACTGGATGTTGACCAAATATTTGAATTAATTCTTACCGTCTAAAGGTAATTTTAAAACGAATCAAAATTTTGACAAGTCATTTCATCATGTTTAACTGTTTGCATCATGCATAAAGGTGATGAACGGAGTTCGAACCATAAATTAACACGGCAGTCATGATTATTCGATGTCGGTTTAATCTATGGTCCGAAGTTTCATCACCCTTATTAATTAAATGATTAATTGATTCAAATTCACCAATTTGACCAAGCCCGTATAATTAAAGTCTAAATTCAATTGCGAACAATTTAATTAAATTCAACTTAGATTTCGATAATTTCCATCAATTAAAAGCAACATAGATTTTGGTACCGATTTCCGGGCGCGATGGGGGTGCTAATCCTTCCCCATGCGTAACCAACTCCCGAACCCGCTCTTTTAACGAATCTCTAGTTTTATGGTGTCCTACCTACCTTATTGGCCGGTGGCGATTCCAAGTCTTTTTGTTTTCAAACACGAATTTTTAAAGAATCCTCACATTTTCAAGTATTTTTCAAAAAGACCAAAGAAAATCGAATTACTACTTTTTAGCGATGACTTTGAAATTTTTTTTAGTTGCTACAGCTGGCGACTCCACTGGGGACATTAATATTTTTAACAAAAAGAGAGTTAAGCCAAGAAAATCTATGTTGCTTTTGATGATGGAAATTTTGAAATTTAAATTGACTTCAATTAATTTGTTCGTTCTTGAAAATACGACTTTGATTGCACGGGCTTCGATAATTGGTGGTTTTGAATTAATTATTCATTTAATTTCTAAGGAATCACTGACATGTGTTGATCATATCATCAAGCTCTATACCCAAGCTTTGTCCCTTGAGTGGGAGTGAAACGCTACATACCCAAGTGAATAGCCTTCCACGGGTCGGTAATTCACTTCCGGAGTCCACGTCTTTTGACAAGTGAGCAGCCCTCCACGTCACTAGGTCGTGAATTCCCTTGAACCGAATCCAATTCACAAGCTTGTAATGGGCCAAAATTGGGGCTCTTGTTGTCTTAGTAGGCGGAAAGATAGGTTCGAGTACCCTTTCTAGAACCGAACTCATGTGTAAGAACCTAGGAGCCCACCCCGATTAAAGCCATGCGAACAACCATAGAATTCATATGGATAGGGTTTTCTTTTCCGTATCTTCTTGCCTGATGCTCCTTAATTTGTGTTTTTATCTTGCATTTTCGAATTTGTTTATTTCTTTACTAAAACATTTCATTTTTTTATTCTTTCCCCTTTATACTTTGTTTTACATATATTGTCATATCATGAAGAAAAAACTGATTCGGAAATAGTCTGAACTTAAAGACTTAATTCGTAGCACTGATGAAAAGAACTTTGAGGTACAAGTATGGTCCGAAGGTGAGCAGCTTCATCACGGAGACATTATTTCTACCGAATATAGATTAGTGATGTCAGCCGAAACCTTTATGAAGACCAAATACTATGATATGTCAGGGTTGAAATCAGTATGGCACAGTTGGGACTATGAAGCTAGAGATGTTTTCAAAAGCAAGTACGGTGACATAGCACGCTTGGTAGATGTACCGGTCGATGAGTCACTCCTCCAAGCCTTGGTGAGGTTTTGGAACCCAGCTTATAGTTGCTTTACACTCGGCAGTATTGATTTTACACCAACGATCGAAGAGTATTTGTCCTTCTTAAACTGCAAAAAGATTGATGAGAACCGAGTCTATTCCAAGCCATCGAAGAACAAGTCTTTTCGAACCAAGCTAGGTAGATTTCGGGAACTTTACCGTCTTGGGTTGAAGATCAGGTTACCACTTGGAACAAAAAGGAGTATCTCAAATCGGAAGGTATCTTGGCTTTAGCATCAGTACATCTAGTGGGTCGAGTTCAGCAAGACTTGTTGGCATTGTTGATTTATGGGTTGGTCCTGTTTCCGAAGGCATTGGGGCTCATTCATCCCTCGGTGCTAGATTTGTTTGATTGCTTGGAAGGGAAGTCCAATCCAGTGCCCATTATTTTGTCCGAAACTTTCCAGTCCCTCAGATTTTGTAGAAGATATGGTGGTGGTCGTTTTTTAGGCTACCCTCAGCTTTTGACGGTATGGTTTTACAGTTATTTATGGTATGACGTTCACTTCTCGAGGCCTCTCTTTGATGGAAAATTTTCCCCATTAGAAGAATTCTTGCAAAAGAAAGATTGGCCAACCGGAAGATCCGAGGAGGTGTGGCTAGATGTCTTACAGAATTTAAAAGACGAAGACATAGTTTGGAAGGATCGTGGCTACGCACGAGGAATATTCTTTATCGATGTGGGGAACATTCTTCGGTACCATTACTTGGACTTTGGGGGCATACAGCTTATGCGCCCATGTTGGTTTTAAGACAATATGGCTCCAAGCAGTTTATACCGGCTACGAACGGACTTAATGAATTCAACATGGATTATGCGACCGAGAAAGGCTATAAGGGGAAAGTATATGATGCTTCTTCTACATGGAATAACGCTATAGGAGTCAGGATTTTGAGTGCTCCATATACGGTGACCCTAGAATATGAAGTATGGCGCTTTAACCACGTCAATGACAACATCCCTCAATTGAATCCTGATGGTGCGAGGTCCGCCCAAGAAAGGTTGGCTGCACTTCCTACTGAAATTGACTTGATGAGAAGACAACTCGAAGAGGAACAAAAGTAGTACATTTAGTTAGAAGCAAAGGCCGACCAAGAGATGTTCAACTTCGATTTAGACAAGACAAAGCTCGAGGGAGAAATCAAAAGTCTACGAAGAAGGAGTGAGATGTTGGAATCTGAACTCAAGCTAGAAAAATAAGAAATTCAGAAGCTACAAAGGTTGAACAAGAACAAGAGAGTTGCAAATGAAAGGCCGAATAAAGGGTTAGAGCTCAGGCTCAAGGAGGAAAAGGCGATAACCGAGGCTTATAAGAAGAAGTACTATGAGCACAAAGATCAAGTACTTGCCTTAACCCAACAGATGGAGAACCTGAAGACTTCTCATTCGAAAAGGCTTGAGAATGAACAGCGTCGGAATGAGGCATTGAAGGCTCAAATGAAGCAGCTAGAAAGATCCATTCTCAAGCATAAAGATTCTACCCAAGAGTCAGAAGCCAGTAGTTTCAAAACCGAGCTTTGAAAGATCGAATTGAGGGTTTATAGGCCGAAGTTTAGCAACTCAAGGACCAAATTACGAGATTTAGAGGAGCAATCCAAGTACATCGGATGCCTACGATGGAACAGCTCCAGTTTGCCGCCTACACCACTTGGAGGCAAGAGCGGGATTTGGCATGCTTTATGACCCAAATGCAATAAGTCGCCCGGAAGGTGCAGTCTCTAGCAGAGGATGCGGCCGAACTCTAAGAGTGTGTGGATGACGAATTAGAGGAAGGAGAGAGGATCGTTTGGATCTTGAGAGAGATTGTTGATTTAGCCACTAGCTTAGGACCGTATGCATAGCGGTTTTCTTTGAATTATTGCAATAGAATGATGTTTACAATGACGACAATTGTTTAATGAGGATATTTGCTGAAATCAGTGTTTTTCTTTTGCATTCATGCATTGCATATTTATTTGCATATTTTATTAAATTATCTAAACTAATTAAAAGATTTTTCATTTCACAGTATTTTTCATTCTGTTATTCGCAAACATTCCATATTCGTACCGTACACGTTTTCAAGTCAGAAAAATGGAAGAGAGCTTCACTAAGCTAGAGGCTAATCTTAGAAGCCAGTTAGAACGGACACAACAAGAGTTGAGAGAAACCATCATTAAATCTCAACAAGATATGATGGCAGAAATATCTCAGATGTTGCAAGTACGTCATGGGGACGCAAGAGGCAAAAACACCATTGTGAATCTGACTCAAAGCTCGGAAGATCTTGTATATTCTCCCGCCTTTGAAAACCCATTTTATTAATCCTACACCAAATCCCCCACAAGGGGTATCTTCATCCCATCAAGTCGGTGCCATTGCTCCACCGTAGTCGGCTGTCACATTTGCAAATGTTGAGCATGTTGGGGATAGCATTCCAGACTTTGACGAATTGGAGAAATTAAACCAAGTAAAGGCGAAATTCTCCAAACAGTTGGAGGAGACTAAGAAAGACCTCGAAGAGAAGTTTCGAGTGAAAAAAGATGAATAAGGTTTTTATGGCCTAAATGCTAAGGATCTCAGCTTGGTACCTGATGTGGAAATCCCATACAAGTTCAAAACTCCAGAGTTCAAAAAGTTTGACGGAACAACTTACCCAACTGCTCATATTACAATGTTTTGTCGTAAGATGGCTGGTTACACCAGCAATGAGAAGCTCTTCATACATTGTTTTCAATACAGCTTAGTAGGATCTGCCACCCAACGGTACAACCAGCTTACGTGAGCTCAGATCAAATCATGGAACGATCTAGCTAAAGCTTTTACTGATCAGTACAAGCATGTGACAGATATGGTCCCCAAAAGACTTCTTTTGCAAGGAATGGAACAAAAGAAAAATGAAAGTCTTCGGGAATACGCTCAAAGATAGAGTGGTGTGGCTGCTCAAGTCCAGCCCCCTCTCTGAGAAAATGAGATAGCCCCTATGTTCATTGATACATTAAAGGGAACACTCTATGACCGTCTGATCAACAATCCTATTAGCAACTTCGTTGTTATGGTAATGACGGGAGAGCATATTGAAGCCGCAATCAAAAGCAGAATAATAGATGGAGGAGAGCAATCACACAAGCAGTTCAAGAGAAAGGACCATGAAGTGAGTACCACCTACGAGGCTGTTAAGAACTTCACTATAGCACAACCCCAAGCACCAGTTGGAAATCCCTGAAATTTCAGGAGGGAAGAGCGGGGACCCAAGAAGGAAAATTCTTTCACTCCGCTACCAATCACTTATAAAGAGCTATACTCACAGCTCTATAAAGTGAATCTGGTTCGACCCTACTATGTTACTCCCTTCAATCTCCCTTATCTGGTATGGTATGATCCTAAGGCCCATTGTGAATACCATGCCGATGTTCCAGGCCATACTATCAAAAACTGTATAGCGTTCAAAATGTTTGTTCAGAATTTAATCTAGACTAGAGTGCTGCAGTTAAGGGAGCCGAGTACTACCAGTAACCCTTACCAAATCATAGTGGACAAGGGGTGAATGCTATTGAAAAGGGAGGTACGAAAAAGCCTAAGAAAAGTGTGGCAGAGGTTACGTCCCCCTTGATATGGGTCTTTCAGCAACTATGCACGGCCCGTCTCATCGACTGTGGAATGATAATTGTGGAAAAGGATTATGGCCCTTACTGCGAATATCATTAGTCGGGGGATCATCAGATCCAAGATTGCAAACAGTTTCGCCAAGTTGTCCAAAAATTGATGGATGGTAAAGTGATTGAATTTTTGATGAAGAAGAGAGGAGCAATGATTTAGAAATGTGCACATTAGATGCTCAAGAATCCAAATATTGTGTGAAGAGGCCATTTGTCATTGGCCTAAAGCCAAGTCAAGAAGATGCACCGCGAGAAGAAAATCCCATGACAGACCCTAAAATCACAATTTCAGCTCTGGTGTCCTTTCCCTTCAAGGACACCCGAAGAGTGCCATGGAACTACACAGCTAGTGTCTCAATACAATGAGGTTCCAGTTTACAAGGGGAGAATAAACCAGTTGATGAGATAAAACCCGCCGAAGGAGAGCAAATAAAGCCGAGCACCGAATAAGTGAATGATGTGGGGCATTTCACACAGAGCGGTCGATGCTAGCCCCCGAAGCTCCGAAGACGACAAAAGAGATGAAAGTGAAAGGTAAAACAACTGACCCTGAACCTATGAAGATATTTGGGGAAAAGCCACCCCCGAAACTCAATGATCCAGTAACCGAGGCTAAAGCTCAGGAGTTTTTGAGGTTCTTAAAACACAGTGAATACAGTGTTGTAGACCAACTCAAGAAGCAACCGACCCGGATTTTAGTACTTGATCTATTGTTAAGTTCAGAAAAGCATTGAGAGGCCCTGTTGAAAGTTTTGAATCAAACCTTTGTTGAGAGTAATATTTCAGTTGGAAAGCTCGACCAAATCATCAGATACATCACTGATTGCAATCATATCACTTTCAATGATGATGAGATACCGGAAGAGGGAACGAAATCCAACAAGGCCCTCATTATTACTACCCATTGCAAAGGTCACATAATGCCAGGGGTGCTTATTGACAACGGCTCCGCTCTAAATGTCATGCCTTTAGCTACCCTACAACGGTTGCCAATCGATAGTTCGCATATAAAGCCTTGTCAAAATACAGTGAGGGCATTCGACGGGACCCAAAGGGAAGTGGTTGGGAAGATTGAAGTACCCCTGCTCATTGGTCCGACTGAGTATGTTGTAGATTTTGTAGTCATAGATATCCGGCCATCCTACAATTGCTTATTAGGAAGGTCGTGGATCAATTCCACTGGAGCCGTCCCCTCTTCCTTACACCAGAAATTGAAGTTTATTATTGAAGGAAAGTTAGTGACTTTCCATGCCGAGCAAGATGTTGTGGCCTCGGTAACCTCAGATGCTCCGTACATTCCTACTGACAAGGAGGCCTTGGAATGTGCCTTTAGAGCATTAGAGTTCGCCAATGCTACCTTCGTCGCTTAGGGGAATAGGATCATGTGCCCAAGATTGTCAAACTGCACTAAGATGGTGGTGATGGAAACACTAGAAAGAGGATCAGAGAAGGAAGAGGTCTGGGAAGAAACCTGCAAGGACGTCTGTGGCCTATAAATGTTATCCACAAGAATGACCATTTTGGGCTTGGACATAAGCCTAACTCCTGAATTTCCTTAGCATGGTGGTTGTGAGTCTTGTTGTGGAAAAGAAAACCTGGAAACTAAAGATAATGAAGAAAAATAAAATATATCCTAAAAAATAAAGAGAAAAAATAACCAAAAATAATAGAACAAAATAGTTCAAAAAATAAAAATAAAAATAAATGTATCAGTAGTTGCCGTGGCGTCGAGGGTTGCCGAGGCATGCACATCCATGGGTGCCGAGGCGTCAGGGGTTGTCGAGGCGTGCGCGTCCATGGTTGCCGAGGCGTGCGTATCAGGAGTTGCTGCGGTGTTGAAGGTTGCCGTTTTCGATACTTCTTATAGTCCATCTGCACCCTCCATCGGGTGATAATATTGCCCAAAAAGAGTTTGGCCAATGTGCTTGCCACTACTCCCTTTTGCATTACCATGGTGGATGTGTCTTTCTTCTTTGTTCGCTTGTAGTCCATGTATACTCTCCACCTTGCTACTATTCCTGAAGGCACAAATATATTAATAGGAAAAATTATATCCATTCTCAACCATTCAATTACCTCATTCTTGTCGACTTCTATCATGGTTGGATGTAGCCTTTGTTGTCGTGGCAATTGCTGCTCGAGCCAATTGCCGTGGCAATCAGTTGTCAAATTTTGCTTTAAGTCAAGGGAAGAATCAATTTTCTGAAGAGCTTTATGAATCCAAACACCTTTTTCTTTTGGCCTCTCAAACATCTCCATCAGTAGAGATTTCGATGGCTTCAAATCTACCAACCTCGGTTCCTCAAGACATACCTGCAATGGACGAGGTGAGTTTTTAAAGAATTCAAAAGGTTCAACTATTACCTGCTCATATTCCATTGGCAAAGTACTATCATCTCGTTGATCTTGCATGTGGTCGTGTAATTGCCGTGGCAATTGTAGATGAGAGCAATCTACAGATTCCTGCTTCAACATCAACGTTGTAACCTTCGGGCATCGTTCTCGAGAATTTGCTGTAGTATTGTTGTTCTCGCCACCGAGTGTTGTCGCGGCATTGCTCGCTCAGGCTCTCAATCATTGCCGAGGCAATTTGTTGTTCAAGCTCATCATGTATTGGACAGTCTCTCTCATTGGCATCCTCTTGACTTTGAGGTTCTAGTTGTTCCTCACACATCGGAGAGATTTCTTTGTAATGCTCCTTATCCTCTCGCCTTGGGACGTCAGTATCCCTAGGAATGAATTTTTGGTGCATGTTATCCATGACATATGTGGATCTCCCCAATTGATCTTCTGAATCCCCTAAGGTTGCATCCCACTAAGCTATCCTCGTATCCATAGATTTTGATAGTTCTCGATTCTCTTCAATTGATCTGTCAAGTCTAGCCAAGGAAGCTAGTAACGTTTCCTCCAAGGAATTGGAATGCTCTTGAAAAGGACTACATTGCCATGGCATGTCTGTTGCTGCGGCAAAATTGTCATGGTAAAAAAAATTTTGAGCTTGTTGACCATTCCACGAAGAATTTTGCTGTTGGTTCCCTCTATGGTCCTCCATGTAGTTATATGCACCGAAAATGTGAGGGCAATTTTCAAACACATGATGTTCTCCACACATAGCACAAGATTTTTCTACGGTATAAGTTATTTGGGCTTTTCTCGGTTGGTATAGGTAATCATCAAAGGGTGCAAGAAACTCTTGATTGGATTGATTCATATCTTCGAACATCATCTCTCGAATAGATCGGCTTTTATTTCCTGACATGTTGATGTCCCTTAACTTGTAGCGCACCTAATTTTTTTTTTTGATAAAACAAACAAAAAGAAAAGTTAGTAAAACTAATAGAAAAAAATGCAATAACAAAAACAACTAACACCAATTGCCAATTCTTCATGGCAATAGCGACTTTGTTTTTACTTTCTTGCACTTTCTTTTTATTTTTCTTGTTTAAAATTCAAAGGGCTAACAAACTTTGGTTTTGCATTGGTATATGACCAGGGCGAGACCGACTTCACCAGAATATCCCTTTGATCCAGAAATCGAACGAACCTTTCAAAGACTTAGACGAAGGATAAGAGAAGCAATGGTAAATCAAGACGGCAATATGAATCAAGATGTTCGAGCAGGAGGAAGAGTGATTCTTGCACAAAACAGAACTATTCGAGACTATCTTGAAGAAGATCTTGATGGACTTAACCCAGGAGTTGTCGCACCTGAAATTGAAGCCGACCACTTTGAGTTGAAACCGGTAATGTTTAATATGATCAACACAATAGGTCAATTTGGCGGCTCAAAGAATCAAGATGCACGACAACATCTGAAATCTTCCCTCGAGATTTGTAACTCGTTCAAGATACACGGAGTCACCCCCGATGTCCTACGATTAAGATTATTCCCCTATTCACTGAGGGATAGGGCGAAAGCATGGTTGAATAGCATTCCTGCCGGATCAATAGCATCTTGGACTGATCTTTGTCGTGATTTTCTTGCTAGATTTAATCCTACAAATTTGACTGATAAGCTTCGTAATGACATTACTTCTTTTCGGCAGGCAGATGATGAATCCATGTACGAGGCTTGGGAGCGATATAGAGAACTTCTACACAAATGCCCCCTACACGGATTCCCGGTGTGGACTCAAGTAACAATGTTTTACAACGCCGTGAATACACCAACAAGGATGATACTAGATGCCTCGGCAAACGGCATACTCCTAGATAAGTCGCTGGAGGAAGCGATGCAAATTTTAAACAGGCTGGCCAAGAATGACTATCAATTCCCATCTACTGGAAGAGGAGGAGTTAGACGCGTAAGCCACAATACATGAACTAGGATCATCGATTCAATTTCGCACAATTGGCCGCTTTAACCAAGATGGTCCAGAACATGCAAAAAACCAAACAACACACATGAAGTCAAGGTAATGGATTCTTTTTGTGAGTTATGTGGTGATAACCATAATTCTTCTGAATGTATGCAGAATCCGGAATCCAGCTTCTATGTGGGGGAATTACAATCGAGCAACAACATGATGTCCAATACATACAATCCAGCTTGGAAGAAGCACCCAAATTTTTCATGGAGTAATCCCAACAATGCTCTAAACCGAACAATCAAAATACACAAGCATCGGGATTCCAGAGAATATGCCACGACAAATGGATGCCGCAAAGAACAACCGACAACATCTAGTTCTTTGGAAAATTCTTTAAATGCTTTTATGATGAAAACTGAATCTTATATGGCTGAGAATAGTAATTTCATAAAAAGAACTTATGCTTTTATTAACAGGACCGAGATGAGATTGCAAAACCAAGAGGCGGCAATCAAATCATTGGAAAATCAAGTCGGACAGTTTGCTCAAAATCTGAATACTAGACCACAAGGAGGTTTACCTATCGATACTGAAGTCGCAAGAGGAACTGGCCATGAGCAATGTAAGGCGATCACCACTAGAAGTGGCCAACAACTTAGAGAGGTTCAAACCCGCTCGTCAAACAAAACTCCACAAAAAGATCAGGTCGAACCTAGCGGCAAAGCCTCAGATGCCGAACCATTAATTGCCGCGGCAACCGGCAATAAGCATGCCTCGGCAACCGACGATAAAGACGCCTCGGCAACTTGCGATAAGCATGCCTCGGCAACCCCAGTGGATAATGCCTCGGCAACTCCAGATGTCCTGGCAATGCCGTCAATCAGGTTTCAAACCAATGAAAGGATTTAAGATATCCGACTTCCACCACCATTCCCACAAAGGTTGAAGCAACAAAAGCAAGAATACCAATTCAAGAAGTTTCTTGATATCCTAAAGCAAGTCCACATCAACTTGCCACTGGTGGAAGCAATTGAACAAATGCCAAACTATGCCAAGTTTCTTAAAGACATTGTGTCCAAGAGAACAAGGCTAGGAGAGTTCGAAACAGTTGCCGCGACAGAGGGATGCATGGCAATGTTGCACAATCGTATGCCACCCAAGTTGAAGGATCCCGAAAGTTTCACAATACCATGTTCCATTGGAAATCACTATGTCGGGAAAGCATTATGCGACCTTGGGGCTAGCATAAACTTGATGCCTAAATCGGTTTTCCAGAAACTAGGAATCGGGAAGGCAAGACCTACAACAGTCATGCTGCAACTAGCCGACAGATCCTATGTGCATCCAGAGGGAAAAATCGAGGACATACTGGTAAAAGTTGATAAATTTATTTTTCCCGCTGACTTTATTGTTTTGGATTGTGAAGCAGATGAGCATGCACCCATCATTCTCGGGAGACCATTCCTAGCAACAGGGAAAACCTTGATTGATGTTGAAAAGGGAGAACTCACAATGAGGGGAATGACCAGCAAATTAAACTAAATGTGTTCCAAACACTAAGGCATGCCGATGATCCAGAAGAATGCCAACTTCTTCATGCCACGACAGAGTTTAACTTCGACGAGAAATTTAGTTGCCTCGGTAACTACATTGCCGAACAAAAGGAACCTGAGGAGTATGAAGAACCGGTCAATGAGGAACAAAAAGAAAAGGCAAATTGGCTAGTCAATCGACCAGGAAAAGAAGCTGGTCAAAATGTTGATGCCACACAAGAAGGCAATAGGGAAGAGGACGCGGATCTAGAGATATGTGATGCATTCCCGGATGAACAAATTTTAGTTGCCTCGGCAACCCTCGACGCCTCGGCAACCCTAGACGCCTCGGCAACCCTCGACGCCTCGGCAAACCTTGACGCCTCGCAACCATGGATGCACATGCCTCGACAACTCTCGACGCCACAGCAGTCTTTGACGCGCACGCCGCGGCAATTCTGGGAGCAGTCACTATGGCAGCACATGCCTCGGCAATACCCTGGTACGCAGATTTAGTTAACTTCCTTGTTTGTGGTATTTTTCCTTATAGCATTACTCACCAAGGGAAGAAGCGGTTCCGCCATGATGCTAAGCTTTACTTTTGGGACGAGCCTCTTTTGTTTAAACAATGTGCAGATCAGGTTATACGCCGATGTGTCCCTGAAGAAGAGCAACAGAATGTACTCCGGTAATGCCATTCTTCACCCTATGGAGGACATTTTGGAGGAACTCATACCGCGGCCAAAGTCTTGCAATCTGGTTTGTAGTGGCCAACATTGTACAAAGATGCCCAAGACTTTTACAAGCAATGTGATCGTTGCCAAAGGACGGGCAATATCTCGAGACGACATGAGATGCCACTCCAAAACATCATCGAGGTGGAACTGTTCGATGTATGGGGGATCGATTTTATGGGACCTTTCCCATATTCATTCGGCAACCTCTACATCTTACTCACCGTCGACTATGTGTCTAAATGGGTAGAGGCAGCTGCAGTTCCCAACGACGATTCCAAGACCGTGCAACGATTCCTGCAGAAAAACATATTTACACGGTTTGGGATGCCGAGAGCAATTATCGATGACGGGGCAAGCATTTTGACAATGTACTAATTGCCAAGATGTTGCAACGCTCGGCATATCACACAAGATCGCCACGGCATATCACCCACAAACCAACGGGCAAGCGTAAATTTCCAACCGGGAGTTGAAGGGAATACTCGAGAAAGTTGTAAATCCCTCAAGGAAGGATTGGTCATTAAGACTAGATGACGCACTTTGGGCATATCGCACTGCATTCAAAACACCCTTAGGTATGTCCCCCTTCCGACTTGTCTATGGTAAAACATGTCATCTACCGGTGGAAATCGAGCACAAGACGTACTGGGCAATCAAGACTGTGAATATAGATTGGGAAAGTGCCGGACAAAAGCGCTTGATGGATCTCAATGAGATAGAAGAATTTCGTGCACTCGCCTATAACAATGCACGAATCTACAAGGAGAAAATAAAGCGATGGCATGACAAGAAACTATTGCCACGGCAATTCACACCAGGGCAACTAGTTCTCCTATTCAATTCTCGGCTAAAACTTTTCTCGGGAAAGCTGAAATCAAGATGGTCGGGACCATTCGAAGTCGTCAAACCATTCTCTCATGGTGTCGTGATAATCAAGTCCATCTCTGACAACCATGAATTCAAATTTAATGGACAAAGATTGAAGCACTACAATGGTGCCCATATGGAACGTAACAAGGAAGTGGTCAATTTAGGAGATGCATGAGCATGCTCTCCCTTTTTATATATTTTTTATTTTTATTTTTTATTTTTATTTTTTTTACTATTTAAGTATTTTATTTTTTTCGATTTTTTTAATTTTTTTTCGATTATTAAGTAGTTTTAGGATAGATTTTTTTTAGTTTAAGAATCCTATTACACATCTTTATTTATTTTCTTTATTAGTTTATCTTTAATTTTAATCCTTATTTGATTTGTTTTTGAATTGTAGGAAAGGAAGTTCAAGATAAATAAGGAATTCTAAACCAAGTAGGAAAACATCTTCAACAAGGAAACTAATGGGCTGAATCTAAGGCTTATATAAAGCCTCCAATTCATCCTAACCAAAACCCCTTTGTTGAAAATTCCTACCAAACCCTAAACCCTTTTTCGATTTCTCCCAATCCCAACCACCTATCTTTTCTATAAAACCCATCACCCTTAACCTATTCCTACTTTCTATCTTGCAACTTTTTAGTTTCTTTTCTTTTCTTTTCTTTGTTTTTACTCACAACCAAGATCATACATGGCATCCAAGATTAAACTTTTAGTTCATCCAAGTTCCTCCAAAGAACCAAGATACAAGAAGTTTGCTACACCGGCGGTTCAAGAAAGATTTCAATCCAAGTTTGAAAGCCGGAAGATTCATGAAGAACAAGGCTTTGAATACTCCAACTCTCATCAAGATTTCGGCCTTGAACCATTCATCTTCAAGAGGATTGCACATCAAAAGTGGCAAATCTTTTTCCATCAACCGGAACCGGGTAACATCTCATGGGTAAGAGAATTCTATGCTCACTCACCTAACCCGGATAATCCTTATGTTTTTGTTCGTGACAAGGCCATACTTATAAGTCCCGAAAGCATCAACACCTTTTACGGACTTTACATTGAGAAGGACGAGCATCAAGCCTTCGTTGACCAAATCAATCCCAAGCAACTCGACAAGGTGCTTCAAGAACTCACTCAACCGGGAACTCATTGGAACGACGGTAAATACAAGGGCACGGTAAATCGCCTTCGGCTTAAACCCGAGGCAAAAATATGGAATAAGTTTGTTAAAACTTCTTTAATGCCCTCCACACATAATACTACCGTTGATATACCACGTCTTTTGCTCATACATTCTATTTTGCATAATCGCATCATTAACATTGGAAAAATTATTTGTGATGAGATTTTTGTATGCAGCTCAAAAGATAAGGGTTATCTTTTCTTCCCTTGCTTAATTTCTAATCTTTGCAAGGAGATGCATGTCCCGAGTGAGTCCACCGATGAAAAGGCCCTACCCAAGTCTGGTTGGAATCAAGCACTAATCCGGAAGCTAATGGGAGAGGCACCGGGAGATTCTTCAAGGCCTCCAATTGCCACGGCAACTCCTGCCGCGGCGGCAATCCCTAATGCCCAAGCACCTAACGCCAGGGCAACTCGGCCATTAATCCCGGGACACTTTGAAGCAGTTTTGCACCCATTGGTGAGCCGCCTAAGGCAAATTGAAGATCGGCAACTAATGTTCATGCGGTACATGAAGGAGCACAACAATGCCATCACCAAGTAATCCTAGAAAAGTACCCGGACAATCGCGTGCCATTCCCAATCTTTCCCGCCGAGATCCTTGCCCCGACAACCAAGGAAGCTGACGCCATGGCAACCAACCCTGAAGATGCCACGGCTACCAAAGCTAAATACATCCCGGCAACCACTGCAAAAGCCAAAGGTAAAGCATCTATGCCCGAATCAACTCCTACGGAATCATTCTCTGATTTTTTAGATTCGGACGATTCCTCCATTGAACCAATAAAGACCGCACCAATTGAATCCTCCAAGCGAAAAGCCATTGATATTGATGAAGAGGACGATGAGGACAACCCCGTACGAGGATCGATTCCACCACCGGCAACAAGAAAACAACCATCGCGTTCAAGCAAGAGAATCAAGACACCGACAAGGAGGAAACTAATCATCTACGATGACGAACTCTCAGAGTAAGTCCTCGTATGCATTTTTATTTTATTTTTTCGCATGCATTGAGGACAATGCCTCACTCGAGTTTGGGGGGGTAGTTACCATGTTTACTTACATTCATCTTAAGTATTACATTTAGGATACATAAATTGCTTGCCATGCCCTTAATTGGAACAAGAATTGCTTAGATTTGATGAATATTCGATGATGACTTTGCCAATGCACTTAATTGATAGAATTTTTATTCTAGGATAACCATGGAAAAACTTAGAATTTTACTATGATGCTAAATTTGATGAAACATTGTTGTGGTTTGATTGATTTAAGAAGTTCTAGTAAACTTAGGTTGATAATTAACAAATTGGGGGATTAGAATAAAAATTGGATGAATGCTAGAGGTGCCCGAAATTGGCTCTAGCATATGCTAAAAAAATTGATCACTAGAGGTGCCCGAAACTGGCTCTAAGAGGTGTTAAAAAAAATTTAACTAGAGGTGCCCGAAACCGGCTCTAGTCAATTAAATTAACTTAAGAAAACTAAAAATAAAACACTAGAGGTGCCCAAAACTGGCTCTAGCTAAAACATGTTAAAAAGAACCCAATAAAGTAATTTGAAAACCTATTGTTTGCATAGGATCCGAAAAATCAACTTGCACACAACTCCGCACACACTCACAAGCATTATAGTTTGATTCCGAGTAATTCCTCAGTTTTCTGAAAAATAAAAAGCCAATCATACTTTGTGCCCCGGTTCAGAGAATTGAAATCAAGTTCAAAGCTAAGTTTGTGAAAGTTGAAGTCTTGGCAGGTAATTATGAGTTTGCATTGCTTGAGGACAAGCAATAGTTCGAGTTTGGGGGTGTGATAAGTGTTCAAAAGTACTATTTTTCTTACCCTTTTTACTCATATTATTGTTAGACTTAGGCTCATATTAGTTGCATAGCTAGCCATTCATACATTAATCCATGTTTCCTTCCATCATTGAGCTTGATTACATAACTTGGTAGTTTTTGTGGAAAAGATGCTGCTTTGGTGTGCTTTGTGTGTGTATGTGCATGATCACTTGCCAAAGCAATGTCGAGATAGTTGCCAGGGCAATGCATGAAGGAGACGCCGAGCCAGATGCCATGGCAATTATCGACAAAGAGAAAATGCAATAGGGATGTCGAAATTAATGACTTTACAAGCCCAAGCCCAAAGGAATTTGATTGCCATGCAGAGATTAAAGAAGAATTAAATTCCAAGAAGATAGGGGAAGTTCTAATAGGAATAAAATTATAATAAGGAATTATATTCTTTAAAAATAATTTAATTCCAACTCAAACTCCTCCTCAAAGAAGGAATTTGGCCTAGCCCTATAAATAGATAGGAGATTTCAACAACTTGAGAGAGAGCATTAGGGCAAATTTCGACAAGACCAAGAGAGGAAGCAAGGGGAATTTTCGACAAGCTTCATCCTTTTTTTTCTTGTTCGGTTGGGTTCATGCTAGGGATTGTTTATCTTGTGTTTCTTTGGAACCTAGCCATGAACTAAATTTACTTGGCTATGGTTATTGTGTTTTGTGGTTGTGAGAAACTATTGGTTTTTGTTTAGGTAATAAGAGTTTGCACTTTTCTATTTCAAGGTTTATTCATTCTTGGTTCTTATTATTGTTTGCGAGTGAATTGGGAGAGGATCTCGTGATTTTATCCATTTATCTAATATCGGGAGAGTTAGATTCAAGAAACGAATGAATATGATCTTTATTCAATCCAATGATGGTGAAGATTAATCCGGCTTAGGAATAAGTTAAGGATTTCAACGGCTAAGAGGAGCGCAAGATTGGTTGTTGTTCACCATTGATTCACGCAGGGATGCATTATCAAGGCATGCACAAGTAGCTAGAGTTTCGACTTAGGGATAAGAAGAAACCATTGAAGAACGCTCCGCCGAACCTTGAAGTTGCTGCCCAGACGCCCAAGTAGTTGCCCAGGCAACCATCGATTAGTTGCCAAGGCAACCCCGTTGTGCAAGTTGCCACGGCAACTGAGTTGCCCGTGCACTCTTTTACCAAGGCGATCCAATCGGCTATCATACCTCAACTCACGATAACCTAGCCTATCTCTCTCAATTGAATTCATCTTTTCTTTTACTTATTTGCTTTCTAGATTAGTTAAACTTCTATAATCTTTTATTTGTGTTTTTATTTTTACAGTGCAAGAGACTAGATTCTTGAAGTAGCACCAATCCCTGTGGAGACGATATCTTTTATACTATAACTTGCGACGTGTATACTTGCACATTTGCGTAGCACTTATTACGCGCAACACTCCTTGCAAAAAAAAGCAAGAGTGGAAGAAGAGAGAGGAATAGCGGAAAGCCAGACTCCAAGGAGAAGAGATCCTATGGGCTCCTATCACCTATGCGGATATGAAAAAGATTTTCATGTCCGACAGAGTTGTGAATCCAGGGCTCAAGGTTCAGGAAGCTAATATGGAGAATGAACGGATCCTCAATGAAGTGTTGATATGTGAAGCCGTGGAAAGGATGGATGTGAATGTAATCTTTGAAGATGGCAGGGTGGCCCAGCCCTTGGAAAAGATCAACCCATGCTTTCCGAGAAAAGAGCTTGACAATTGGACCAACAAGGAACTGCATGTAATTTTTAGGACTCAATCAAAGTAATGCCCAGAATCACCCTATTACTTTTGGCCCACAAGTAATAGGAGTCTTTTGTAATAGGGCCACTATGTCAATCTGTTTTATTTTCAATGAAAATGATGTTTTCCCATGTTTCTCAAATGGCAAACACAACATTCATTTCATTCATTTTTCATTCATTCATTACTTATTCTCTCGTTGCTTATTTATTCATATATAAGCTATTTCTGTCCCACAATGCATACTCCTAAACTCGTGCAGGTCTTTGAACATTAATTGTATGAAGGATTCGGGGTTTGAGCCCACGGTAGATTTTGAACCACCCTCGTGTTCAGCTAAAATAGATGAAAGGGGATGATAAAGAGGAATATGAGGTCCCAGATGAGTTGTTAAGTCTAACGGCTAGTGAAGAAAAGCAGATTTTACCTTACCAAGAATAATTAGAAGTACTGAATTTGGGGACCAAAGAAGAAAAGAAAGAAGTGAAGATCGGTACTACCTTGTCGCTGAAAGTGAGACAAGATTTGGTGGAATTACTTTCAAAATTCAAAGATGGGTTTGCATGGACATATCAAGACATGCTGGGTTTAGACACAGATATTGTAGTACACAAAATCCCGATAAAGCCGGAATGCAAGCTAGTCCAGCAAAAGCCTCGAAGGATGAGACTAGATATGTTGTTAAAGGTCGGGGAAGAAGTGCAGAAATAGTTTGAAGCCGAATTTTTAAAGGTTTCCAAGTACCCAGAGTGGGTAGCCAACATAGTCCATGTGCCCAAAAAGGATGGAAAAGTGCTCATGTGCGTTGACTATAGGGATCTCAATAGGGCAAGTCATAAGGACAATTTTCCCATGCCTCACATTGATACCCTAGTCGAAAACACTACAGGGCATCTTAGTTTTCCTTCATTGATGGCTTTTCAGGATATAATCAAATTAAAATATGGCCCGGCGATATGGGGAAGACCACCTTTGTAACCATGTGGGGGACGCTTTACTATAAAGTTATGCCTTTCGGATTGAAGAATGCCGGGGCAACTTACCAAAGGGCCATGGTTACCTTGTTCTATGACATGATGCACAAAGAGATTGAGATGCATGCGATAGCCAAGTCCCGAACTAAAGAAGAACACATTGAGAATTTGCAGAAGCTGTTCCAAAGGCTAAGAAAGTATCAGTTGAAGCTTAACCCGTCCAAGTGTACATTTGCAGTCATATACAGAAAGCTCTTAGAATTTGTGGTTAGTCAGAAAGGGATTGAAATCGACCCTGACAAAGTGAAAGCAATTCAAGATCTGCCGCCACCTCAAATTCAGAAGGAGGTCCGAGGTTTCTTAGGAAGGCTCAATTACATTTCTCGGTTCATCTCCCATTCATCTCCCAATTAACCAACAAATGTGATCCTATTTTTAGATTGCTCCGAAAGAATGACCTAGGAAGATGGGATGAAGATTACCATGAAACCCTAGAGAAGATTAATAAGTATCTGACTAATGCCCCAATTTTGGTAGCACCGGTGCTAGATAGGCCGTTGATTTTGTACTTGACGGTATTTGATAATTCGATGGGGTGTGTATTAGGGAAGCATGATGAGACAGGCAAGAATGAAAGGGTCATTTATTACTTGAGCAAGAAGTTCATCGAATATGAGTCGTGGTACCCATAGATCCAAAAACTGTGTTGTGCCCTGGTATGGGCTACTAGACGACTCATGCAATACATGTTATACCACACCACTTGCCTGATTTCCCGGATGGATCCACTGAAATTTCTGATGGAGGCACCGGCATTAACCGAAAGAATGGCCCATTGCAAAATGTTGCTATCCGAGTTTGATATTGTCTATGTGAGCCAGAAAGCAGTAAAAGGGAGTGTGGTAGCAGATCTTTTGGCAAGCTGCACCTCAAGTGACTATGAGCCTTTGGACTTTAGTTTTCCGAATGAAGATTTGATTGGTACTTTAGAGGAGGAAGGGCCCACTAGTGTATCTTGGAAGCTCTATTTTGATGGGGCATCTAATGCCCTAGGTAGTGGGATAGGGGCCGTATTACTTTCCCCTAAAGAAGTCTACTATCCCTTTACCAATAGGTTGGAATTCTTTTGTACAAACAATATAGCCGAGTATGAGGCTTGCGTCATGAGACTTCGGGCAGCCATAAAAAGAAAAATCAAGGTACTTCAGGTCTTCGGGGATTCGTCTTTGGTGATATACCAGCTCCGGAAAGAATGGGAGATAAGAGATCAAAAATAGTCAAATACTATGATTTAATCCAGGAGTTGGTTAAAAATTTTGAAGAAATCAGCTTCGCGTACCTGCCAAGGGAAGATAAAAAGATGGCCGACGCCTTGGAAACCTTGGCTACTATGTTTAAGGCAAGCCCGACTTCCGAGATGAAGTCAGTTGAGATGCAGATTTTTGAGGTACCGGCTCACTGTTATAATTTGGAAGAGAAAGAGGATGACAACCCGTGGTACTACGATATCCTCTAGTATATAAAGTTCCAGGTTTACCCAAAGGATGCCAATGATAATGACAAAAGAACCATTAGAAGGTTGGCTTCGGGTTACGTCCTTGACGGAGAAGTCTTGTATAAGAGAAGTAAAGACCAGGTTTTGTTGAGATGCGTCAATGCTAAGAAAGTTGAAATCATCTTAGCCGAGGTACACAATGGCTTGTACGGGACCCACGCTAATGGTTTTTCAATGGCCAGAAAGATCATGAGATATGGATATTTTTGGTCTACCATGGAGGGAGATTGTATCAAATATGAAAAGAAATGTCACAAATGTCAGATCTATGGCGAAAATATACATGATCCACCGGTATCGCTTCACACTATGAACTCACCATGGCCTTTTGCTACTTGGGGCATAGACGTTATCGGTCAAATACATCCTATAGCTTTTAATGGGCACTGTTCATCTTAGTAGCCATAGATTACTTTACCAAATGGGTAGAAGCTGCTTCTTATGCTAGCATCACAAGGGAAACCGTATGTAAATTCTTAAAAAAAGAGATTATCTACTGTTACGGTCTGCCAGAAAGAATCGTCATCGATAATGCTTCCAATCTAAACAATAAGATGATGATTGAAGTATGTGAACAGTTCAAAATTGTGCACCGTAATTCTACCACTTATCGTCCCAAGATGAATGGAGCAGTCGAAACGGCAAACAAGAATATCAAGAAGATCATAGCCAAGACTAATGAGACTTTCAAGGATTGGCATGAGAAGTTACCGTTTGCACTTTTTGCTTACCGAACGTCTGTAAGGACCTCGACAACGACAACGTCGTATTCATTGGTCTATGGCACAGAAGCGGTACTCCACATCGAAGTGGAGATCACATCACTAAAGATCCTGAATGAAGAGTTAGAAGATGCTGAATGGATGCAAGAAAGGTTTGATCAGTTGAACCTCATTGATGAGAAAATATTAAGGGCTATCTCTCATGGTCAAATGTATTAGAAGAGGATGATGCATGCCTAAAATAAGAAGGCTCGCCCGAGAGAGTTCTAAGAAGGAGATCTGGTGCTCAAGAAGATTTTGGCAATTCAAAAGGACTTATGAGGAAAATGGATGCCTAACTAGAAAGTGCCTTATGTTGTTAAGAAGGCCTTTTCAGGAGGAGCGTTAATTCTGACAAAAATGGATGGGAAAGAGTTGAGAAATCTAGTGAATTCGAACTCTGTCAAGAAGTATTACGCTTGAAAAAAAAGAAAAGTGGAGTGAAATCCGAAAGGGCGCTTCACACAATGAAACACATGTGGTGAAAACCTGAAAGGATGCCCCATGTAAAAAAAAAGAAAAACTAAAAAGAAAAGTGAGGGTTCAAGATGGAAACTCGGAAACATGCGTCTTAAAGCCAAAGGAGAATCTGAATTGAAAATCCAAAAAGGACGGTTCAGATGAATTTTGAGGATTAGGTGATAAGTGTTCAAAAGTACTATTTTTCTTACCCTTTTTACTCATATTATTGTTAGACTTAGGCTCATATTAGTTGCATAATTAGCCATTCATGCATTAATCCATGTTTCCTTCCAATGTTGAGCTTGATTACATAACTTGGTAGTTTTTGTGGGAAAAGATGCTGCTTTGGTGTGTTTTGTGTGTATGTGCAGGATCATTTGCCAAAGCAAGGCTAGAGCTAGTTGCCAAGGCAATACATGAAGGAGATGTCGAGCTAGTTGCCAGGGCAATGCATGAAGGAGACGCCGAGCCAGTTGCCAGGGCAATTGTCGACAAAGAATAAGGTGATATGGTAGTCGAAATGGATGACTAGACAAGCCCAAGATGACGTGGAGTAAAGCTAAATCCCAAAGGAATTTGATTTCCCTGAAGAGATTAAAGAAGAATTAAATTCCAAGAAGATAGGAGAAGTTCTAGTAGGAATATAATTATAATAAAGAATTATATTCTTTAAAGATAATTTAATTCCAACTTAACTTCCTCCTCAAAGAAGGACTTTGACCTAGCCCTATAAATAAGAGGCCATATCGTCAACTTCCAAGGAGAGCAAGAGAGGGGAATTTTGACAACTCCAAGGAGAGCAAGAGGAGAGAATTTTCGACAAGCATCTAGGGCAAGGAGGATTTCGACAAGTTTCCTTCTTCATCTTTTTCTTTCTTGTTCGATTAGGTTCATGCTAGGGATTATTTATCTTGTGTTTCTTTGGAACCTAGCCATGAACTAAATCTATTTGGCTATGGTTATTGTGTCTTGTGGTTGTGAGAAACTATTGGATTTTGTTTAGGTAATAAGAGTTTGCACTTTTCTATTCAAGGTTTATTCATTCTTGGTTCGTATTCTTGTTTGCGAGTGAATTGGGAGAGGATCTCGTAACTTCATCTATTTATCTAATATCGGGAGAGTTAGATTCAAGAAACGAATGAATATGATCTTTATTCAATCTATTGATGGTAAAGATTAATCTGGCTTAGGAATAAGTTAAGGATTTCAACGGCTAAGAGGAGCGCAAGATTGGTTGTTGTTCACCCTTGATTCACGCAAGGATGTATTATCAAGGCATGCACAAGTAGCTAGAGTTTCGACTTAGGGATAAGAAGAAACCATTGAAGAATGCTCTGCCGAACCTTGAAGGTTGCTGCCCAGAAGCCCAAGTAGTTGCCCAACTAGTCGCCCAGGCAACCCCGTTGTGCAAGTTGCCACGGCAACTGAGTTGCCCATGCACTCTTTTACCAAGACGATCCAATCGGCTATCACACCTCATCTCACGATAACCTGGCCTATCTCTCTCATTTGATCTCATTCATTCTTTTACTTTATTGCCTTCTAGTTTAGTTATTAGTTAAAATTCCTATAATCCTTTATTTGTGTTTTTACTTTTTTACAGTGCAAGAGACTAGATTCTTGAAGTGGCACCAATCCCTGTGGAGACGATATCTTTTATACTATAACTTGCAACGTGTATACTTGCACAATTGCGTAGCACTTATTACGCGCAACAAGGTTTTGGCGTCGTTGCCGGGAATTGGCAATAGCGACTTTGTTTTTATTTTCTTGGACTTTTTGTACTTTTCTTGTTTAAGATTCAAAGGGCTAACAAACTTTGGTTTTGCATTGGTATATGACCAGGGCGAGGCCGACTACACCAGAATATCCCTTTGATCCAGAAATCGAACGAACCTTACAAAGACTTAGACGAAGGATAAGAGTAGCAATGGCTAATCAAGACGACAATATGAATCAAGAAGTTCCAGCAGGAGGAGGAGTGATTCTTGCACGAAACAGAACTATTCGAGACTATCTTGAGGAAGACCTTGATGGACTTAATCCAGGAGTTGTCACACCTGAAATTGACGCCGACCACTTTGAGTTAAAACCGGTAATGTTTAATATGATCAACACAATTGGTCAATTTGGCGGCTCAGCAACTGAAGATGCACGACAACATCTGAAATCTTTCCTCGAGATTTGCAACTCGTGCAAAATACACGGAGTCACCCCCGATGTCTTACGAATAAGATTATTCCCCTGTTCACCGAGGGATAGGGCAAAAGCATTGTTGAATAGCATTCCTGCCGGATCAATAGCATCTTGGACCGATCTTTGTCGTCATTTGTTTGCTCGGTTTAATCCTACAAATTTGACTGATAAGCTTCGTAACGACATTACTTCTTTTCGGCAGTCAGATGATGAATCCATGTACGAGGCTTGGGAGAGATATAGAGAACTTCTACACAAATGCCCCCTACATGGATTCCCGGTGTGGACTCAAGTAACAATGTTTTACAACGCCGTGAATACACCAACAAGGATGATGCTAGATGCCTCGGCAAACGGCATACTTCTAGATAAGTCGTCGGAGGAAACAATGCAAATTTTAAACAGGCTGGCCAATAATGATTATCAATTCCCCTCTACTAGAAGAGGAGGAGTTAGACGCCAAGCCACAATACATGAACTAAGATCATCATATTCAATTTCGGCACAATTGGCCACTTTAACCAAGATGGTCCAGAACATGCAAAAACCAAACAACACACATGAGGTCAAGGTAATGGATTCTTTTTGTGAGTTATGTGGTGATAACCATGATTCTTCTAAATGTGTACAGAATCTGGAATCCAGCTTCTATGTGGGGAATTACAATCGGAACAACAATGTGATGTCCAATACATACAATCCAGCTTGGAATAAGCACCCGAATTTTTCATGGAGTAATCCCAACAATGCTCTAAACCAGAACAATCAAAATGCACAAGCATCGGGATTCCAGTAGAATATGCCACGACAACAGTTACCGCAGCAACAACCGACAACATCTAGTTCTTTGGAAAATTCTCTAAATGCTTTTATGTTGAAAACTGAATCTTATATGGCTGAGAATAGTAACTTCATAAAAAGAACTGATGCTTTTATTAACAGGACCGAGATGAGATTGCAAAACCAAGAGGCGGCAATCAAATCATTGGAAAATCAAGTCGGACAGTTTGCTCAAAATCTGAATACTAGACCGCAAGGAGGTTTACCTAGTGATACTGAAGTCGCAAGAGGAACTGGCCATGAGCAATGTAAGGCAATCACCACTAGAAGTGGCCAACAACTTAGAGAGGCTCAAACCCGCTCATCAAACAAAACTCAACAAAAAGATCAAGATGAACCTAGCGGCAAAGCCTCAGATGCTGAACCAGGAACTGCCTTGGCAACCGGCAATAAGCTTGCCTCGGCAACCGACGGTAAGGATGCTTCGGCAACTTGTGATAAGCATGCCTTAGAAACCCCAATTGATAATGCCTCGGCAACTCCAGTTGTCCCGGCAATGCCGCCAATTAGGTTCCAAACCAATGAAAGGATCGAAGATATCCGACTTCCACCACCATTCCCACAAAGGTTGAAGCGACAAAAGCAAGAATACCAATTCAAGAAGTTTCTTGATACCCTAAAGCAAGTCCACATCAACTTGCCATTGCTGGAAGCAATTGAACAAATGCCAAACTATGCCAATTTTCTTAAAGACATTGTGTCCAAGAGAACAAGGCTAGGAGAGTTTGAAACAGTTGCCGCAACAGAAGGATGCATGGCAATGTTGCACAATCGTATGCCACCCAAGTTGAAGGATCCCGAAAGTTTCACAATACCCTGTTCTATTGGAAATCACTATGTCGGGAAAGCATTATGCGACCTTGGGGCTAGCATAAACTTGTTGCCTAAATCGGTTTTCCAGAAACTAGGAATCGGGAAGGCAAGACTTAAAACAGTTATGCTACAGCTAGCCGACAGATCCTATGTGCATCTAGAGGGAAAAATCGAGGACATACTGGTAAAAGTTGATAAATTTATTTTTCCCGCTGACTTTATTGTTTTGGATTGTGAAGCAGATGAGCATGCACCCATCATTCTCGGGAGACCATTCCTAGCAACAGGGAGAACCTTGATCGATGTTGAAAAGGGAGAACTCACAATGAGGGTGAATGACCAGCAAGTTAAACTAAATGTGTTCCAAACACTAAGGCATGCCGATGATACAGAAGAATGCCAACTTCTTCATGCCACGACAGAGTTTAACTTCGACGAGGAATTTAGTTGCCTCGGCAGCTATATTGCCGATCAAGAGAAAACTGAGGAGTATGAAGAACCGGTCGATGAGGAACAACAAGAAGAGGCAAATTGGCTAGTCAATCGACCAGGTACATACTTTGAACCACTGGATTACTCAGGTAAGGAAGGTAAGCTCGAAAAACCCTCTATTGAACAACCATCGATTCTTGAGTTGAAACAATTGCCAGAGCAACTAAAATATACATACTTAGGAACCGATAATACATTGCCTGTAATTATTTCTTCTAAGCTACAGGCTGAGCAGGAAAAGAAGCTGATCAAGATGTTGAAGCTACACAAAAAGACAATAGGGTGGACAATTGCTGACTTGAAGGGAATTAGCCCAGCAGTGTGCATGCACGAGATTTTGTTGGAAGATGATCACAAACCTTCAATTGAGGCCCAGAGGAGACTGAATAATGCCATGAAAGGGGTTGTAATGAAAGAAATCATCAAGTGGCTTGATGCCGGCATTATATACCCTATCTCTGATAGTACATGGGTAAGTCCGGTACAATGTATACCGAAAAAGGGATGTATAACGGTGGTAAGTAATGAAAACAATGAACTCATTCCAACCAGGACTGTGACTGGTTGGAGGGTTTGTATGGATTATCGAAAGCTAAACAAAGCCACTAGGAAAGATCACTTCCCATTACCCTTTATTGATCAAATGCCTGACCGTCTTGCAGGTAAACTCTTTTATTGTTTTCTTGATGGTTATTCAGGTTACAATCAAATTGCCATAGCACCAGAAGATCAAGAAAAGACAACCTTCACATGCCCATACGGTACTTATGCCTTCCGAAGGATGCCGTTCGGATTGTGTAACTCCCCGGCAACCTTCCAAAAATGCATGGTGGCACTCTTTTCAGACATGGTCGAAGATGTTACGGGTAATAAGTGCTACGCAATTGTGCAAGTATACACATTGCAAGTTATAGTATAAAAGATATCGTCTCCACAGGGATTGGTGCCACTTCAAGAATCTAGTCTCTTGCATTGTGAAAAGTAAAAACACAAATAAATGATTATAGGAGTTTAACTAATAACTAATCTAGAAAGCAATAAAGTAAAAGAAAATATGAGATCAAATGAGAGAGAGATAGGCCAGGTTATCGTGAGTTGAGGTGTGATAGCCGATTGGATCGTCTTGGTAAAAGAGTGCACGGGCAATTCAGTTGCCGTGGCAACTTGCACAACGGGATTGCCTTGGCAACTAATCGATGGTTGCCTGGGCAACTAGTTGGGAAACTACTTGGGCGTTTGGGCAGCAACCTTCAAGGTTCGACAGAGCGTTCTTCAATGATTTCTTCTTATCCCTAAGTCGAAACTCTAGCTACTTGTGCATGCCTTGATAATACATCCTTGCGTGAATCAAGGGTGAACAACAACCAATCTTGCGCTCCTCTTAGCCATTGAAATCCTTAACTTATTCCTAAGCCGGATTAATCTTAACCATCAATAGATTGAATAAAGATCATATTCATTCGTTTCTTGAATCTAAATCTCCCGATATTAGATAAATAGATGAAATCACGAGATCCTCTCCCAATTCACTCGCAAACAAGAATAAGAACCAAGAATGAATAAACCTTGAATAGAAAAGTGCAAACTCTTATTACCTAAACAAAAACCAATAGTTTCTCACAACCACAAAACACAATAACCATAGCCAAATAGATTTAGTTCATGGCTAGGTTCCAAAGAATCACAAGATAAATAATCCCTAGCATGAACCCAATCGAACAAGAAAGAAAAGGATGAAGAAGGAGGCTTGTCGAAATCCTCCTTGCCCTAGATGCTTGTCAAAAATTCTCTCCTCTTGCCTTCCTTGGACTTTTCGAAATTCCCCTCTCTTGCTCTCTCTATGGATTGTCGAAATCTCCTTCCTATTTATAGGGCTAGGGAAAAGTCCTTCTTTGAGGAGGAAGTTAAGTTGGAATTAAATTATCTTTAAAGAATATAATTATTTATTATAATTATATTCCTACTAGAACTTCTCCTATCTTCTTGGAATTTAATTCTTCTTTAATCTCTTCATGGAAATCAAATTCCTTTGGGTTTGGGCTTTGCCCCACATCATCTTGGGCTTGTCTAGTAATTAATTTCGACTACCATATCACATTTGCTCTTTGTCGACAATTGCCCTGGCAACTGGCTCGGCGTCTCCTTCATGTATTGCCCCGGCAACTAGCTCGGCATATCCTTCATGTATTGCCCTGGCAACT
Organism: Hibiscus mutabilis; assembly: GCA_019671005.1. Classification (NCBI taxonomy): domain Eukaryota; kingdom Viridiplantae; phylum Streptophyta; class Magnoliopsida; order Malvales; family Malvaceae; genus Hibiscus; species Hibiscus mutabilis. The sequence goes on along the minus strand of CM033733.1, from coordinate 7,608,132 downwards.
AGCTCGGCATATCCTTCTTGTATTACCCTGGCAACTAGCTCTAGCCTTTCTTTGGCAAGTGATCCTGCACATACACACAAAACACACCAAAGCAGCATCTTTTCCCACAAAAACTACCAAGTTATGTAATCAAGCTCAACGATGGAAGAAAACATGGATAAATGCATGAATGGCTACTTATGCAACTAATATGAGCTTAAGTCTAACAATAATATGAGTAAAAAGGGTAAGAAAAATAGTACTTTTGAACACTTATCACACCCCCAAACTCGAACTATTGCTTGTCCTCAAGCAACGTAAACTAATAATTACCTGCCAAGACTTCAATTTTCACAAACTTAGCTTTGAACTTGATTTCAAATCTCTGAACCGGGGCACAAAGTGTGATTGGCTTTTTATTTTTCGGAAAACTTAGGAGTTATTCGGAATCAAACTATAATGCTTGTGAGTGTATGCGGAGTTGTGTGCAAGTTTATTTTTTGGATTCTATGCAAACAAGCAGCTTTCAAATTACTTCATTGGGTTCTTTTTAACATGTTTTAACTAGAGCCAGTTTTGGGCACCTCTAGTGTTTAGTTTTCTTAAGTTAATTTATTCGACTAGAGCCGGTTTCGGGCACCTCTAGCGATCAATTTTTTTAACACATACTAGAGCCAGTTTCGGGCACCTCTAGTGATAAATTTTTAGCACATGCTAGAGCCAATTTCGGGCACCTCTAGCATTCATCCAATTTTTATTCTAATCCCCAAATTTGTTAATTATCAACCTACGTTCACTAGAATTCCTTAAATCAATCAAACCACAACATTGTTCCATCAAATTTAGCATCATAGTAAAATTCTAAGTTTTTCCATGGTTATCCTAGAATAAAAATTCTATCAATTAAGTGCATTGGCAAAGTCATCATCGGATATTCATCAAATCTAAGCAATTCTTTTTCCAATTAAAGGCATGGCAAGTGATTTATGTATCCTAAATGTAATACTTAAGATGAATGTAACTAAACATGGTAACTACTAATAACAATCCCCCCAAACTCGAGTGAGGCATTGTCCTCAATGCATGCATTAAAGGAAAATGACAAAAAATAAAATGCATAGGAGGACTTACTCCGAGAGTTCGTCATCGTAGATGATTAGTTTCCTTTTGGTCGGTGTCTTGATTCTCTTGCTTGAATGTGATGGTTGTTTTCTTGTTGCCAGTGGTGGAATCGATCCTCGTACAGGGTTGTCCTCATCGTCCTCTTCATCAGTGTCATTGGCTTTTCGCTTGGAGGATTCAATTGGTGCGGTCTTGGTTGGTGCAATGGAGGACTCGTCCGAATCTGAAAAATCAGAAAATGATTTCGTAGGAGTTGATTCGGGCATAGGTGCTTTACCTTTGGCTTTTGCAGTGGTTGCCGGGATGTCTTTAGCTTTGGTTGCCGTGGCATCAGCTTGTGCAGGCACGATGTAGGTTGCCGTGGCAATTGCTTCATTGGTTGCCGGGGCAAGGATCTCGGTGGGAAAGATTGGGAACAGCACGCGATTGTCCAAGTACTTTTCTAGGATGACTTGGGTGATAGCATTGTTGTGCTCCTTCATGTACCGCATGAACATTAGTTGCCGGTCTTCAATTTGCCTTAGGTGGCTTGCCAATGGGTGCAAGAGTGCTTCAAAGTGTCCCGGTGTTGATGGCTGAGTTGCCCGGGCGTTAGGTACTTGGGCATTAGGGATTGCCGGGGCGGCAGGAGTTGCCGCGGCAATTGGAGGCCTTGAAGATTTTCTCGGTGCCTCTCCCATTAGCTTTTGGATTTGTGCTTGATTCCAACCGGACTTTGGTAGGGCCTTTTTATTGGTGGATTCACTTGGGACATTCATCTCCTTGCAAAGATTAGAAATTAAGGAAGGGAAGAAAAGAGAACCCTTATCTTTTGAGCTGCATACAAAAATCTCATCGCAAATAATTTTTCCAATGTTAATGATGCGATTATGCAAAATAGAATGTATGAGCAAATGACGTGGTATATCAACGGTAGTATTGTGTGTGGTGGGCATTAAAGAAGTTTTAACAAACTTATTCTATAGTTTTGCCTCAGGTTTAAGCCCAAGGCGATTTACCGTGCCCTTGTATTTATCGTCGTTCCAATGAGTTCCCGGTTGAGTGAGTTCTTGAAGCACCTTGTCGAGTTGCATGGAGTGATTTGATCAATGAAGGCTTGATGCTCGTCCTTCTCAATGTAAAGCCCGTAAAAGGTGTTGGCGTTTTCGGGACTTATGAGTATGGCCTTTGTCACGAACAAAAACATAAGGATTATCCGGGTTAGGTGAGTGAGCATAGAATTCTCTTACCCACGAGATGTTACCCGGTTCTGGTTGATGGCAAAAGATTTGCCACTTTTGATGTTCAATCCTCTCGAAGATGAATGGTTCAAGGCCGAAAATCTTGATGAGAGTTGGAGTATTCAAAGCCTTGTTCTTCATGAATCTTCCGGCTTTCAAACTTGGATTGAAATCTTTCTTGAACCACCGGTGTAGCAAACTTCTTATATCTTGGTTCTTTGGAGGAACTTGGATGAACTAAAAATTTAATCTTGGATGCCATGGTTGATCTTGGTTGTGAGTTTTGTAAAAACAAATAAAAGAAAAGAAAAGAAACTAAAAAGTTGCAAGATAAAAAGTAGGAATAGGTTAAGAGTGATGGGTTTTATAAAAAAGATAGGTGGTGAATATGGTGGGTGGGATTAGGGGAAAACGAAAAAGGGTTTAGGGTGGGGGAGAAGTTGACGACAAGGGGTTGTGATTAGGGTAAATTGGAGGCTTTATATAAGCCTTAGATTCAGCCCATTAGTTTCCTTGTTGAAGATGTTTTCCTACTTGGATTAAAATTCCTCTTTATCTTGAACTTTTTTTCCTACAATTCAAAAACAAATCAAATAAGGATTAAAGATAAAAGAAAATAAATAAAGATGTATAAAGGGATTCTTGACTTAAAAAAATAAATAAAATCTATACTAAAAAATTAATAATAATCAGAAATAATAAATAATAAAATAATAAAAATTTGAAAAAATAATAAAATAAAAAATAGTAATCGAAAAATAAAAATAATAAAAGAAAAATAAATAAATAAATAAAAATAAAAACATCAAAGGGAGAGCATGCTCATGCATCTCCTAAGTTGACCACTTCTTTGTTACGTTCCACATGGGCACCATTGTAGTGCTTCAATCTTTGTCCATTAACTTTGAATTCATGGTTGTCAGAGATGGACTTGATTATCACAGCACCATGGGAGAATGGTTTGACGACGTCGAATGGTCCCGACCATCTTGATTTCAGCTTTCCCGGGAAAAGTCTTAGCCGAGAATTGAATAAGAGAACTAGTTGCCCTGGCGTGAATTGCCGCGGCAATAGTTTCTTGTCATGCCATCGCTTTGTTTTCTCCTTGTAGATTCGTGCATTGTTATAGGCGAGTGCACGGAATTCTTCTATCTCATTGAGGTCCAACAAACGCTTTTGTCCGGCACTTTCCCAATCCATATTCACGGTCTTGATTGCCCAGTATGCCTTGTGTTCGATTTCCACCGGTAGATGACATGTTTTGCCATAGACAAGTCGGAAGGGAGACATACCTAAGGGTGTTTTGAATGCAGTGCGATATGCCCAAAGTGCGTCATCTAGTCTTAATGACCAATCCTTCCTAGAGGGATTTACAACTTTCTCGAGTATACCCTTCAATTCCCGGTTGGAAATTTCTGCTTGCCTGTTGGTTTGTGGGTGATATGCCGTGGCGATCTTGTGTGATATGCCGAAGTGTTGCAACATCTTGGCAATAAGTCTGTTGCCAAAATGCTTGCCTTCGTCACTGATAATTGCTCTCGGCATCCCAAACCGTGTAAATATGTTTTTTCTGCAAGAATCGTTGCACGGTCTTGGAATCGTTGTTGGGAACTGCAGCTGCCTCCACCCATTTAGACACGTAGTCGACGGTAAGTAGAATGTAGAGGTTGCCGAATGAAGAGGGGAAAGGTCCCATAAAATCGATCCCCCATACATCGAACAATTCCACCTCGATGATGTTCTGGAGTGGCATCTCATGTCGTCTAGAGATATTGCCTGTCCTCTGGCAACAATCACATTGCTTGTAAAAGTCTTGGGCATCTTTGTACAATGTTGGCCAATACAAACCAGATTGCAAAACTTTGGCCGCGGTACGAGTTCCTCCAAAATGTCCTCTATAGGGTGAAGAATGGCATTGCCGGAGTACATTCTTTTGCTCTTCTTCAGGGACACATCAGCGTATAACCTGATCTGCACATTGTTTAAACAAAAGAGGCTCGTCCCAAAAGTAATGCTTAGCATCATGGCGGATCCGCTTCTTCCCTTGGTGAGTAATGCCATAAGGTAAAATACCACAAACAAGGAAATTAACTAAATCCGCGTACCAGGGTATTGCCGAGGCATGTGCTACCGTGGCGACTGTTCCCAGAATTACCGATGGGTGTGCGTTAAAGACTGTTGCGGCGTCGAGAGTTGCCGAGGCGTGTGCATCCATGGTTGCCGAGGCGTCGAGGGTTGCCAAGGCAACTAAAATTTGTTCATCCGAGAATGCATCGCATATCTCTAGATCCGCGTCCTCCTCCCTATTGCCTTCTTGTGTAGTATCAACATTTTGATCAGCTTCTTTTCCTGGTCGATTGACTAGCCAATTTGCCTTTTCTTGTTGTTTCTTATCGACCTGTTCTTCATACTCCTCAGGTTCCTCTTGATCGGCAATGTAGTTGCCGAGGCAACTAAATTCCTCGTCGAAGTTAAACTCTGCCGTGGCATGAAGAAGTTGGCATTCTTCTAGATCATCGGCATGCCTTAATGTTTGGAACACATTTAGTTTAACTTTCTGGTCATTCACCCTCATTGTGAGTTCTCCCTTTTCAACATCGATCAAGGTTCTCCCCTGTTGCTAGGAGTGGTCTCCCGAGAATGATAGGTGCATGCTCATCTGCTTCACAATCCAAAACAATAAAGTCAGCGGGAAAAATAAATTTATCAACTTTTACCAGTATGTCCTCGATTTTTCCCTCTGGATGCACATAGGATCTGTCAGCTAGCTGTAGCATAACTGTTGTAGGTCTTGCCTTCCCGATTCCTAGTTTCTGGAAAACCGATTTAGGCATCAAGTTTATGCTAGCCCCAAGGTCGCATAATGCTTTCCAAACATAGTGGTTTCCAATAGAACAGGGTATTGTGAAACTTTCGGGATCTTTCAACTTGGGTGGAATACGATTGTGCAACATTGCCATGCATCCCTCTGTTGCGGCAACTGTTTCAAACTCTCCTAGCCTTGTTCTCTTGGACACAATGTCTTTAAGAAACTTGGAATAGTTTGCATTTGTTCAATTGCTTCCACCAATGGCAAGTTGATGTGGACTTGCTTTAGGATATCAAGAAACTTCTTGGATTGGTATTCTTGCTTTTGTCGCTTCAACCTTTGTGGGAATGGTGGTGTAAGTCGGATATCTTCGATCCTTTCATTGGTTTGGAACCTGATTGACGGCATTACCGGGACAACTGGAGTTGCCGAGGCATTATCAACTGGGGTTGTCGAGGCAAGCTTATCGCAAGTTGCCGAGGCATCTTTATCATCGATTGCCGAGGCATGCTTATTGCCGGTTGCCACGGCAATTCTTGGTTTAGCATCTGAGGATTTGCCGTTAGGTTCGTCTTGATCTTTTTGTGGAGTTTTGTTTGATGAGCGGGTTTGAGCCTCTCTAAGTTGTTGGCCACTTCTAGTGGTGATTGCCTTACATTGCTCATGGCCAGTTCCTCTTGCGACTTCAGTATCGCTAGGTAAACCTCCTTACGGTCTAGTATTAAGATTTTGAGCAAACTGTCCGACTTGATTTTCCAATGATTTGATTGCCGCCTCTTGGTTTTGCAATCTCATCTCGGTCCTGTTAATAAAAGCATCAGTTCTTTTTATGAAGTTACTATTCTCAGCCATATAAGATTCAATTTTCATCATAAAAGCATTTAGAGAATTTTCCAAAGTACTAGATGTTGTCGGTTGTTGCTGCGGCAACTGTTGTCGTGGCATATTCTGTTGGAATCCCGATGCGTGTGCATTCTAATTGTTCTGGCTTAGAGCATTGTTGGGATTACTCCATGAAAATTTTGGGTGCTTCTTCCAAGCTGGATTGTATGTATTGGACATCACATTGTTGTTTCGGTTGTAATTCCCCACATAGAAGCTGGATTTCAGATTCTGCATACATTCAGAAGAATTATGGTTATCACCACATAACTCACAAAAAGAATCCATTACCTTGACCTCATGTGTGTTGTTTGGTTTTTGCATGTTCTGGACCATCTTGGTTAAAGTGGCCAATTGTGCCGAAATTGAATCTGATGATCCTAATTCATGAATTGTGGCTTGGCGTCTAACTCCTCCTCTAGTAGAGGGGAATTGATAATCATTCTTGGCCAGCCGGTTTAGAATTTGCATTGCTTCCTCCGGCGACTTATCTAGGAGTATGTCGTTTGCCGAGGCATCTAGCATCATCCTTGTTGGTGTATTCACGGCGTTGTAAAACATTGTTACTTGAGTCCACACAGGGAATCCGTGTAGGGGGCATTTGTGTAGAAGTTCTCTATATCGCTCTCAAGACTCGTACATGGATTCATCATCTGCCTGCCGAAAAGAAGTAATGTTGTTACGAAGCTTATCAGTCAAATTTGTAGGATTAAATCGAGCAAGGAAATCACGACAAAGATCGGTCCAAGATGCTATTGATCCGGCATGAATGCTATTCAACCATGTTTTCGCCCTATCCCTAAGTGAATAGGGGAATAATCTTAATCGTAAGACATCGGGGGTGTCTCCGTGTATTTTGAATGAGTTGCAAATCTCGAGGAAAGATTTCAGATGTTACCGTGCATCTTCAGTTGTTGAGCCGCCAAACTAACCAATTGTGTTGATCATATTAAACATTACCGGTTTTAACTCAAAGTGGTCGGCTTCGATTTCAGGTGCGACAACTACTGGATTAAGTCCATCAAGATCTTCTTCAAGATAGTCTCGAATGGTTCTGTTTCGTGCAAGAATCACTCCTCCTCCTGCTGGAACATCTTGATTCATATTGCCTTCTTGATTAGCCATTGCTACTCTTATCCTTCGTCTAAGTCTTTGTAAGGTTCGTTCGATTTCTGGATCAAAGGGATATTCTGGTGAAGTCGGTCTCGCCCTGGTCATATACCAATGCAAAACCAAAGTTTGTTAGCCCTTTGAATCTTAAACAAGAAAAGTAAAAAGAAAGTGCAAGAAAATAAAAACAAAGTCGCTATTGCCAATCCCCGGCAACGGCGCCAAAAACTTGTTGCGCGTAATAAGTGCTACGCAATTGTGCAAGTATACACGTTGCAAGTTATAGTATAAAAGATATCGTCTCCACAGGGATTGGTGCCACTTCAAGAATCTAGTCTCTTGCACTGTGAAAAGTAAAAACACAAATAAAGGATTATAGGAGTTTAACTAATAACTAATCTAGAAAGCAATAAAATAAAAGAAAAGATGAGATCAAATGAGAGAGAGATAGGCCAGGTTATCGTGAGTTGAGGTGTGATAGCCAATTGGATCGTCTTGGTAAAAGAGTGCACGGGCAATTCAGTTGCTGTGGCAACTTGCACAACGGGGTTGCCTGGGCAACTAGTTGGGCATTTGGGCAGCAACGTTCAAGGTTCGGCAGAGCGTTATTCAATGGTTTCTTCTTATCCCTAAGTCGAAACTCTAGCTACTTGTGCATGCCTTGATAATACATCCCTGCGTGAATCAAGGGTGAACAACAACCAACCTTGCGCTCCTCTTAGCCGTTGAAATCCTTAACTTATTCCTAAGCCGGATTAATCTTCACCATCAATAGATTGAATAAAGATCATATTCATTCGTTTCTTGAATCTAACTCTCCCGATATTAGATAAATAGATGAAATCACGAGATCCTCTCCCAATTCACTCGCAAACAAGAATAAGAACCAAGAATGAATAAACCTTGAATAGAAAAGTGCAAACTCTTATTACCTAAACAAAATCCAATAGTTTCTCACAACCACAAAACCCAATAACCATAGCCAAATAGATTTAGTTCATGGCTAGGTTCCAAAGAATCACAAGATAAATAATCCCTAGCATGAACCCAATCGAACAAGAAAGAAAAGGATGAAGAAGGAGGCTTGTCGAAATCCTCCTTGCCCTAGATGCTTGTCAAAAATTCTCTCCTCTTGCCTTCCTTGGACTTTTCGAAATTCCCCTCTCTTGCTCTCTCTATGGATTGTCGAAATCTCCTTCCTATTTATAGGGCTAGGGAAAAGTCCTTCTTTGAGGAGGAAGTTAAGTTGGAATTAAATTATCTTTAAAGAATATAATTCTTTATTATAATTATATTCCTACTAGAACTTCTCCTATCTTCTTGGAATTTAATTCTTCTTTAATCTCTTCATGGAAATCAAATTCCTTTGGGTTTGGGATTTGCTCCACATCATCTTGGGCTTGTCTAGTAATTAATTTCGACTTCCATATCACCTTTGCTCTTTTTCGACAATTGCCCTGGCAACTGGATCAACGTCTCCTTCATGTATTGCCCTGGCAACTAGCTCGGCATATCCTTCATGTATTGCCCTGGCAACTAGCTCGGCATATCCTTCATGTATTGCCCTGGCAACTAGCTCTAGCCTTGCTTTGGCAAGTGATCCTGCACATACACACAAAACACACCAAAACAACATCTTTTCCCACAAAAACTACCAAGTTATGTAATCAAGCTCAACGATGGAAGGAAACATGGATTAATGCATGAATGGCTACTTATGCAACTAATATGAGCCTAAGTCTAACAATAATATGAGTAAAAAGGGTAAGAAAAATAGTACTTTTGAACACTTATCAGAAGACTTCCTTGAGATCTTTATGGATGATTTTTCTGTTTTTGGTAATGACTTCGACAGTTGCCTCGGCAATTTAGAGAAGGTGTTGGCAAGATGTGAAGAAACTGATTTAGTCCTCAATTGGGAGAAATGCCATTTTATGGTAGATGAAGGAATAGTGCTCAGCCACAAGATTTCATCCAAGGGAATTGAAGTAGACAAAGCCAAGGTGGACGTGATCGAGAGATTACCCCTACCAAGTTCGGTTAAAGGAATTTGAAGTTTTCTTGGACATGCAGGTTTTTATAGGAGGTTCATTCATAATTTTTCTAAAATCACTAAACCCTTGTGCAATTTGCTTGAACAGGATAAAATCTTCGATTTTGATGATTCTTGCACCCAAGCATTCAAAACCCTAAAGAAAAAGCTTGCCTCGGCACCCATTGTCGTTCCACCAGATTGGACACTACCTTTTGAGCTCATGTGTGATGCAAGTGATTTCGCGGTAGGAGCAGTCCTAGGCCAACGCACAGGTAAGACGTTCCATGTGATATACTACGCTAGTAAAACTCTTAATAGTGCTCAAGTGAATTACACAACAACGGAGAAAGAGTTACTAGCTGTAGTTTTTGCATTTGACAAATTCCGATCCTATTTGATTGGTACAAAGGTAATTGTTCATACGGACCATTCGGCAATCAAATATCTATTTGCTAAAAAGGATGCCAAACCTCGTTTGATTCGTTGGATATTACTTTTACAAGAATTTGATATTGAAATTAAGGACAGGAAAGGAACAGAAAATCAAGTGGCCGATCACTTATCACGTTTAGAACACAACAGGGATGAGAGGATGCGGATCTAGAGATATGCGATGCATTCCCGGATGAACAAATTTTAGTTGCCTCGGCAACCATGGATGCGCATGCCTCGGCAATTTTGGGAGCAGTCGCCACGGCAGCACATGCCTCGGCAATACCCTGGTACGCGGATTTAGTTAATTTCCTTGTTTGTGGTATTTTACCTTATGGCATTACTCACCAAGGGAAGAAGCGGTTCTGCCATGATGCTAAGCATTACTTTTGGGACGAGCCTCTTTTGTTTAAACAATGTGCATATCAGGTTATAGTCGTTGTGTCCCTAAAGAAGAGCAACAGAATGTACTCCGGCAATGCCATTCTTCACCCTATGGAGGACATTTTGGAGGAACTCGTACCGCGGCCAAAGTTTTGCAATCCGGTTTATATTGGCCAACATTGTACAAAGATGCCCAAGACTTTTACAAGCAATGTGATCGTTGCCAGAGGACGGGCAATATCTCTAGACAACATGAGATGCCACTCCAGAACATCATCGAGGTGGAACTGTTCGATGTATGGGGGATCGATTTTATGGGACCTTTCCCATCTTCATTCGGCAACCTCTACATTCTACTTGCCGTCGACTACGTGTCTAAATGGGTTGAGGCAGCTGTAGTTCCCAACAACGATTCCAAGACCGTGCAACGATTCTTGCAGAAAAATATATTTACACGGTTTGGGATGCCGAGAGCAATTATCAGTGACGAAGGCAAGCATTTTGACAACAGACTAATTGCCAAGATGTTGCAACGCTTCGGCATATCACACAAGATCGCCACGGCATATCACCCACAAACCAACGGGCAAGCAGAAATTTCCAACCGGGAATTGAAGGGTATACTCGAGAAAGTTGTAAATCCCTCTAGGAAGGATTAGTCATTAAGACTAGATGACGCACTTTGGGCATATCGTACTGCATTCAAAACACCCTTAGGTATGTCCCCCTTCCGACTTGTCTATGGCAAAACATGCCATCTACCGGTGGAAATCGAACACAAGGCATACTGGGCAATCAAGACCGTGAATATGGATTGGGAAAGTGCCGGACAAAAGCGTTTGTTGGGCATATCGCCTATAACAATGCACGAATCTACAAGGAGAAAACAAAGCAATGGCATGACAAGAAACTATTACCACGACAATTTATGACAGGGCAACTAGTTCTCCTATTCAATTCTCGGCTAAAACTTTTCCCAGGAAAACTGAAATCAAGATGGTTGGCACCATTCGAAGTCGTCAAACCATTCTCCCATGGTGCCGTGATAATCAAGTCCATCACTGACAAACATGAATTCAAAGTTAATGGACAAATATTGAAACACTACAATGGTGCCCATGTACAACGTAACAAAGAAGTGGTCAAGTTAGGAGATGCATGAGCATGCTCTCCCTTTGATATTTTTTTTTATTTTTTATTTTATTTTTATTTCCGATTAATATTTTTTTTTACTTTTTTTATTATTTTTTATTATTTCCGATTATTATTATTTTTAGGATAGATTTTCTTTTTTTTATCTTTTTAAGTTTAAGAATCTCTTTATACATCTTTATTTGTTTTCTTTTATTAGTTTATCTTTAATTTTAATCCTTATTTGATTTGTCTTTGAATTGTAGGAAAAGAGTTCAAGATAAAGAGGAATTTTAATCCAAGAAGGAAAACATCTTCAACAAGGAAACTAATGGGCTGAATCTAAGGCTTATATAAAGCCTCCAATTTACCCTAATCAAACCCCCTTGTCGTCACCCTCTCCCTAAACCAAAACCCTTTTTCATTTTCCTCTAATCCCACCCACCATATTTACCACCTATCTTTTCTATAAAACCGACCCTTAACCTATTCCTACTTTTTATCTTGCAAATTTTTAGTTTCTTGTCTTTTCTTTTATTTGTTTTTACAAAACTCACAACCAAGATCATCTATGGCATCCAAATTAAATTTTTAGTTCATCCAAGTTCCTCCAAAGAACCAAGATACAAGAAGTTTGCTACACCGGTGGTTCAAGAAAGATTTCACTCCAAGTTTGAAAGCCGGAAGATTCATGAAGAACAAGGCTTTGAATACTCCAACTCTCATCAAGATTTCAGCCTTGAACCATTCATCTTCGAGAGGATTGCACATCAAAAGTGGCAAATCTTTTGCCATCAACCGGAACCGGGTAACATCTCATGGGTAAGAGAATTCTATGCTCACTCACCTAACCCGGATAATCCTTATGTTTTTGTTCGTGACAAGGCCATACTCATAAGCCCCAAAAACGTCAACACCTTTTACGGGCTTTACATTGAGAAGGACGAGCATCAAGCCTTCGTTGATCAAATCACGCCCAAGCAACTCGACAAGGTGCTTCAAGAACTCACTCAACCGGGAACTCATTGGAACGACGGTAAATACAAGGGCACGGTAAATCGCCTTCGGCTTAAACCCGAGGCAAAACTATGGAATAAGTTTGTTAAAACTTCTTTAATGCCCACCACACACAATACTACCGTTGATATACCATGTCTTTTGCTCATACATTCTATTTTGCATAATCGCATCATTAACATTGGAAAAATTATTTGTGATGAGATTTTTGTATGTAGCTCAAAAGATAAGGGTTCTCTTTTCTTCCCTTGCTTAATTTCTAATCTTTGGAAGGAGATGCATGTCCCAAGTGAGTCCACCGATGAAAAGGCCCTACCAAAGTCCGGTTGGAATCAAGCACAAATCCGAAAGCTAATGGAAGAGACACCAGGAAAATCTTCAAGGCCTCCAATTGCCGCGGCAACTTCTGCCGCCCCGACAATCCCTAATGCCCAAGCATCTAACGCCCGGGCAACTCGGCCATCAACCCTGGGACACTTTGAAGCACTCTTGCAACCATTGGCAAGCCACCTAAGGCAAATTGAAGACCGGCAACTAAAGTTCATGCGGTACATGAAGGAGCACAACAATGCCATCACCCAAGTCATCCTAGAAAAGTACCCGTACAGTCGCCTGTCGTTTCCAATCTTTCCTGCTGAAATCCTTGCCCGGGCACCCAATGAAGTAGTCGACACGGCAACCGCAACAGATGATGTCGCGGCAACCTACATCGTGCCTGCACAAGCAGATGCCACAGCAACCAACCCTAAAGATGCCACGGCAACCAAAGCTAAAGACATGCCGGCAACCACTGCAAAAGCCAAAGGTAAAGCACCTATGCCCGAATCAACTCCTACGGAATCATTTTCCGATTTTTCAGATTCGGACAAGTCCTCCATTGCACCAACAAAGACTGCACCAATTGAATCCTACAAGAGAAAAACCAATGAAATTGATGAAGAGGACGATGAGGACAACCCCGTACGAGGATCGATTCCACCACCGGCAACAAGAAAAAAATCATCGCATTCAAGCAAGAGAATCAAGACACCGACCAAAAGGAAACTAATCATCCACGATGACGAACTCTCAGAGTAAGTCCTCGTTTGCATTTTATTTTTCGTTATTTTCCTTTAATGCATGCATTGAGGACAATGCCTCACTCGAGTTTGGGGGGGATTGTTATTAGTAGTTACCATGTTTAGTTACATTCATCTTAAATATTACATTTAGGATACATAAATTGCTTGCCATGCCTTTAGTTGGAACAAGAATTGCTTAGATTTGATGAATATCCGATGATGACTTTGCCAATGCACTTAATTGATAGAATTTTTATTCTAGGATAACCATGGAAAAACTTAGAATTTTACTATGATGCTAAATTTGATGAAACACTGTTGTGGTTTGACTGATATGAGGAATTCTAGTGAACTCAGGTTGATAATTAACAAATTGGGGGATTAGAATAAAAATTGGATGAATGCTAGAGGTGCCCGAAATTGGCTCTAGCATGTGTTAAAAAAATTGATTGCTAGAGATACCCGAAACTGCCTCTAGTATGTGCTAAAAAAATTGATCGCTAGAGGTGCCCGAAACCGGCTATAGTCGAATAAAACTAAAAACAAAACACTAGAGGTGCCCAAAACTGGCTCTAGTTAAAACATGTTAAAAAGAACCCAATGAAGTAATTTGAAAACCTCTTGTTTGCATAGAATCCGAAAAATCAACTTGCACACAACTCCGCACACACTCACAAGCATTATAGTTTGATTCCGAGTAACTCCTAAGTTTTCTGAAAAATGAAAAGCCAATCATACTTTATGCCCCGGTTCTGAGAATTGAAATCAAGTTCAAAGCTAAGTTTGTGAAAATTAAAGTCTTGGCAGGTAATTATTAGTTTGCATTGCTTGAGGACAAGCAATAGTTCGAGTTTGGGGGTGTGATAAGTGTTCAAAAGTACTATTTTTCTTACCCTTTTTACTCATATTATTGTTAGACTTAGGCTCATATTAGTTGCATAATTAGCCATTTATGCATTAATCCATGTTTTCTTCCAATGTTGAGCTTGATTACATAACTTGGTAGTTTTTGTGGGAAAAGATGCTGCTTTGGTGTGTTTTGTGTGTATGTGCAGGATCATTTGCCAAAGCAAGGCTAGAGCTAGTTGCCAGGGCAATACATGAAGGAGATGCCGAGCTAGTTTCCAGAGCAATGCATGAAGGAGACGCCGAGCCAGTTGCCAGGGAAATTGTCGACAAAGAATAAGGTGATATGGTAGTCGAAATTGATGACTAGACAAGCCCAAGATAACGTGGAGCAAAGCTAAATCCCAAAGGAATTTGATTTCCATGAAGAGATTAAAGAAGAATTAAATTCCAAGAAGATAGGAGAAGTTATAGTAGGAATATAATTATAATAAAGAATTATATTCTTTAAAGATAATTAAATTCCAACTTAACTTCCTCCTCAAAGAAGGACTTTGACCTAGCCCTATAAATAAGAGGCCATATTGTCAACTTCCAAGGAGAGCAAGAGAGGGAAATTTCGACAACTCCAAGGAGAGCAAGAGGAGAGAATTTTTGACAAGCATCTAGGGCAATGAGGATTTCGACAAGTTTCCTTCTTCATCTTTTTCTTTCTTGTTCGATTAGGTTCATGCTAGGGATTATTTATCTTGTGTTTCTTTGGAACCTTGCCATGAACTAAATCTATTTGGATATGGTTATTGTGTCTTGTGGTTGTGAGAAACTATTGGATTTTGTTTAGGTAATAAGAGTTTGTACTTTTCTATTCAAGGTTTATTCATTATTGGTTCTTATTCTTGTTTGCGAGTGAATTGGGAGAGGATCTCGTAACTTCATCTATTTATCTAATATCAGGAGTGTTAGATTCAAGAAACGAATGAATATGATCTTTATTCAATCTATTGATGGTAAAGATTAATCTGGCTTAGGAATAAGTTAAGGATTTCAACGGCTAAGAGGACCGCAAGATTGGTTATTGTTCACCCTTGATTCACGCAGGGGTGTATTATCAAGGCATGCACAAGTAGCTATAGTTTCGACTTAGGGATAAGAAGAAACCATTGAAGAATGCTCTGCCGAACCTTGAAGGTTGCTGCCCAGACGCCCAAGTAGTTGCCCAACTAGTCGCCCAGGCAACCATCGATTAGTTTCCAAGGCAACCCCGTTGTGCAAGTTGCCACGACAACTGAGTTGCCCATGCACTCTTTTACCAAGACGATCCAATCGGCTATCACACCTCATCTCACGATAACCTGGCCTATCTCTCTCATTTGATCTCATTCATTCTTTTACTTTATTGCCTTCTAGTTTAGTTATTAGTTAAAACTCCTATAATCCTTTATTTGTGTTTTTACGTTTTTACAGTGCAAGAGACTAGATTCTTGAAGTGGCACAAATCCCTGTGGAGACGATATCTTTTATACTATAACTTGCAACTTGTATACTTGCAGAATTGCGTAGCACTTATTACGCGCAACATTAGGCATCTGACATGAGCTACGTTACAATTCAAGTGCCCCACTTCGAGTAATGAGAGAACTTATTTTGGTCTATTGGGAATTTTAGGCTGGCACAGGTAGTGATAGGTTTACCACGGTCGATGAGCTCTCACATCAGTCATACAGTTGATGTTCGGGAATGCTGCACTTTATATTACTTATATCTTTTCTTGTTTTTCATGTTTGCCATAACTTTCAAATTGTTCTAACATCTCTTATGTTAATAAATATTTTATTTCCCCCCTTCGTTTCATAAGCATCCTTTAAATAGATTGACATAGATCATTGAAAAACAAAGGATTTCTTGGTATTACTATGACTCGACCCTTTAAGTGTAGGTTGTTTCGAGACAGAAATCGATCCCATTAGAAGAAAGTCTACCAAAGTTGAGATTGAATGACATGGTATGCAAAGAAGACAAGATTTACCCAGAAGATGAATCTCTTCCGTATAGAGGTTCAAGATAGAGAAGCTGATGGCGAAAACCCGTAAGGGCGCCCAAAAAAAGAAAAAAATAAAAAGAAAAGAAAGAAAAGAAAAAAGAAAATAAACGTTAGTCAAAGTGAAAACCCGAAAGGGCACTTTAAAAAGAAGAAAAATCTCTAAAGTGAAAACTTGAAAGAGCGCTTTAGAACGAAGTTTTGGAAGATATAAGGGTCAAATGGGAACTGAGCGGGACACAAGGGGTGATAGCAAATGTTCCAAGACAAGAAGAAGACGAAAGGAAGATGAAGCGGGAAGTCGAGAAAGAAGGCATCCGAGCATTAATCATGCATCATGAATAGTTAGGCATCCTTAAGATATGAGCATACTAACTAGCATCAAAATCATTGTGTTGCTTTTTTCAGGTATTTGAATCTTTAGAGTAGACTCAAAGTGAGGTGTCTGATGTCAAGACAACCAAGGAGCAAGGCATCAGTTTCCGGGGTACTCAAGATAAGGTATCACCCCATGCCAAGACGATGAAGATCGAAAGCATGAAGACTCAAAGCGAGATGATTGATGTCAAGACGACTAGCAATCGGGGCATCATCAAATGGGGTACTCAATATGAGGTATTACCCCAGGCCAAGACGATGAAGATCGAAGGCATGAAGACTTAAAGCGAGATGATTGATGTCAGACGACCAACAATCGGGACATTAGCAGGAGGGATCCTCAAGGTGAGAGATCACCCCAGTCCAAGGCGACGAAGATCGAGGGCATTCTAGAAGACTCAAATCGAGATGTCATTTGATACGAGACGGTCGAGGATTGAGTCATCACTTTAGGGGCTTCTCTTTTTTAGGCCTGACATAGGAATAATTTAGAGCTTTTGAATGTCTAGAAGAGGAAGGGCGAACGTTTCTTTTTAGGAGGGTCTTGCAACACGGAATCTCCAGACAAGGAAGTCGGATAAAATCAGTGCTTATGGTCTTTGCTTTATTCTTTTTCTACAAGGATAAGCAAAGAGGGGCAGCTGTAATCACTAATTTTATCTGGGTTTTTTATTTGTAAATATTCGAATAATGGGCTTTTGTTATTATTTCTTTACATATGCTATCATTATTAGTTTTAAAACAATAGATATTATTAATATTCTATAAGCATTATTTTTATATTGTATTGTGTTATCATTTTAAAAAAAAGAAAAAGAAAAAAACCAAAATGTTATTAGTATTAGAATAATTAATTATTAATTTGTTTAAATTATATGAAAAAAACATTACTATTATTATTTGCTTTTGTTGATATATTATAATTATTATTATATATTATTATTACTTTTACAATTATTAAACAAAAACTTAAAAATATTAATACAGATTAAATAAATAAAGCCCAATTAAATATATAAATAAATCCCAAAGTGTTATTACATTCCGTATTACAAATGAATAAATACAACTGGCCCACTAAGCACTAATTACATCAGAAGGCTAAAAACCCTAACACACTATCTCTTGTTGCGCAGCCACATCTGGACCGTCAAATTTGGCTAGATGATCGAACGGTCTAGATTGCCCCATCAATTGGAAACCTTATCTGAAGCCCTAACTCTAGCACTGCACTCATTGTAGCCGCTGGATCTGAAGATCTGAATGAACGATCCAGATTGTCCTTGGAAACCTCCAGAAGCTCCACGCGCCCACGCGCATGGCTGTTGTGCTCCTTCATGCGCGCGTATAGCGCACGCGTGGCTCTTGACCTCCTGTGACCATCTGTTGCTACCCGCTTCACGCCGGACCAACCCTGAACCAAGCAGTACTCCAGCCCTCATTTTTCCCCATTCGGAGACGCCAACAACATGCAAAAAAATCACAGTGCATCAGAAGGCAAAAATAGCAAAAGAACAAAACAGGTAAATTCAGAAAGGGCAGATGTAACCACAAACATAAATCTCAAAAATCAGTGTATGTTAGTCAGACAACAAGGATTCAAAAGAGCAACCAGAACCAGCTTGTAATTTTTGTTTTTATCCTTTGAAATAATCGGTTATAAAAACCGAAGGAAGAACAGTGTAAACCCTAGGGGGTATTTTCGAAACAAGCAATACGAAAGTAAAAAAACAGAAACCTTAAGAGGTACATCGTCTTCTTTCATTATGTATGCATAAAAATATAAAAACAAGTTTGGATTTGTGTTTAGAGTTTACCCCTTTGGTGATGGCCGTCATTTGAAGTTCTCGTCCCTCGGTAATAAGCCCACGGCCTTTAGACAAGAAATGGTGAACTGATGAAAGGGAACTCATTTTTCTCAAATCTCCTTTTAACTTGGTGTTTTTTTTCAAATCTGGGGGGCATTGGGCTTTTTTTAGGTGTCTAAGGCTAGATCTAGGCTTGTTTTCGTGTTTAGGGTTCGAAAAGAAGGTTTTTGGTGGTGAGCTTTGAGTTCTCCGGCACCGGTAAACGTTGGCCGGAGTTTGCTTGAGGCGTTTGGTGCGGTGAAGGTTTGCTGGAGTTTGGTTTCTGTGGCAGCCGGGATGAACACCGCGAAGGTGTTCATCCCAAACCTAGAGAGAAGGCAGAGGTTTTAGGAGCTCTGAAATTTTAAAAAATGAGAGAGGGTTTCAAAATGGATAAAACTTACCGTTTTAGGCAAAAAAGTGTCTTATATAGCATTCTAAAATGAAAGCTTTTAGGTTATTTACATTTTTAAATCCTTATCATGTTCTTGAATTTACCCTTGGAGGGTTTCCCCCTTTTCAAATATCAACCCTGGTCCTCGGACCCTTTTCAAAACTTTTAATTTCGTCCAAAATTAAACTGTTTCTTTAAAACAAAACGGGATTATCACATTATAGGACCTTCTGGTTTTAACCTGCATCTATTTAAACCCTATTTTTTTCTAATTTAATTCAGTTTTTAAAAGTTTTAATACCCCTTTAGGTCCTTGTTCTTTTAAATTTGGTTTAATTCAGCCTTTGTTTTAGCTTTTAAATGTCCTATTTGGTCCCTATTTTCTCAAGTTTTTTAATTTACTTCCCTTCCAGTGTTTATCTTTTTAAATTAACCCCTTTTTAGTCTTCAAAATTGCTAATCGATCCCCTTAGGTTTTGCTTCACTTTAATCCAACCTCATATTGCATGTTCGTATAAAGTTTCTTTATTATGCTCTTTATTTTGCATGATTGCTTGTTTATTTATCTTATTATATGCCTCGTTTGCAAGTTCTGTTTATCCTTTGTTATTAGGGTAAATTTTGTTTTTTCAGTATAGGCCCTTTAGGATTAGTTTGGACTCTTTAGGATTAGTTTTAGAGTTTGATATTTAATTTATTAAATTAAATTATGCGCTCGTTTTATTGGGACATAGGTTTTAAATTAATTAAATTAAATCTAGGTTTAGGGCTAGAGCCTTAGTTAGATTATATGTTCGAATCAATTCAACCCATTTAAGTTCGCCCTTGGTTCATTGGGGTAAATGTTAAATGTATTAAATTGGTTGAACATTTCTTAATTATTGTTGGGGTAAAAATTTGAATTTCACGTAGATCACTTAATTTAAAATCATGACTAATTAATTCGATTAAGTTTAGATAGTTTCCTTGGCTTATTGGGATTCTAGTTTAAAATTAATCGAGTTGGTTATTATGGTTCAAGATAGTCAATAAAATGATAGGTTCTTTTAGTTTTTAGGATTAAAATTAATTAGGGTTAATATTAGACTAACCTAGTTAATAATTAGATCACTAAATGAATATTTCATAATTTGGGCCTCTTTAGGTTAGGACTTTAGTGGGCCTAGGGCTTTAATTTTATGTCTTTCTATGTCATGCATTTTAAACGTCATTCATATGACCTTAATATATTGGACATGCTTTTAATTAATTAACTTTAATTATAAAACGAAGGTATTTATTAATTCTGATATTTGTGTCGTAACAGTCCTGGCTCACTAGATGTTGACCAAATATTTGAATTAATTCTTAGCATCTAAATGTAATTTTAAAACGAATCAAAATTTTGACAAGTCATTTCATCATGTTTAACTGTTTGCATCATGCATAAAGGTGATGAACGGAGTTCGAACCATAAATTAACACGGCAGTCAGGCTTATTCGATGTCGGTTTAATCTATGGTCCGAAGTTTCGTCACCCTTATTAATTAAATGATTAATTGATTTGAATTCACCAATTGACCAAGCCTGTATAATTAAAATCTAAATTCAATTGCGAACAATTTAATTAAATTCAATTGCGAACAATTTAATTAAATTCAATTGCGAACAATTTAATTAAATTCAATTTAGATTTCGATAATTTCCATCAATTAAAAGCAACATAGATTTTGGTACCAATTTTCGGGCGCGATGGGGGTGCTAATCCTTCCCCACGCGTAACCAACTCCCGAAACTGCTCTTTTAAGGAATCTCTGGTTTTATGGTGTCCGGCCTACCTTAGTGGCCGGTGGCAACTCCAAGTCTTTTTGTTTTCAAACACGAATTTTTAAAGAATCCTCACATTTTCAAGTATTTTTCAAAAAGACCAAAGAAAATCGAATTACTACTTTTTAGCGATGACTTTGAATTTTTTTTAGTCGCTACAAGTTTCAAAAACCCTAAGTTTGTATTGGGAACTAGATGCATATTACGAGTTTGAGTGAAAACTAAATTTCCCTAAGTTAGAGATCAATTTCCAAGCAACCCATCTTTACTAAGGCCCTGTTTGGCAATTAGCGGATAACTTGATAACTAATTGCATTAGCTGATTGTATAAAAGTGTTTGGTAAAATTAACTAATAATCAATAGTTGTTTGATTATTTAAATAATAAAAATGACATATAAGGACATGATTATATTTGATAATTATTTGAATAGTTTATTAGTTATCAATATTTGTATCTATTAATATTAATTAGATTATGAAAAATATTTTTTTAATATAATATTTAGCATATTTGAAGGTTCTATATATTAATTTATTATTTATATAATTATTTTTAATACAAATTAATTAAATATTAAATTTAAATGCGAATATAAATGTGTGGGAATAAAAAGAAAAAAATAAAAATTATTAGTTTACGAAGGTCACAATATAAATACGCGAGGGAGAAAAATTAAAATAGAAAAAGTTAAATTTAGGTTATTTAGAGATTTTTGATAATTGTTAAGGGTAAAAGGGTCTTTATAACTTTTATGTCAAAACCTCTAATTTCAAAAGCTCCTATTAGTAGCTTTTTCAAAATTAGAGGTTTTACCCCAATTCGCTATTCACCAAACATTCAAATTAGCATATTTGACCGGTCAAACCTCTAATATTAGCTTAAACCTCTAATTTTGGCTCAAACCGCTATTTACCAAACAAAGCCTAAGTTTATTGGATCTTACTAAGTCTAGAGATTTCTCAATTCTTCATCAAGCAGGGGCATACTAGGGCCGAATCTAACTATGCTAGCAATATGTTTGGAAAAAATATCAGTTCAAAATAAAGCATTGGAAAAAAAAAATAGTGGTCTCGTATGCATGGTTTCAACTAAATCTATAAGGCAATGACAAAATGCAAACATAAACATAAAAAATGAATGTCATGGCAATAAATGTGAGGCAATACATACCCTCAAACCAAAGGTATGCATTGTCATCAATGCATGAAAACACATATACAAAAATGCAATGCATGCTGGAAATTAAAAACATGAAATTAAGGAGTTAAGGGGATGAGGAATCCCCTGAGGAACGAATTTTTAGAGTGGGGCACATCTTCTTTTTGAGGAAAGGTTCTCGTTTTGGTGCAACGAATTCTTCCTCTTTAGTTGTGGCTTCATAACAGTAGTTTAAACCTTCGTTTCTTGCAGGACCTCATCAATTACCTTTGTCGACTTAGATATGGTCGCTGCGACGGGAATGGCTGAAGAGGCTGGGGCTGCTGGTGGCAAATCAGTCTTAGCAGGCACGTCATCATTAGATTTAACGGCCGCATGCTGGGTCTCGATTCTAGCAGAATATTCTTGGGCATATGATACAAATTGATAATTTCTATTGTCTCTTTTTTTAAAATTAACTGGGCTGATATTTATATCTTATACTTATATATTTTGATTTTCAGTTTAATAATATTAATAAAAATAATGATAATACTAGTTTAATAATAACTTTAACAATAAGGATAATAGTTAAATAGAACAAAATAAATTGAGTCAAAGACTCGGATAAAATTAATGATTACAAGTGCCCCTCTTTGCTCATTATTGTAAAACGAGAATAGAGCAAAGATCATAAGCACTAATTTTATCCCACTTTCCTATCTGAAGATTTGGAGCCACGAGTTCTTCCTATATAGAACCTTTCACTCTTCCTTTGTCTCAAGCCTTGGAGCTACAAGTTCTTCCTATATAGAACTTTTTGTTTTCCTTGGCGAATTCTTCGAGTTGCAAGTTCTTCCTCTATAGAACTTCACTCTTCTCCTCTTTCGGAGCCTTGTATCTACAAGTTCTTCCTATATAGAACCTTTTGCATTGAGATCCTGGAGCTACAGGTATAGAACCTTTCGCTTTGAAGTTTTAGGGCTACGAGTTACTCCTATATAGGATCATTCACTTTGAAATCCTTGAGCTACAAGTTCTTCCTATATAGAACCATTCGCTTTGAAATTCTAAAGCTACAAGTTCTTCCTATATAGAATCCTTCACTTTGAAATCATGGAGCTCCAAGTTCTTCATATATAGAACCCTTCACTCTAAAATCCTGAAGCTATAAGTTATTTCTATATAGAACCCTACACTTTGAAATCTTGGAGCTACAAGTGCTTCTTATATAAACCCTTGGCTTTGAAGTCTTGGAGCTACAAGTTCTTCCAATATAGAACCTTTCACTTTGAAGTATTGGAGCTGTGAGTTTTTCCTATATAGAACTTTTAGCATTGAAGTCTTGGAGCTACGAGTTCTTCCTATATAGAACCTTTCGCTTTGAAGTGGTACCCATTTTCTTATAGCGTGAGTACTGGAAGATTTTCCACTACTTTTCAATAGGTTAAAGAATGGAAAACCTTAAAAATAATGCCTTGCCTTCTTATCACGTCAATATAAAATGATGCTCATCGCTCTCAAAAAGCTGAAGGTAAGAAGATCTAGAAATTGGTAACCTACTTTCTTATTACGTGGGTACTGAAAGATTTTCACTGCTCCCAAAAAAGATAAAGACCAAAAAACCTAAAACTAATGTCTCGCTTTCTTATTGCTTTGGCATTAAAAGATGTTCATCGCTCCGAAAAAGCTAAAGGTCAGAAGATCTTTAGATTAGTATTTCACTTTCTCATCTAGATGGTTGGTACCTTGAACTTGCTTCTTCTCTTTGAAAACCTGCTTCAATAAGTAATATATTAGCTTCATCACTCTCGAAGGTGATGGCCTAAAGGTCTTAATATTATACCCGAAGGTGATGGCCTAAAGGTCTTACTGATAGCTCGAAGTTTTTAAAGCTCTGAGTTCTTATTATTATGACCTCAAAGTTGATCTTTGTAGATTAAAGAAATTATGCCACGCTTTCTTATTGTGTGGACATTCAAGATGGTCTGAGGTTCTTAATATCATATCCGAAGGTGATGGCCCGAAAGTCTTATTGATGGCTCGTAGGTTTTAAGAATGATATTTCACTTTCTTATTGCAAGAGTACCTGATGATTTTCATTACTCCTACAAAGTTGAAGACCGAAAAACCTTAAGATGATGCCCTAATTTCTTATCGTGTTGGTATGAAGAGATGTTCATCATTCCCAAAGGTGATGGCCCGAAGATCTTAACATTATGCCCAAAGGTCTTACTGATGGCTTGAAGGTCTTAACATCATGCCTGAAGGTCTTAAAAATGGTATCTCGCTTTCTTATTGTGAGAGTACCTGAAGATTTTCACTGCTCCCAAAAAGCCAAAGACTAAAAAACCTTAAAATGATGCCCTAATTTATTGTCGTCTTGGCATGATGAGATGTTCATCACTCCCAAAAGTGATGGCTCGAAGGTCTTACTGATGGCCTAAAGGTCTTAACATCATGCCCGATGGTCTTACTGATGGCCCGAAGGTCTTAAGAATGGTATCTCACTTTCTCATTGTGAGAGTACCTGATAATTTTCACTGCTCCCAAAACGCTAAAGACCGAAAAACCTTGAGATGATGCCCTAATTTCTTGTCACGATGGCATGAAGAGATGTTCATTACTCCAAAAAATCTAGAGGTCAGGAGATTTTTAAAGACTGGGTAAGTTCAAAGACTCTTGATTCTTTGCTAGGTTTCACCTTTTTACAAACGAAATCGTGGATTGAAATCTTTTTTGGGATCTACTCCTTCAAATGTGAAGTTGCAGATCAAAATCTTTACTGGTCTTTGAATATCTATCAAAATAAGTAAAATGCTTTGATCGTATGAGTTAGCATGCTCCTGACCTAAGGATGTCTAACTAAGTATGATGCATGAATAGCAATAATTTTAAATTTGATGAGACACTTTCACTTTTCTTGTTCGTCGATCTTGATCTTCCCTTGTTTTTTTCTTTTTCTCAATCTTCATAGAAACGGTACCACATCTTATATTCGGGTCCAACCATTTTTGCACTTTCCTCTTAAGCTTCTGATTATTTTGCTCTAAAGTGCTTTATTTAGGTTTTCACTTCAGGTTTACTTTTCTCAAAGTGCCCTTTTGGGTTTTCATTTTGGTTTTATTTTCTTTTTCCTTTTTCTTTTCTTTTTAGGCACCCTTTCGGGTTTCCACCTTGAAATCATTTTGTCATCGCAATTTTCTTGCTTTTCTCTAACAAGCTTGAGTTCTGATGTAGATGACACTCATGTATTATTTCGAGCACTCGCATAATTTGGCACCTAAGGCATTCTCTTTGATTAAACCTCGGTACATATCCTCAACAGAAAACTTAAATGTCGAGGTCAATTTCTATCTTTGGCCCTTCACGCTAAGTCTTTATCTATCTCAACATTAGGATGAGCACGTGCCTCAACTCCCTGAACTTTTCTTTAAGTTCAATCTTCATTTTTAAACCCATCAAAGTATCTTGGCAGAAACCAACTCTAGGTCCTAGTACTTTTTTGACATACATTCTTATCATCTCATATGTGGTATTGTTACCCTATTCAAACTTGGGACCAATTGATTTATTGGCATTGACCCATCATGCAGAGTCTTCCTCTATCTCAACACTAGGGCGAACAAATGCCTCATGTCCCTAAATTTTTCTTTAGGTTCATTCTTCTTTTTCTTAAACCAATCACAATATCATGAAGGAAGCTTGTTTTAGATCCGCATTAAAAACCTTTCTCCCGAAGCAATACGAAGAAATTTTTTTGTCTATTTTGTAATGTCATTTTTGGTGATCATCATTTCAATGTAGGATGCCTTTATGGATCAGCATATAGGACCTTTTAACCAAAATCTTAATAGAAAGAAAAAAAAACAAAATAGGGTGCCCTGGATATTAAGTGCAAGAGCGTCACAGATTCTCTTCTCCGATGATCATTTTAAGCATAGCTTGTGTCTATGAAGACATTGAATGTTGTGGCGATATTTGAAGTGAAATTCCTCCCAGATCGCTCGGTTCATCCTTATGGTCACTACATTGCTTGATCCCATTGAAAACTAATCCTTTTCAGTTCTCACTATTTTTCTCCACCCGAAGATATGTTCGAGCTTTTTGGACTTGTTTAACTAGTGGAGTGTAAAAATATCATTCTAAGAATAAAATTTCAAGTACATGTGTGTGCTTCTAATTGCAACTAGCTATTATTTCTTTATTATTGTTATACTCTTATCTTCAAGGATTCATCTCTGATGCCAGGGTATTAAACAGTTGGAGCATAGCTCTTTATTAGGTTTGTCAACCTCATGGCTCTAATAGAGTGCTCCGAGATTTATTCAATCAGTTTTTCATTCATTCATTTTTTTAGATTTTATATTCATTTATTTTTTGGCCGCTAGTTAGAATCTGTGTATTCTTATTAGGGCATAGAATACTACGCTTAGAACTTCAAGTTCAAGCAACTCCACTCAGTTAAACTTGCCTATTCCACTTTATTTTTTATTAATTTTGAAGATTTTCTCATCATCAAAGGAGTAGTAGTCTTGCCTTTTGTGTGTTTCCGACAAGAGTAAGCTGTGTAAGAAGTCACACTTTATTCTTATCACAACATTCAACTGATCTTTACATCAAATCAATGCCGCAACATGCAAATGAGATCCAGGGACCTACATAGGTAAGAAGAGATGTACATATATATATATATTCATGGTTTCGAGATCATTTTATGCTAAGCATAAATGCATTTTCATTAAAATGAAAATAAAAAATCATGACATTTGCCCTTACAAAAAGATCTTTGCTACTTTCGAACCAAAAGTAGCAAAGTTGATTCCATGCTTTGCTTCCGAAATTAAACTTCAGCTATTGATTGAACTCGCATGAGGTAGAGACACAGATAAATTATATTTTTCATGTATTAGGACTCCACAAAATCTTGGAAGAATTTATCTTGATTCTCTGATTCTTCCACTATCATTGTTTTTTGCCCCATCTCTTCTGTTTTCCATTGCTGAATTAACTTTTTTGTCAAAACCCCATTGTTAACCGGATTCTTTATTTCTTCCTTCAGTGGCTTACACTTTTCGGTGGCATGTCCCGGTGCCCCCAAGTGGAAATCAGAAACATTGTTTGGGTCAAAACTGCGAGCAGATGAGTTTGGCATAACCTTAATCGGTCTAGGAATGAGGTAATGTCCTTTAATAAGATGAGGAAACATGTACGAAATAGGCACTCCAAATATCTCAAGATTTGTACTTGTTCGAGGAAATTTTTGCAGCGATTCAGAAGGATCGGTTGGTCTTCTTCTCTTGTGACCATGAGAACTTTGGAAGTGACACCCATTCACCTTTTTACTTTATTTTGCTTCTTGACTGGTTTGGTCTCTAATTTTATGTCCCAATTTTCCTTTCTGGATCCCATATTCTATCATCTCTCCAACTATCGTAAAATCCTCAAACTTGCTCCTTGATTTCTCGAGCATTATATCAAAGAAAAGAGAGGGAAGAGTTTCATGAAACATGGGAGACATCTCCTATTCAATTATGATAGGTTGTACCTGAGATGCTAATCCCGCCATCTCAAAGTATATTCCTTGAAGCTTTCATCAAGTCTCATCTTCATGCCTTAAAGAAACTGACGACTTGGTGCTAAGTTCATAGAATATTTGTATTGCCTCAAAAATTCTTTGGCTAAGTCAACCCACGATCAAATTTGCTCTTTGCTCAACCGATTATACTATACCACAACAGGTCCTGCCAAACTATCATGAAAGCATTGGATCAACAAATTTTCATCCTCTAGATAGCCTTCTATCTTTCTACAGAACATAGTTACGTGTATTTTGGGATAACTAGTACCATCATACTTTTCAAAGTTAGGGACCTTGAAATCAGGTGGAAAAACCAAATCAAGGACTAGGCAGAGTTCTCTTGCATTCAATTTGATGGAATTGTCAACAGCTCCTCTAGGGATGGCCATTTGACCCATATCCGATGGGTTTTGACTGGGCCCGATCCTATAGGGTCAGGTTTTTAAAAAATATTTCAGGTTCGAGTCTAATTTTTTGAGGATAATGTCAGGTTAGGTTTAGGTTTAAGGCGAAAAATACCCTACCCTACCCGAAATACTAGTTTAATTTTATTCAAAATATTTAGTTATAATTGCTACAATGCCCTTCTTTATATATATTTTAGTTATCTCCCTATTTTGTCTAATAAAAATGGAATAATTATTATAATGCTCCCTCTTTATTTGTACTTTTTCTAGTTAACTCTCTATTTTATTGAATAATAATGAAAATGATAATTTTTTATTTATGTTGGGTCAGGTTCGGGTTTTTACTCTATAGTTCAGGTTTGGGTCGGGTGGAACACCAGGTCGGGTTGGGCTTGGATGGGGGTGTTAAATTTTTGGGTCGGGTATAAATCAGCCAAAAATCCCAAACTAACCCAACACGTGGCCATCCCTAATCTCCTCTTATCTTGATCACTTTCCCAAGTCTATCTTCCCATTGTTCTAGTCTTGATTTTTGAGTATTTTCAATTTTTCCCAAATTTTTTCCATGATAATAAACTTCGACTGATTCTTAGATTACTGCGATCGAGCCCCAAGAATTTTACTATTTTGTTAATTAACGCATGAAATATGTCATAAATGAATAAAAGAATAAAACGATAAACAATAAGTATAAAATGCAATGATGAAGGCAAATAAGGTGTTGATTCTCAAATAGTCCTTTAGAAAGACTTTCATTAAGAGAAGATGTCTTATTACAAAAGATTGACAAAAGATTCTACAGGTGTCGACTAGCCATCATTCCTAGCATCTTGACTTTGTGAAGCAATGTACGCACTCGATGCCCTAATATTGTCTCCAATTTCTATTAACTTTTGCTTGGACCAACCCCAAACCATAGTATTATCATTCTTTTTACTACAAAACGTCTCTCTCATTATAAAGGTCTCCTAATATGGAACAATCATTGAATCAACACCTATGATTTGATGTGCCATGTTGAAATGACATGTAAACATGTATGCAACAAGGTATTTCGCAAAGTGATTGTCGTAGAAAGACTTTCATTAAATAAAAAGGCTTGTTCATCATATGTCACTCTTTTAGGTTTTTACAAATAACGATGAGCCCTAACATCTAACTTTTTAACTTCGTCAAACAATAGGGCCAACTTCTCATCGTGGTCCAATACCGGATCAATATTCTAACTTAACTCCATCACTGTGTCGGCCAAGTCTACCACTTTGAGCCACTTCAGGTGCTTGGGTAATAGCAACCTTCATGTCATTCCCCTTTCTTGTATTTCTTGTCTAGAATCTCGCAACTTATAAGTCAGTTCAACAATGTTTTCAAATAAAACTTGCTTGATAGCTTCAACACGAATCTTGTATGTACGTAAAGAAATTTTAAGCTGATTTGTTTGCTCTTTTAATGTCATATTTTCCAATTGAATGCTACTTGATTCGCCCTCAAACTGTTGTATACTCGTATTCAAAACCTTGTTCTTGGCTAGACTACTTTTCAACTCACCCTAAAAATGTTGCATGAACTTTTAACTTCTTTCAAATTGCATGACAACAACCTGGCTTGATTTTCACTTGTCTTGTTCATCTTCTTCAAATATTCTGAGTCATTTTTTAGTTGAATGACCCCATTCTTCCATTCATCAAAAGTATCACCCAAACTAGCATTCTTGAACACTAAGTGAAGCTCATGATAGTTAACTTGCAGCCTTTTTAGTCCCTCACTCAAATCATCTCTTTCTTGCCTTATCTTGTTTGCTTGAGCGTTGTAGTCAAACGAATACCCCTATTCTTTGGTACTTCCATCCTTAGCCACAGATTCTAGCTCCACCGAACAACCTGTTACCGAACTAGGTTGACCTTTTGTTCTGAATTTCCATTTTCCATGCTCCAAAAGACCTTAAACTCGATTCTTAAAGGCGGTGCAATTCTCAATGCTATGTCATTGAACTTCGAGATGAAATTCACAATGAGCATTAATGTCATACAAATCTGGATACGGAGGGTGCAGTGATTTCAGAAAGATCAGAGTCACTAACTGGCCTTTCAACAATTGAGTATACAACTCTCCATATGATATGGGTATTGGATCAAAATGAGGACCTTAAACTCTTATCTTGTAGACATCAATTGAGAAATGGATACTGGAGTTCGAACCTTGCCTTGGGTATTAGCTTTACTTCATTTTTGCATATCGGGTTGTTCTAGTGATTGTTGGTTCATTAGAGAACTTGGGCTCCCCGTCTTCAAAACCCAACATTCCTACCTTGAGAAGATCTTCAACTTTGTTCTTCAAAGCTCCACAACTCTCGGTAGTATGAGCCGAACTTCCTAAATGATAATTGCATGTGGCAAGAATATTGTAATATCTCGGATAAGGAGGTTCCTTTGGCACAAACTAAACTTGGGTGATAAGATTTCTTTCAACAAGCATCGAAAGCAACTCGATGTATTTCATAGGAATAAAAACATGCTTCTTCACATCTCTTACTTCTCGGGCTTTTTCCGAATTTGTTACCACTTTCTTGAAGCTGGACTCAATTATACCTCACACTGGTTTATTGATACGAATCACAACTAGGTGTACACTCGAGTATTTTCTAGAACTGCCTTGTCCAAGGGTAAAACTTTGACCATCACACTTCATGTTTTGATCTTGTTCAAATCTTCTTTCGGTTCAGCAGTCCTTTTCTCTTTAGCCATAGCGGTCATCATGGTCATCATCTCGACCATTTGCTTCTTCAATTTTGTATCTCACTTCGCTCGTCATTAGCTTTAGTATTATCTGCCATGTCTGATTAAAAACCTTTGAAAGATCCACCCTCTCCTATCTTCGATGTATCTTTTGGACAACGCCCAAAATTTGTCGTTTATTCTATCTGATCACAAAACCTCTTAACCATCATGATTGTCTTCTACAGTGATAACCACTTGAGAATTAATACCTTTATGTTAAGGCATAAGAATGTAATGCAAAATGAATGTAAAAAGAGAAGAAAACAAACACAAAAGGAAACTGAGTTAGTATGGTGAAATAATCAAATGAATAAATTAAATAAATTAAATAACAAAATAAATAAAGCAATAAATTAGAGCAATTTAAAGCATATACTACATGGCATGCAAATATCAAACAAAGGCATAGATAAATCAAACAAGGCCTAAATGGGTTACCTCTAAATAGGCAGCATTTCGGCATGGCTCTAAAGGGTGGGCTCTTGCGGGCCACTACATGCGGTTAGGTTTTAGAGTACTAAGGGTACCCAAACTGTCGTTATTACCTACTAAGATACTAGGGCATCAATTCGGGAGGATAAGAATCCTTATACCATACGAAGGCGTGACCCCACGAAATATAAGGATCGAATCCCTAAAGTGGATCACAATCCCATACGAAGGTGAACACCCCACGAACGAAAGTGATCACTCCTATTTAACGATTCTAAAACTAATGTACGATAATAACTTATATCAAACATTTTACAAAGTAAAACGGTAAGCAAACAAGGTTAGGGATTAAGAATTAAATTCACTCAAATTTAATTTTTTTTCTTAATAAATACGATACGAACCTGATCTAAGGCTTGACTCACTATTTTTATTTTTGAAAAAAAATTAGTCCGCAGTGGAGTCGTCATGCTATAGCGACTAATTGAAAAATTCGAGGTGTTTCTCTCGCTTTAAAAAAAATTGTGGTTTTATAGGGGGATTTAGAAAAAGCTTGTATTTTAAAATAAGACTTGGAGTCACCATCAGTTACTTGGATAAGGTAGACAAGACACCAAAAAACAAACCAGAGAAAAATTGGGTTGGAGAGTCGATTACGTGTGGGGAAGGGTTCTCACCCCCACCATGCCCGAAAATCGGTACATAAAGGGTTCGTGTCGTTTTTACTAAAAAATAGAAATTTAATCTAATTTAACATCTAATCCCCAAATGCATGAGCATGTAAACATGATTCGAATATAAAAACAACCTCGCAACCTACATTACCCAAAAAAGATGATGCTTAGATACCCAGGATGACACTCCCAATAAGATACCGAGATATTAAGGAGTAAACTAATGTGATAAATTAATATGCATGATCAAGATAAACATGTTAAAATGCATGAACAACGATAAAAACAAGATAAATGCAAAAACATAAGTAAAATATACAAATAATCAAACAAAAAGCATTTAAAAATATCGAACAAAAAGATAAAACACATAAACACATATAAGCATAATAAGGGACTAAAATTAAAGAAATATAAAAATAGTGCTAGAATTTAAAATGCACGAAAAAAACCAAATATTAAACAAAATAAAAGAAAATAGGGTGAAAAGGGGAATAAACCACTGGATTCAGACCAAAATAGAGAGAAAGGATAAAATTGAAAACTTCTCTAAAATGCCAGGGACCATGGACATGATTTTAAAAGACGGAGGGACTACGGGCATGATTATTTTAGGGCGGAGGGGTTTATGAGGCTATTATACCATTTTAGTTTTTAAAACAAGGTATAAAAGACACTTTTCGACTGAAATCTAAACCTTTTTGCCTTTTTTGAAATAAACCCTCGCATTAAACTGAAATCCTCTGAAAACAAACTTCAAAAATATTATTCTCTCTCAAATTTTCAGATCAAAGCCAAGAAAAACCCAAGAACACAACCGGTGTTCTTAGTGTTCATCATGAACACAACCCAGAAACCACCTTCAATCGTCACCAAACCCAGAACTTGGCATGAGCTCTGTCGTGCTCCGCCATACCGATCTTCGTTACTTGACGCCGAAAACCTAAAAACACCTCTGACCAACCCTTCTTTTTGTTTTAAAAATGTATCAAAGTCTTAAATTTCCAGAAAAGCGGAACAATACTCCTTTTCTGAAAAAACATATTCGAAAGAAAATCAATCCCTTTCTTAGAAAACGAAAACCCACCCCTTTTGGAAATCTTGCTTTCTCACTGGCTCACCCCGCATTATCAAGGAAACCGAAGGGCTTATCAACAGGAGACCCATCCTTCATTGGGAAAATCTCTAGGACAGATGGGAAACCGAAATAGCAAGAGGTAAAACCCTAACCCTAATGTATGCTATAATAGAGAGAAAACTACCTTAGAAACTTTTGCCTTTTG
Source organism: Hibiscus mutabilis (assembly GCA_019671005.1). Classification (NCBI taxonomy): domain Eukaryota; kingdom Viridiplantae; phylum Streptophyta; class Magnoliopsida; order Malvales; family Malvaceae; genus Hibiscus; species Hibiscus mutabilis. Next base: position 7,575,347 of record CM033733.1, on the reverse strand, counting down.
CTTGTATTGATTTCGAATATCCAGAATGGGTTACAACTGTTAGGGTTTGGATTTTATACCCCTAATATTACATGGCATTTGAAAAAAAGAAAAAAGGTTACATTTGAAAAAAAGAAAAATGTTACATAAATTTGCTATTGGTTTCTTTTTCGCTGAAATCTCTCTACCTTTGACTTTTGTTTGAATTCAGGTACAATTTTGAAAATGTTGGAAATCTTCCCCATTGTATTACCTTACATTCTATTTCTTGTTCCCTTGCATAACGTGGCTAGCGGAAAGGAGGAGGGGACCAGAGAGAGGGTGTTGCCATTGCTGAGGAATCGAACGCGCGGGCTCACTCGCGAGTGAGAAGTTTGTGGGGAGCTGGTCTGTTCCTTAGTCCAGGGCGTACATCACGCGTGGTATCTGAAGAGGCTCCCTTGCATGGACCTGAACCGTCAGATCTGGCAAGATCTAACGGTGGAGAATGAGCTACGCAAGAATGACAGAGGGATTAATGTTTTTGATGTTAGATTAGGTTTAGGGTTAATTTAATTGGGCCTTATCGGGCCACCTTGTGATATATTTTAGGTTTTAAATTTTAATGTAAATTGACTGATACAAATAGATAATTTGGACTGTCTCTTTTTTTAAATAATTGGGCTATTATTTATATCTTATACTTGTATATTTTGATTTTCAGTTTAATAATATTAAGAAAAGTAGTGATAATACTACTAATAATAATAACTATAACAATACGAATAATAGTTAAATAGAATAAAATAAATTGAGTTAAAGATTCCAATAAAATTAGTGATTACAAGTTGCACCAGTCGAATTGTTAGTTGAATTCAACTAGTTCTAGCACAGTAGAAAGGCTTGAGACCCTTATCTAAGGCCAAGGTGTGGGAAACTATATCGTCTGCCAATGGTTCTCGTGCTCTAGGTCCCGACGGGTTTAACCTTAATTTTCTCCAAAAGTACTAGGATTGGGTTCAGGATGATGTTATGTACTGTTTCTTCGATTACCATGCTGGTAAGGGCATTAACTTATTGTTGAATTTCTCTTTTGTTACCCTCATCCCGAAGGTGTTTTCTCTACTAGTCATCGATGATTTTAGCCCAATTAGTCTTGTTCAGAGTGTGTATAAAATTTTGGCCAGAGTTCTAGCTAGAAGACTCTCTTGTTGCATTAGTGAGGTAGTCAGGGAAAAATAGTTTGCCTTCATTAAAGGGAGACAAATATTGGATTGTTCCTTAATTGCTAATGAGTTGTTGGATTTGGTTCGCAAGAAGGGCAAAGAAGTTGTCACCTTCAAAGAGGACTTCAAGAAATACTATGATACGGTTGATTGTTCTTTTCTTATTGTCCATCTTAAGAAAGATGGAATTTGGCTAGTTAGGGTGCAAATAGATCTGACAATGCGTTCTATCGGCCTCCATTTTAGTTGTAATGAACGGTTCTCTGTCTAATCCGTTTAGAATTAAGAGAGGCCTTCGGCAAGGATGTCCTCTCTCGCCTCTTTTGTTCAATATAGTTGCTGAAGCTCTTAGCACTATTCTGAAAAAAGCCACTGTTATGGGACTATTTCATGGTATTTCTATTGGGAAGGCCGATCTATCCATTTCTTAGTTGCAGTTTGCTAATGATCTAATCATCTTTTCGAAGGTTGAGGAAGGTCATTTGTTGAATATTAAAAGGATCTTTAAAGTGTTTAATGTAATTTCAGGGTTGAAACTCAACTTGAAGAAGACTAGACTTTATGGTACCGATGTCGATGAGAGCAAACTTCTTGATTTGGCAAAGTCTATTAAGTGCAGTACTGGCTCATTTTTGAAAGATTACTTTGGGCTCCCCTTGGTGTTGCGAGAAATAACATTTCTATTTGGAATCCTATAGTATAGAAAGTTCGATGTCGTCTTGCTAGCTGGAAAAGAAGTAATTTATCGCCTGTAGGGCACTTGATGTAAGAAATGGTTAGTCCAAAACGATAAAACAAATAGTTAAAACAAAATTAAAATAATTATTCTGAAAGGAAATTTTATAGAATTGAAATAAACAGTAAGAAACTTGGTTGAGGCCTACACGAAAGTAGTTTCCTTAAGAATGATTTGACCCCTCCAAGGTGCTTGAGATCTTAGGTCGTCAATCTCCTAGGATACAACAACAGATGATCTTCAACAGTTGCACGACTGAGGAGATCACGAACCGAACCCTTGCCTTTCGCTATCACCGAAAATACAATGAAGTTTTAAGGCTTTGTTTGCGGTTGAGGTGGCAAAACCAAGGTTTGAGAAGCTAGTTTGAGATGCTAGAAAAACTAGCGTTTGCAAACCAAGGTTTGAGAATCTAGTTTGGGGGGCAAACCAAGGTTTTGACACTCAAAAGCTACCTATTTTTCGTTGCTTCTGGGCAAACCAAGGTTTTGACACTCAAAAGCCGCCTGTTTTTGGTTGCTTCTGGCTTCTCAAACTGGCTTTTCCACCCAAACACAACCGCAAATAGAGCCTAAGAGTTGAAAGCTTTTTCAGATGTGTTTGAAACTAAAACGTGGCAAGGTATTTGTAGCGGAGAATTAAGCTAAAACCGTGGGAAAAATATTCTGATTTAATGGGCATGGACTATTTCTTGTTTAATTCGAAAACAATCAATCAATACCATATTTATTCGGATATATTTCCGTTAATTGCAAGCATTACCGTTTTTTAATATTCAAATTTAAGGAAATCAGATAATATCCATTTAAATTCAGAATATTCCTAAAAAAGATATGCTAATCTTAAGGAAAAAATTATTCGAAGTGGGTAAAATATCCATAGGTCTACGAAGGGCCCGACCGATCCAGACATTTGCCTCGCCCACGTCGTGCAGGTGCACCCTAACCCGAATGAGATTGGATTTGTACCCCCTGCGCACGAGGCACGGTTTCCATTCAAGTCATTCAATGACCTCAAAGTGGGCAAGTGTTTATAAACACTTTCCATTCTATTTATCCCATCAATGTGGGATAGGGGGTTCTCATTTCCGTTATTCAATTCATAACTACCTTACTTTGAGCATCAATTTCTCATTCATTACTCAACTTTTTTGAGCATATGAGATACCGTTGTAAAGCTCTCATAGAGTAGAATAAGAACTAATAAAATCTTTATTCAAATCTCCATCTTTACCCATTCGAAATATGGCTCAAAGTTACCATTTTCCTCACTTTTTCCAACAATCCCCCACATGAATGAAATTGATGATTTATCAAAACATTTTGACTCGATGTGGTGATAGCTTCTACGATTGATAGTTGCATAGGATAGGTAGGTTTCCTCCTTTGAACCTTCTATTGTGAAAGTATATTTACTTTACTAGCTATCTACAAGACGTGATGTCTTTGAACTATTCAGTCGTTTGTGTAAACGATGATATACTTCACACAACTACCTTTCTAACAAGAGTATTTGTTCTCATGGTTATGTCCATATGGTCGTGGACATCACCTGGTTCTGCAAGAGTTTGAAAGAACTATGCCCAATAGTTTCCTTGAAGTGGCCCCACTTTACTCTCACATAGGTGACTTATGTTGCTCGGCTCACCGAAGCACACAATGGTCATTAAAAGCTTTTGCTTAGCTTATCCAATTTTTGTCACTGTTTACATCATAGGAACGAACTTGGGAGAATAACCCCTATAGTGGCCACATAGATCTATGCAATTAGTTTGTCCCTTTGAACCTAGATCTTGGGATCTTCAGTCAACTAGGTAGGGTTTTCCTTGACATAGTGCCTTAAATTCTCTTGGGCTTTAGTCACATTCTTTTCGATGTTTTCTCAACTTGATCTCGATTTAACCCTTTGGTTAGCGGATCTGCAATGTTATCCTCTGATCTTACATAATCAGTAGAGATAAATCAATTTTAGATTAGTTGTCTAACAGTATTATATTGACGACTCATATGTCTCGACTTACAGTTGTACATACAATTATGTGCCCTAGCAATTTTTGCTTAGTTATCTTAGTATATGCATAGTGTAGGCACAGGTTTCGACCATTCAGGAATATCCTCAAGAAATTTCCTGAGCCATTCGGCTTCCTCTCCAGATTTTTCCAGAGCAACAAACTCATATTCTATTGTGGATCAGGTTATGATCGTTTGTCTTGAGGATTTCTACGACACGGCTTCTCCTCTCAAAGTGAAGACATATCCACTTGTACCCTTGGTATCTTGAATACCAGATATCCAACTGGCATCGGAGTATCCTTCGAAAATAATAGGATCTTTGGAATAATGCAATTCGTCGTTCCGAGTATATCTGAGATATCTCAGTACCCTCACAATCGCCTTCTAGTGGTTTTCACATGGATTGCTTGTGAATCTACTTAAACTGCTCACAAAAATAGCAATATCTGGTCTAGTGCATCTCATAAGGTACATTAGACTGCCTATGGCCCTTGCATATTCCACTTGGTCAACACTTTGGCCTTTGTTCTTGCACAGATGTTGGCATGTGTCTATTGGAGTTTTGGCTATACCAAAATCAGCCTTGTTAAATTCCTCGAGAATCTTGTCCATATAGTGTGACTGAGTTAGTATGACACCTTTCGATAACCTTTTTTATTTGGATTCCCATAATTGTATCGGCCACTCCCATAACTTTCATGTCAAATCTTGAATTTAACTTGTTCTTGGTACGTTTTACCATTTCATTGTTATTTCCAACAATGAGTATGTCATCAACATACAGACATAGAATAATATATCCAATGTTTGTACTTTTGACATATACACATTTGTCACACTCATTTATTCTGAAGCCGTTTGTCATCATGACACTATCAAACTTCCCATACCATTGCTTTGGTGCTTGTTTAAGTCCATATAGAGAGTTCACCAATCTACATACTTTCTTTTCTTGACCTGAAACTACATGACCCTCAGGTTGTTCCATGTATATTTCTTCATCAAGTTCTCCATTTAGGAAAGCTATTTTAACATACATTTGATGTACTTTAAGATTTCGCAGCATTGCAATTGTGAGTATCATCCTTATAGATGTTATTCTTGATACAAGGGAGAGTGTATCAAAGTAATCAAGGCCTTCTTTTTGTCGGTATCCTTTTATTACCAATCTTTCCATGTACTTATCAATTGTTCCATCTGCTTCATTTTCCATTTGAAAATCCATTTTGAATTTAGTGGTTTAATTCTAGAAGGAAGGTCCACTAATTTTGATGTATGATTTTACATGATAGAATCAATTTCAATTTTAATGGCTTCCTTCCATAAGGTGCCTTCAGAGGAGCGCTATATGTTTGAGGTACAGCCTCTAGCATAAAGGTAAGGAAATTCGATCCAAATAATTTTTCTACCCTTGGTCGTTTGCTCCTTCTTGGCTCAATATCAATTTCAGCCTCTTGTTGATCATTTAGACTGATCTCATCTAAGGTTCATTTTATTAAACTTTGATCAAGCCCCCTAGATTTATAAGGAAATTTATTTTCAAAGAATGATGCATTCTTTGATTCCATTATCGTGTTCTTGTGAATCTTAGGATTCTTTGATTCATACACAAGAAACCGATAAGCATTGCTATGTTCTACATAGCCAATGAAAATACAGTCCACAGTTTTATGACCTATTTTCATTTGATTTGGTAATGGGGCCATTACCTTGGCAAGGCACCCCCACATTTTCAAGTGTTGGTAGGAAGGTTTTTGACCTTTCCATAATTCATATGGTATCTTGTCTTTTTTTCTTTCGGGGAACCTTATTTAAAAGGTAATTAGCTGAAAGGATAGCTTCCCCCACATGTTCTGTGGTAACACAGAGCTTCCTAACAAAGCATTCATCATCTCTTTTAGAGTTTGATTTCTTTCATTCAGCCACTCCATTAGACTGAGAAGAATACGGTGGTGTTACTTCGCGAATATTTCCATGTTGTGAGCAATATTCACCAAATAGATTAACATATTCACCACCACGATCATTTCTCACCATCTTAACCTTTTTATTAAGTTGGTTTTTGACTTTCTGCTTATATAGTATAAATTCTTTATAGCCTCGTCCTTGCTTTTAAGCAAATACACATAGCAATATTTTGTGTTGTCATCGATGAAGTTAATAAAAAATTTATTTCCTCCTCTTGTTTGAACAAATTTCAAATCACAAACATCGCTATGAATTAGATCAAGCGGTTCCTACTTTTTTCAATAGTTCGAAATGAAGACCTTGTTAATTTTGTCTCAACGCATGTTTCACATTTATTATCGTAATCAATATGAAACGAAGGCATGTGTTCCAAGTTAATTAATCTCCGTAGAGCATCATAATTAACATGACTAAGTCTACCATGCCATAAATTTAAAGACTCGAGCATATAAACGGAAGAAGAAGCAATATTCTTATTCATGCCTTTTGGAGTTATAGAGATAGCATTGAGTTTTCACATGTCATTCAATGCATATCCCCTGCCCACAAACACCCCCATGGACAAAATTAATTTTTGGGATTCAAAAACCATCATAAACCCTTGAACACTTAGAAGTGTTCCAGATACAAGGTTTTTATGTATGTCAGGTACATACAGCACATTCTATAGCCTATGATCATGGAAGTCACAGCATTTCCCATGTAGAGCTTCTCCCCTTTTTCGCTAGGTATCAACTTAGAAAAAGAATTCTTGTCACAACAGATAGGACATGTGGCTCCAGTATCAAGGCACCATTCATTTGGTTTATAGTCAACCAGGTTGACCTTAGAGATCACAGCACATAAATCTTGGTCCTCCACAGCATTTGCCTCATTGGCTTTGGCTTTCCTTGGATTTCATTTCAGAGTATCTGTGTCCCACCTTGCCACAATTGTAGCATGATCCCTTTAATTTCTCCTTCTTGGAAATTCCACCACTAGGTCCCAACTTCGACCTGGGTTGTTGTTGTTGTGGTTGCTTTCCCTTTCTGAGTTCGACAACATTTGCCTTGGCCTCTTTGAAGTTTTCTTTATTGAGCTTTCGAGCATTGTCTCTATTGTCCTCTTCTATTCAAAATCTGACAATTAGTTCCTCCACTGTCATTTCCTTTCGTTTGTGCTTCAGGTAATTTTTGAAGTCATTCCATCCGGGAGGCAGCTTTTCCGTGATGGAAGCAACTTGGAAAGATTTACTTATAATTATTCCTTCAGTAAGAATTCCATGAACAATCAGTTGGCGTTCTTCCGCTTGACTTACTACTAGTTTAGAGTCAATCATAGTAAAATTCAAGAATTTCGCGACTAAAAAATTTTTAGCCCTATCATCTTCTGCTTCGTATTTGTGGTCAAATGCCCTCCACAACTCTTTAGCTGTTTTATAAACATCATATACCAGATACAACGAGTCTTGTAATCCATTGAGGATATAGTTCCGACACAAAAAATCACCATTCATCCAAGCTTCAGTGATGTTGAAGGCGATGAGATCATCCACCCCTCTTTCGCCGTCCCCTACTTTAACAACTGGGGATCATCCTTTAAATATTTTGCCAAGTTCAGCATGGTCAGATAGAACAACATCTTCTGTTGCCATGTCTTAAAATTCTGGCCACAGAAATTCGTCGGCTTCTCATTGTGGCTCATTGCCATAGCCGTTGCGTTTATATTCATAGGATGATTCAGTTTTTCAAAGTCTACCCCGCTCACACCATTTGTGCGGACGAGTTGGGTGATTCGGTAAAATCTCCCATAGTCATTGTTTCTATGTAGAGGAAACAAAAAACTCGAAATTAGTAATAATTCCAATAAACTAAAAAATAATTTCTTTTATTTTTTATTTTCATTTTTCACAAAATCCATAATCTAAGTTACTTTCAATGACAATTTCTGTAGAACAGATTCGTCCTTTCTTTTGAGATTAAGCAAACCCATTTAAACAATAGGATAAATCCTGAAAATGAATTTATTTACTTTCTCAAATCCTTTTAAAAAATTTAATCGCCTTGGATGCTTAATCTTTCTTAAGATTGCAGGAAATGGTTAGTCCAAAACGATAAAAAAATAGTTAAAATGAAATTAAAATATTCAATCTTAAAGGAAATTTTATATAATTGAAATAAACCGTAAGAAACTTGATTGAGGCTTGCACGAAAGAAGTTTCCTTAATACATATTCGACCACTCCGAGGTGCTTGAGATCTTAGGTCATCATTCTCCTAGGATACAATAACGGATAATCTTCAACAATTGCACGACTGAGGAGATCACGAACTAAACCCTTGCCTTTCGCTATCACCGAAAACACAATGCAGTTTTAAGAGTTGAAAGCTTTTTCAGTTGTGTTTGAAACTAAAACGTAGCAAGGTATTTATAGGGGAGAATTAGGTTAAAATCATGGGAAAGAGAATATTCTAATTTAATAGGCGTTGATTCTTTCTTGTTTAATTTGGAAACAATCAATCAATACCATATTTATTTGGATATATTTATGTGAATTGCAAGCATTACCATTTTTTAATATTCGAATTTAAAGAATGCAAATAATATCTATTTAAATTCAGAATATTCTCAAAAAGATATGTTAATATTAAGGAAAAAATTATTCGAAGTGGGTAAAATATCTGCAGGTCAACGAAGGGCTTGACCGGTCCAGACATTCGCGTTGCCCACGTCGTGCAGGTGCGCCCCAACCCGAATGGGATTGGATTCGTGCCCCCTACTTGCAAGGCATAGTTTCCATTCATGTCATTCAATGACCACAAAGTGGTAAAGTGTTTATAAACACTTCCCATTCTATTTATCCCATCAATGTGGGATAGGGGATTCTCATTTCCTTTATTCAATTCACAACTACCTTACTTTGAGCATCAATTTCTCATTCATTACTCAAACGTTTTGAGCATATGAGATACCGTTGTAAAGCTCTCATGGAGTAGAATAAGACCTAATAAAATCTTTACTCGAACCTCTACTTTACCCATTCGAAATATGGATCGAAGTTACCCTTTTCCTCAAATTTTTCCAACAATCCCCCACGTGAATGAAATTGATGATTTATCAAAATATTTTGACTCGATGTGGTGATAGCTTCTACGATTCATAGTTGCATAGGATAGGTAGGTTTTCTCTTTTGAACCTTCTATTGTGAAAGTATATTTACTTTACTGACTATCTAGTAGACGTGATGCCTTTGAACTATTCAGTCGTTTCTATAAATGATGATATATTTCACACAACTACCTTTCTGACAAGAGTATTTGTTCTCATGGTTATGTCCATATGGTCGTGGACATCACCTGGTTCTGAAAGAGTTTGAAAGAACTATGCCCAATAGTCTCTTTGAAGCGGCCCCACTTCACTCTCACTTCACTCTCACATAGGTGACTTATGTTGCTCGACTCACCGAAGCACACAATGGTCATTAAAAGCATTTCCTTAGCCTATCCCATTTTTGTCACTGTTTACATCATAGGAACGAACTTCAGAGAAGAGCCCTTATAGTGGCCACACAGGTCTATGCAATTAGTTTGTCCCTTTGAACCTAGATCTTGGGATCTCCAGTCAACTAGGTAGGGTTTTCCTTGACATAGTGCCTTAAATTCTCTTAGGCTTTAGTCTCATTCCTTTCGATGTTTTCTCAACTTGATCTCGAGTTAACCCTTTGGTTAGCGGATCCACAATGTTATCCTTTGATCTTACATAATCAATAGAGATAAATCCATTTGAGATTAGTTGTCTAATAGTATTATATCGATGCATGTGTCTCAACTTATCGTTGTACATGCAATTATGTGCCCTAGCAATTGTTGCTTAGTTATCTCAGTATATGTATAATGTAGGCACAGGTTTCGACCATTCAGGAATATCCTCAAGAAATTGCCTGAGCCATTTGGCTTCCTCTCCGAATTTTTCCAGAGCAACAAACTCAGATTTCATTGTAGATCTGGTTATGATCGTTTGTCTTGAATATCAGATATCCAACTTGCATCGAGGGTATCCTTCTAAAACAGCAGGATCACTGGAATAATGCAATTCGTAGTCCCGAGTACATATGAGATATCTCAGTACCATCACAATCTCCTTCAAGAGGTTTTCACAAGGATTGCTTGTGAATCTGCTTAAACTACTCACAGAAAAAGCAATATCCAGTTTAGTGCAGCTCATAAGGTACTTTAGACTGCCTATGACCCTTGCATATTCCACTTGGTCAACACTTTGGCCTTTGTTCTTGGACAGATGTTGGCATGTGTCTATTGGAGTTTTGGCTACACCAAAATCATCCTTGTTAAATTTCTCGAGAATCTTGTCCATATAGTGTGACTGAGTTGGTATGAGACCTTCCGTTGACCTTTTGATTTGGATGCCCATAATCGTATTGGCCAATCCCATACATATCATGTCAAATCTTGAATTTAACTTGTTCTTGATACTTTTTACCATTTCATTGTTACTTCCAACAATGAGTTTATCACCAACATACAGACATAGAATAATATATCCAATGTCTATACTTTTGACACATACACATTTGTCACACTCGTTTATTATGAAGTTGTTTGTCATCATGACACTATCGAACTTCTCATGCCATTGTTTTGGTTCTTGTTTAAGTCCATATAGAGACTTCACCTATCTAGATACTTTCCTTTCTTGACCTAAAACTACATGACCCTCAGGTTGTTCCATGTATATTTCTTCATCAAGTTCTCCATTTAGGAAAGCTATTTTAACATCCATTTGATGTACTTCAAGATTTCGCAGCACTGCAATTGCGAGTATCATCCTTATGGATGTTATTCCTGATACAAGGGAGAATGTATCAAAGTAATCAATACCTTTTTTATGTCGGTATCCTTTTATTACCAATCTTGCCTTGTACTTACCAATTGTTCCATCAGCTTTCATTTTCCATTTGAAAATCTATTTTGAATTTAGTGGTTTAATTTCAAGATGAAGGTCCACTAATTCTGACGTATGATTTTGCATGATAGAATCAATTTTACTTTTAATGGCTTCCTTCTATAAGGTGCCTTCAGAGGAGTGTATAGCGTCGCTATATGTTTAAGGTTCAGCCTCTAGTATAACTGTAAGGAAATCTGATCCAAAGGATTTTTCTACCCTTGCTCGTTTGCTCTTTCTTAGCTCAATTTCAATTTCAGCCTCTTTTTGATCATTTAGACTGATCTCGTCTAAGGTTCGTTTTATTGAACTTTGATCAAGCTCAGTAGATTTATAGGGAAATATGTTTTCAAAGAACGATGCATTATTTGATTACATTATTGTGTTCTTTGGAATCTTAGGATTCTTTGATTCATACACAAGAAACCGATAAGCATTGATATGTTTTCAATAGCCAATGAAAATACAGACCAAAGTTTTAGGACCTATTTTCATTTGTTTTTGGTAATGGGTCATTACCTTGGCAAGACACCCCCACATTTTTAAGTCTTGGTAGGAAGGTTTTTCACCTTTCCATAATTCATATGATGTCTTGTCCTTTTTCTTTTGGGGAACCTTATTTAAAAGGTAATTAGCTGAAAGGACAGTTTTCCCCCCATATGTTTTGTGGTATCCCAGAGCTTCCTAACAAAGCATTCATCATCTCTTTTAGATTCCGATTTTCCGTTCGGCCAATCCATTAGACTAAGAAGAATACAGTGGTCTTACTTTAGGAATAATACCATGTTGTGAGCAATATTCATCAAATGAATTAACATATTCACCACCACGATCACTTCTCACCATCTTAACCTTTTTTTATTAAGTTGGTTTTTGACTTCCTGCTTATAGAGTATAAATTCTCTATAGCCTCGTCTTTGCTTTTAAGCAAATACACATAGCAATATTTTGTGTTGTCATCGATGAAGGTAATAAAAAATTTATTTACTCCTCTTGTTTGAACAAATTTTAAATCACATAGCTATGAATTAGATCAAGCGGTTCCGCACTTCTTTCAATAGTTTGAAATGAAGACCTTGTTAATTTTGCTTCAACGCATGTTTCACATTTATTATCGTAATCAATATGAAACGAGGGCATGTGTTCCAAGTTAATTAATCTCCATAGAGCATCATAATTAACAAAACTAAGTCTACCATGCCATAAATTTAAAGACTCAAGCATATAAATGGAATAAGAAGCAATATTCTTATTCATGCCTTTTTGGAGTTACAGAGATAGCATTGAGTTTCCATATGCCATTTAATACATATCCCCTGCCCACAAACATCCCCCTTAGACAAAATTAATTTTTAGGATTCAAACACCATCCTAAACCCTTAAACACTTAGAAGTGTTCTAGATACAAGGCTTTTATGTATGTTAGGTACATACAACACAATCTATAGCTTGAGTTCTTTCCCAAAAGTCATCTTCAAGACCACAGTTCCCTTTCCTTTACTCTTGGAAGTCGCAGCATTTCCCATGTAGAGCTTCTCCCCTTTGTCAATGAGTATCAGCTTAGAAAAGGAATTCTTATCACAACAGATATGACGTGTGGCTACAGTATCAAGCCATCATTCTTTTGGTTTAGAGTTAACCAGGTTGACTTTAGAGATCATAGCACATAGATCTTTGTCCTCCGCAGCATTTGCCTCATTGGCTTTGTCTTTCCTTGGATTTTATTTCAGAGGATCTATGTCCTACCTTGCCACAGTTGTAGCATGTTCCCTTTAATTTCTCATTCTTGGAAATTCCACCACTAGGTCCCAACTTCGACCTGGCTTGGTGTTTTTGGGGTTGATTTCCCTTTCTGACTTCAAAAACATTTGCCTTGGCCTCTTTGAAGTTTTCTTTATTGAGCTTTTGGGTATTGCCTCTATTGTCCTCTTCTATTCGAAGTCTGACAATTAGTTCCTCCACTGTAGAGCTTCTTTATTGAGCTTCTCCCCTTTGAAGTTTTCTTTATTGAGCTTATGACCATTCCTTCAGCAAGAATTTTATGAACAATCAGTTAGAGTTCTTCCACTTGACTTACTACTAGTTTAGAGTCAACCATAGTAAAATTCAAGAATTTCGCGACTAAAAACTTTTTAGCCCCAGCATCTTCTGCTTTGTATTTGTGGTCTAATGCCCTCCACAGCTCTTTAGCTATTTTATAAACATCATATATCGGATACAACAAGTCTTGTAATCTATTGAGGATATAGTTTCGGCACAGAAAATCGTCGTTCATCCAAGCTTCAGTGATGCTAAAGGCAATGAGATCATCCATCTCTCATTCGTCGTCCCCTACTTTAACAACTGGGGGATCATCCTTCAAATATTTTGCCAAGTTCGGCATGGTTAGATAGAACAACATCTTCTGTTGCCAAGTCTAGAAATTCTGGCCACAGAATTTTGCCAGCTTCTTATTGTGGCTCATTGCCATAGCCGTTGCGTTTAGATTCATAGGCTGATTCGGTTGTTTCGAAGTCTTCCCCGGTCCCACCATTTGTGCGGATGAGTTAGGTAATTTGGTAAAATCTCCCATAGTTATTGTTTCTGTGCAGAGGAAACAAAAAAACCTCAAAATTTGTAATAATTACAATAAACTAAAAAATAATTTTGTTTATTTTTATTTTGATTTTTCACAAAATCCGTAACCTCGGTTACTTTCAATGAGAATTTCTGTAGAACAGATTTTTCCTTTATTTTGACATTAAGCAAACCCGTTTAAACGGTAGGATAAATCTTGAAAACCAATTTATTTGCTTTCTCAATTCCTTTTAAAAAATTTAATCGCCTTGGACGCTTAATATGTCTTAAGATTGTAGGAAATGGTTCGTCCAAAACGATAAAACAAATAGTTAAAACAAAATTAAAATAATTAGCCTGAAAAGAAATTTTACATAATTGAAATAAACCGTAAGAAACTTGATTGAGGCCTACACGAAAGCAGTTTCCTTAAGACAGATTCGACCCCTCTGAGGTGCTTGAGATCTTAGGTCGTCAGTCTCCCAAGATACAACGGATAATCTTCAACAGTTGCACGACTGAGGAGATCACGAACCGAACCCTTGCCTTTCGTTATCACCGAAAAAACAATGCAATTTTAAGACTTGAAAGCTTTTTCAGTTGTGATTGAAACTAAAACGTAGCAAGGTATTTATAGGGGGGAGTTAGGTTAAAATCGTGGGAAAAAAGAATATTCCGATTTAATGGTCATTGATTCTTTCTTTTTTAATTCGGAAACAATCAATCAATACCATATTTATTCAGATAAATTTCTGTAAATTGCAAGCATTACCTTTTTTAAAATTTGAATTTAAGGAAAGCAGATAATATCCCTTTAAATTCGGAATTTTCTCGAAATGATATGCTAATCTTAAGGAAAAAATATTTGAAGTGGGTAAAATATCCGCAAGTCCACGAAGGGCCCGACCGGCATGGACATTCACATCGTTCACGTCATGCAGGTGCGACCCAACCTAAATGGGTTTGGATTCGCACCCCCTACGCGCGAGGCACAATTTCTATTCAAGTCATTCAATGACCACAAAGTGGGCAAGTGTTTATAAACACTTCCCATTCTATTTGTCCCAACAATGTGGGATAGGGGGTTCTCATTGCCTTTATTCAATTCACAACTACCTTACTTTGAGCATTAATTTCTCATTCATTACTCAACCGTTTTGAGCATATGAGATACCGTTGTAAAGGTGTCATAGAGTAGAATAAGCCCTAATAAAATCTTTATTCGAATCTCCATCTTTACCCATTCGAAATATAGCTCAAAGTTACCATTTTCCTCATATTTTTCCAACAATCCCCCACGTGAATGAAATTGATGATTTATCAAAACATTTTGACGCGATATGGTGATAGCTTCTACGATTGATAGTTGCATAGGATAGGTAGGTTTCCTCCTTTGAACCTTCCCTTGTGAAAGTATATTTACTTTACTGGCTATCTAGTAGACGTGATGTCTTTGAACTATTCAGTCGTTTGTGTAAATGATGATATATTTCACACAACTACCTTTCTGAAAATAGTGTTTGTTCTCATGGTTACGTCCATATGTCCGCGGACATTGTCTGGTTCTGCAAGAGTTTGAAAGAACTATGCCCAATAGTCTCATTGAAGTGACCCCACTTCACTCTCACATAGGTGACTTATGTTGCTCGACTCACCGAAGCACACAATGGTCATTAAAAGTTTTTGCTTAGCTTATCCTATTTTTTCACTTTTTAATCATCGGAACAGACTTGGGAGAAGAACCCCTATAGTGACCACACAGGTCTATGCAATTAGGTTGTCCCTTTGAACTTAGTTCTTGGGATCTCTAGTCAACTAGGTAGGGTTTTCCTTCATATAGCGCCTTAAATGGTCTTGGGCTTTAGTCCTATTCCTTTCGATGTTTTCTTAACTTGATCTCGATTTAACCCTTTGGTTAACGGATCCACAATGTTATCCTTTGATCTTACATAATCAATAGAGATAACTCCATTTGAGATCAGTTGTCTAACAGAATTATGTCAACGACGCATGTGTCTCGACTTACCGTTGTACATGCAATTCTGTGCCCTAGCAATTGTTGCTTGGTTATCGCAGTTTATGCGTATTGTGGGCACAGGTTTTGGCCATTCAGGAATATCCTCAAGAAATTGCCTGAGCCATTTGGCTTCTTCTCCGGATTTATCTAAAGCAAAAAACTTAGATTCCATTGTGGACCTGGTTATGATCGTTTGTCTTGAGGATTTCCACGACACGGCTCTTCCTCCCAAAGTGAAGACATATCCACTTGTACCTTTGGTATCTTGAATATCAAATATCCAACTGGCATCGAAGTATCCTTCTAAAATTGCAGTATCTCTAGAATAATGCAATCCGTAGTCCCGAGTATATCTGAAATATCTCAGTACCCTAACAATCGCCTTCTAGTGGTGTTCTCCTGGATTGCTTGTGAATCTGCTTAAACTGCTCAGAGAAAAAGCAATATCTGCTCTAGTGTAGCTCATAAGGTACATTAGACTGCCTATGACCCTTGCATATTCCACTTGGTCAACACTTTGACCTTTGTTCTTGGACAGATGTTGGCATGTGTTTATTCGAGTTTTGGCTATACCAAAATTTTCCTTGTTAAATTTCTCGAGAATCTTGTCCACATAGTGTGATTGAGTTGGTATGAGACCTTCTGTTGACCTTTTGATTTGGATGCCCAAAATCGTATCGGCAAGTCTCATAATTTTTCATGTCAAATCTTGAATTTAACATGTTTTTGGTACGTTTTACAATTTTATTGTTGCTTCCAACAATGAGTATGTCATCAACATCTAGGCATAGAATAATATATCCAATGTTTGTACTTTTGACATATACACATTTGTCACATTCGTTTATTCTGAAGTCGTTTGTCATCATGGCACTATCGAGCTTCTCGTGCCATTGCTTTGGTACTTGTTTAAGTCCATATAGAGACTTCACCAATCTACATACTTTCCTTTCTTGACCTGAAACTACATGACCCTCAGGTTGTTCCATGTATATTTCTTCATCAAGTTCTCCATTTAGGAAAGTTGTTTTAACATCCATTTGATGTACTTCAAGATTTTGTAGCACTACAATTGCGATTATCATCCTTATGGATGTTATTCTTGATACATGGGAGAACGTGTCAAAGTAATCAAGACCTTCTTTTTGTCGGTATCCTGTTATTACCAAACTTGCCTTGTACTTATCAATTGTTCCATCTGCTTTCATTTTTTGTTTGAAAATCCATTTTGAATTTAATGGTTAAATTCCAAGAGGAAGGTCCACTAATTCCCATGTATGATTTTCCATGATAAAATCAATTTCACTTTTAATGGCTTCCTTCTATGAGGTGCCTTTAGAGGAGCGTATATCGTCGCTATATGTTTGAGGTTCAGCCTCTAGCATAAAGGTAAGGAAATCCGATCCAAAGGATTTTTCTACCCTTGCTCGTTTGCTCCTTCTTGGCTCAATTTTAATTTCAACCTCTTGTTAATCATTTAGACTGATCTCGTCTAAGGTTCATTTTATTGAACTTCGATCAAGCTCCCTAGATTTATAGGGAAATATATTTTCAAAGAATGATGCATTCTTTGATTCCATTATCATGTTCTTGTGAATCTCAGGATTCTTTGATTCTACACAAGAAACCGATAAGCATTACTATGTTCTACATACCTAATGAAAGTACAGTCCACGGTTTTAGAACCTATTTTCATTTGTTTTGGTAATGGGGTCATTACCTTGGCAAGACACCCCCACATTTTCAAGTGTTGGTAAGAAGGTTTTTGACTTTTCCATAATTCATATGGTGTCTTGTCCTTTTTCTTTCGGTGAACCTTATTTAAAAGGTAATTAGCTGAAAGGACAGCTTCCCCCCACATGTTCTGTGGTAACCCAGAGCTTCCTAACAAAGCATTTATCATCTCTTTTAAAGTTCGATTTTTCCGTTCGGCCACTCCATTAGACTGAAGAGAATACGGTGGTGTTACTTCGTGAATAATACCATGTTGTGAGCAATATTCACCAAATGGATTAACATATTCACCACCACGATCACTTCTCACCATCTTAACCTTTTTATTAAGTTGGTTTTCGACTTCCTGCTTATAGAGTATAATTTTCTCTATAGCCTTATCTTTGCTTTTAAGCAAATACACATAGAAATATTTTGTGCTATCATCGATGAAGGTAATAAAAATTTTATTCCCTCCTCTTGTTTGAACAAATTTCAAATCACAAACATCGCTATGAATTAGATCAAGCGGTTCCGTACTTCTTTCAATAGTTTGAAATGAAGACCTTGTTAATTTTGCTTTAACACATGTTTCACATTTATTATTGTAATCAATATGAAACGAAGGCATGTTTTCCAAGTTAATTAATCTCTGTAGAGCATCATAATTAACATGACCAAGTCTACCATGCCATAAATTTAAAGGCTCAAGCATATAAACGGAAGAAGAAGCGATATTTTTATTCATGCCATTTGGAGTTATAGAGATAGCATTGAGTTTTCACATACCATTCAATACATATCCTCTACCCACAAACATCCCCCCTTAGACAAAATTAATTTTTGGGATTCAAAAACCATCCTAAACCCATGAAAACTTAGAAGTACAAGGTTTTTACGTATGTCAGTTACATACAGCACATTCTGTAGCTTGAGTTCTTTCCAGAAGTCATCTTCAAGAACACAGTTCCATTTCCCTTGATCTTGGAAGTCGCAGCATTTCCCATGTAGAGCTTCTCCCCATCGTCACTGGGTATCAACTCAGAAAAGAAATTATTGTCACAGCATATATGACGTGTGGCTCCAGTATCAAGCCACCATTCCCTTGGGTTAGAGTCAACCAGGTTAACCTCAGAGATCACAGCACATAGATCTTAGTCTTCCACAACATTTGCCTCATTGGCTTTGGCTTTCCTTGGATTTCTGCATTCAGGGGATCTGTGTCCCACCTTGCCACAGTTGTAGCATATTCCCTTGAATTTCTCCTTCTTGGAAATTCCACCACTAGGCCTCGACTTTGACCTTGCTTGGTGTTGTTGGGTTTTTTTCCCTTTCTGACTTCGACAACATTTGCCTTGGCCTCTTTGAAGGTTTCTTTACTGATCTTTCGGGCATTGCCTCTATTGTCCTCTTCTATTCAGAGTTTGACAATTAGTCCGTCCACTATCATTTCCTTTCTTTTGTGCTTCAGGTAATTTTTGAAGTCATTCCATCCGAGAGGTAGCTTTTTCGTGATGGCAGCGACTTGGAAAGATTCGCTTATGACCATTCCTTCAGCAAGTATTCCATGAACAATCAGTTGGAATTCTTCCACTTGATTTAATACTGGTTTGGAGTCAACCATAGTAAAATTCAAGAATTTCGCGACTACAAACTTTTTAGCCCCAGCATCTTCTGCTTTATATTTGTGGACAATGCCCTTCACAGCTCTTTAGCTGTTTTATAAACATCATATACCAGATACAACGAGTCTTGTAATCCATTAAGGATATAGTTTCGATAAAGAAAATAGTCGTTTATCCAAGCTTCAGTGATGCTGAAGGCGGTGAGATGACCCACCTCTCCTTCGTCGTTCCCTACTTTAACAACTGGGGGATCTTCCTTCAAATATTTTGCCAAGTTCAGCATGGTCAGATAGAACAACATCTTCTGTTGCCATGTCTTTAAATTATGGCCACAAAATTTCTCTGGCTTCTCATTGTGGCTCATTGCCACAGTCATTACGTTTATATTCATAGGCTGATTCGGTTATTTCAAATTCTGCCCCGGTCCCACCATTTGTGCAGACGAGTTGGTTGATTTGGTAAAATCTACCATAGTCATTGTTTTCTGTACAAAGGAAACAAAAAACTCGAAATTAGTAATAATTCTAATAAACTGAAAAATAATTTTATTTATTTTTTATTTTGATTTTTCACAAAATTCGTAACCTCGGTTACATTCAATGGCAATATCTGTAGAACAG
Source organism: Hibiscus mutabilis (assembly GCA_019671005.1). Classification (NCBI taxonomy): domain Eukaryota; kingdom Viridiplantae; phylum Streptophyta; class Magnoliopsida; order Malvales; family Malvaceae; genus Hibiscus; species Hibiscus mutabilis. The sequence goes on along the minus strand of CM033733.1, from coordinate 7,555,979 downwards.
ATTTGTCATTTCTTTTGAGATTAAGAAAACACGTTTAAACGGTAGGATAAATCCTAAAAACGAATTTATTTGCTTTCTCAGTTCCTTTTAAAAAAATTTAATCGCCTTGGACGCTTAATTTGTCTTAAGATTGTAGGAAATGGTTAGTCCAAAATGATAAAACAAATAGTTAAAACGAAATTAAAATAATCAGCCTAAAAGGAAATTTTACAGAATTGAAATATACCGTAAGAAACTTGGTTGAGGCCTGCACGAAAGCAATTTTTTTAAGACAGATTCGACCCCTTCGAGGTGCTTGAGATCTTAGGTCGTCAGTCTCCCAGGAAACAACAATGAATGATCTTCAACAGTTGCACGACTGAGGAGATCACGAACCGAACCCTTGCCTTTCGCTATCACCAAAAACACAATGCAGTTTTAAAAGTTGAAAGCTTTTTTCAGTTGTGCTTGAAACTAAAACGTAGCAAGGTATTTATATGGGAGAATTAGGTTAAAATCGTGGGAAAAAGAATATTCGAATTTAATGGTCATTGATTCTTTCTTGTTTAATTCGAAAACAATCAATCAATACCATATTTATTCGGATATATTTCTGTGAATTGCAAGCATTACCTTTTTAATATTTGAATTTATGGAAAACATATAATATCCCTTCAAATTCGGAATATTCTCAAAAAGATATTCTAATATTAAGGAAAAAAATTATTCAAAGTAGGTAAAATATCCAGACAACTCCACAAAGGGCAGACATTCACGTCACCCGCATTTTAGAGGTGCGCCTCAACCTAAATAAGATTGGATTTACACTCCCTGTGCTCAAAACACAATTTCCATTCAAGTCATTCAATGATCACAAAGTGGGCAAGTATTCATAAATGATTCACATTCTATTTATCTTATCAATGTGGGATAGGGGTTCTTATTTCTTTTATTCAATTCACAACTACCTTACTTTGAACATCAATTTCTCATTCATTACTCAACCGTTTTAAGCATATGAGATACCGTTGTAAAGGTCTCATGAAGTATAATAAGACCTAATAAAAGTTTTATTCGATTCTCTATCTTTACCCATTCGAAATATGGCTCAAAGTTACCATTTTCCTCACATTTTTTCAACACTTGACTCTTGTAAAGTCAGTACTTTGTAGTTTGCCGTTGTATTTCTTATCGCTTTTTCAAATGCCGGCTGCAATTAGTTCTTCCCTCAACAAATTATTAGCTAAATTCATTTGGGGGTAAAGTTGACGGCAGGGCAATCCACGGGGTGAATTGGGAATCCATTTACAGACCGTTTGATGCCGGTGGGCTTGGGTTATTCGATTTAAAAGTCAAAAATCGTGCACTACTCATCAAATGGGTGTGGAGATTCTGTATTGAACATGAAAGCTTATAGAGGAGGGTCATTGCTGCCAAGTATTATCCAACTAATACTTCGTTGCTTCCTCTTTTGGTTAATATCCGCATAATGTCTTGGATGTGGAAGGACAGTTTTAGACCATTATCTTCCACTTCAGATTCATTTACTGAGAAATTACGGCCTGTTCTCGATGACGGTAAGCACATCGAATTTTGGTCTGATTGTTGGACTGGTGATTTGCCATTGTAGTACCTTTCCTCGTATCTATGCACTAGCTCTAAAGTAAAATGGTAAGGTTTGTGAATTTGGTGTAAAAGTACAAGATGGGTGGCAGTGGGATATCCCTGTTAAGAAGAAGTCTCTTTGATTGGGAGATTCAACTCTGGGAGAATTTCCTATCAACTTTGAAGCTTAGTTCCTCATCCTCCCTTAATGTCGACGGGGTTCGATGGTTAGGTAACTCCAGTGGTTTCTTTACGCCTAAGAAGTATTGTGAGTTGGTTTCAACGTCTGAATCCATAAAAGAAGATATATGGAAGCTTGTGTGGTTGGTAATTTTGTTCCTCCTAAAGTCCAATTTTTTACTTGGAGACTGTTCCAAGGTAAAATTCCTTCTAAAGTTGAACTGTGCCGCAGAGGGGTTCTTCCTATTTCTGCTACTTCGTGCCCTCTGTGTGGTGAAGAGGAGGAATCGACGTTCCACCTATTTTGCTTCTGTCCTATTGTTTGGAGACTGTGGCAGCGGTGGGGTGATATTTGGGGAGTCAATCTTGTCATGCCTTGCACTTTTGGTGGGTTGCTGCAAATGTGGGTTGAACGCCCCATCAGGCCTTCTTCTAAGTCGATTTGGTTAAAGGCACTCTTCGGCATTGTATGGTCACTGTGGTTGTGTCGTAACGATATTGTCTTCAATCATAAGGTTCTTGATGAGAATCAACTCTTTGAGATGTCTTTGCTAAGAACCTATTTGTGGTGTAAAAGTAATTAGCCGGATCTTATTTTCTCCAAGAGTTATTTCCCTGCTTAGAGTTCTTTCATCTGCCCATTTTTTTGCTCCGTGTTGGCGCTCGCCATCTATTTTTTCGCCCAAATTTAATGTAGATGGTCAGACTTAGGTAGCTTCGGTGTTGTTGGAATTGGTGGTTTATTGAGGGATAATTCAGGGAAGGTGTTGGTTAGATTTGCCAAATCTGTTGGGTCCTTGGACGCTGCTTCAGCAGAAATCTTGGCAATCAAAGAAGCTATTTCCATATTTATGGCATATGTCAGGGTGTCCTCAAAAAGTCTTATCATTGAAACGGATAGTTCGTTAGCGTGTGATTGGTTTTATAACCCGCAGGGTGCCCCTCATCCATTTAAAGTGGAAATCATGGAGGTCTGCAACATATGCTGCTGTTTTGATTGGAAGGTGATTGTGGTTGGCCGTGAGGCAAATTCTGATGCTGATATATTGGCTACAAGTGAGATCGATCGACTTCAGCCATTGTTATGGATTGATCCTTTGGTGGAGTAGGTTGTCGTGCTTAGTTGGGTAGTAGTTTTCTGGTTTATTCTTTTGTCTCCCTAGTGTTTTCAGTGTGGGGTGAATTTTAGTGTTAGCTTATTCTTTCCTCCCTTGTAGTGTGACCTGTTTTGTGAGGCTGGTGTTGGCCAAGTTATGGAGTTTCTATGGTCAGGGGGATTTGTTTTGCTTGTTCGTCTTGTGTTAGTGGGGTATGATCCCTCGTGGTCGGGTTTTAGTTCATAACTTGATCAGGGGGATCGTGTATTGGGACATGTATCGGTTGTAATCGAATGTTTCAGATTATGGAATAAAATTTTTTGGACACTCTTTTTCTCCTTCTTATGCTTGAATTGGATCCCTTTTAAATTTAAGTATAAAAAGAGTTTTAACGAGGTCTTATTCTCTTTAAAAGAAAAACAAGTTCTTTTTTTAAACTTTATAATCGGTGTTAAAATTTTGTATATTGGCATTGAGTTTCTTTTCAAACTCTATAAATGGTAGGGAGGTCGTAATTTGGATAGGGTCAAGTTTTTGGCCGACCCAAAAAATAAAAGCTTTACACTTGAATTCGTCTCATCCCGATATTTGGAAATGTAACTCAAATTTGACTCAAATTTTTAGAAAAAAATCTGCCTCCTACCCGACGTATGTAAAAACTTATATCTATTTAATAAAATAAGGAGATAATTGAAAAAAATATAGAGATATTATAATATTTTTTCCTAGAAATGTAAAGAAAAATTAATACTACTATCTCAAGTCAGGTTAAATATTTTTTATCATAAATCTGAATCTGATCCGAATTATTTTTTTAAATGGATCCTATAGAGTTGGATCGGATCAAAACTCATTGGATTCAGGTAATTTGAACCTCCCTTATAATCGGTATTATAATTATGACATTACTAATATATATATATATATATATATATATATATATATATTGCTCTTGATTTGTAAGACATAATCTAACATCTTATATTTAGTTTAATCTGGTTGACTCTACATTATCTGAATTTTAATATACACCCATTCCAATTAATCAATGACCTAATTAAATTTAACTCCTGCTTCTTTGTCAACTAATCATGTGTCTTTTCTTTTGGGTTAAAATGTGCTTTAGTCCCTGTTGTCTAGCATGCTTTGATATTTAGTTCTTGTACTTTAAAAGCTAAAAATTAAGTCCAATAAAATTGCTAGCATTTTCCTTCAAAATTTGTTAACTTGACATGTCGATTATGCTACATTCATATAAGATGACATACGATTGACAGAAAATAAAAATGCTAAATTGACAGATTTTCATAAACTACTAATTGCGTTAACATAAGAGTTTTGATTTTTTTTATTAGGATTAAATTTTTACATTTTAAATATAGGGATAAAATATTAAATTTCATCAAAATATAGGGGTTGATGGGATATTAAGGTACTGATAACTACTCAATTAATTTATTTGTAAAATTTTTTGAAATATACTAAATTATATTCAAAGTGAAAAGATTACAAAGAATCACACCGCAAACATTGAAAATTTAATGCGTAAAAATAATTACAATAAAATTCTAAGGGTGTGAAATACATTAAAATACAAAATCTATCACTTTCAAAAGGATTTGAAAAATCTTTTGAATTAAATCCAGCAAACAACTACTTTGACCAGAGTGCTCCAAGACTAGGGCAAATTCTTTCTCTACTTGTTCTTGGCATATCGGGAAAACCACATAAGGAAATCAAAAGCATCACAGAATACTGATCTTCGCTGCTATGAACGCTCGATTGATATTCGTCATACGAACGTTAAACTACTAGAAAAGGCAACACTATCACAAAGACTGACTAAAACTACCATAAAAGCATACAAATAAACTGTCATAAAAACAGCCGAAAAAACTGCAAAAAAAAAGTAAATATGATATGAATACGTCATAACAAATAAAAAGCAACAAAATAAACTTAAAATATGAAAAGAGAATTTATCAACAATGATAAATTTTTATTTATTTACAAATAAAAATACAACAAACGATAAAAGTCGCCGTCGACAAAAAAAGAAATTTTTTTTGAAAATCAACAAAAACTACTGCAAAGCAAAAAATTTATCTGTATAATTTTAAATCCACTCAAAAGATATATATCATCATTTAAGCACTTAAAAAAAACTTTTTAACCGGCAAACGAAAATAAAGCCGTTCTAGAACTTCAAGTTGGGGGATTTCCCGTAAACAAAAATTGTTTTATTTTAAAATTGATATTAGGGGAGATTACACGAATTTAGTAAAATTAAAAAAAAATTGAGTTGGACCAGTTAACGAGACCTATTTATTATTTAAATTTTATTTAAAAATTTCCAATTTTTTGTGGACTTTATGAATTTTATTTTTTTTTCTAATTCAAGTCAAATTCTTTTTATCTCTTTAAGTATAATTTGAGAATTCAGATTCTAAAATTTTGATTTAATTTTTAAAGATAATATAATTTAAATAATAAATAATAAAAATATAACATTAATTGTATTTCTCAAAATTCATGGATTTATTATATGCTTATTTACTATTTTAATAGTAACTTTGAAATTCTCGATAGGTTTTTGTATTTGATGAATCCATACTTTTATACCTTATAGACAGAGGGGGGATGGGATTCAATTACTCTATGTAAAACTCAACTAGTTTTACACTAATTCATGGTCATTGGATGAGTGAAATGGATGGATGAGATTAAAAGTAGGATATGTGAAGATTATCACTTAGGAAAAATAAGGAGTTAATCTCATCCGTCTATTTCACCCATCCAATGGTAATGAATTAGTGTAAAACTAGTCGAGCTTCACACAGTGTAAGTGGATCCTAACTCATATATATATATATATATATATATGTTGAATCTTAACTATTTATCAATAGGATTATTATCCTATGCACATGCGGTGAAAACTTTTTGTTTTCATAAGCACCTCAATTTTAGGGTTTAGGGTTTTAGTATAGGTGTTTAGAATTATGGTTCATGGTTAGAATTTAAGGTTTAGGATAATATGGGTAGGGATTTAGATTTTAACCTATAACCCCTAAAATTTAACCCTAAACCCAAAATTCTATCAATGACCCCTAAATTCAAAACTAGTACACTTAAACCCCCTAAACTTTAAACCATAAACGAAGTCTCTAACCCCTAAAACTAAGGCGCTTGTGTAAATAAAGTTTTCACAAGCGCTTGTGTAAATAAAGTTTCCACGAGCGCTTGTGTATAGAATAATTACCCTTACCAATAATGTATGCATTTCATTTTTATAATTTGCTTAATAAATTAATTGAATTTTATGGTGCTGTGAATACCAACGGTTGAATTGAATTTCTAACCATTTATGCAAACTCAACTCATAAAGTTGTACGGAATTAAACTTCAAAAAAAAAAATTTTGTCGTTGTGTAGATTTTAGTATTAATATAGTGTGCTTGCTTAGTGTCATGGGCGAAGCCACATGGGCAGGAGCCAGGCACCTGTGGTCCATCCTTACGATCTATTTTTTTTTCTAATTTGATTTCTGTAAAATTTTAAATTATAATTCATTTTATTTTTTTAATATTATAGAGTGGGTGTTGTCCTTGTGATAAAGTGTGTACAGAAACTTAAGTTTGTTTTACTTAAAGTTAGTGGATTTAACCCTATTGATGATGTTTTTCAGTCTTTTGCTCTTTTTAAGCTTAGGTGTATGAAGCTCTTGAACTTTTGAAAAAAATCAATTAAGCCCTTGAACTTTTTTGCACTAAATTAAACTCTTGAACCATGAAATTGAATTAATTAAGCCTTTTAACCAATTTTGACCATTAAATCTTGGCAATTGTTTTCTTTAGATATTACTGCACATGATGCACGACAGTTATATAATGTTGCATTTTCAAATTTCTTCAAAAAATGTTTTTTAATATTTTATACGTTTTTTTTTAATTTTTAGAACTTTTAAACAATTTTTTAAATAAAATAAAATTTTGAAAATGTCAAGTCGAAACATTGTGACACAACGCACTACACCAACATATCCAAAAAAGACTATTGAGATTTAATGGTCAAAATTGGTTCGAGAGCTTAATTGATTCAATTTCTTGGTTCAATAGCTTAATTGGGTGCAAAAAATTTAGGGGCTTAATTGAAATTTTTTGCAAAGGTTCAATGGATTTTTATGCCTTTAACTTTTTCGGCCCCCTTAACTTTTAATTCCTGGCTTTGCCCCCTACTTAAGTGCAGGGCAAATTGATATTTAGAATAAAAAGGAAATTGTTTGCGAAATGAAAATGTCAAATTCCTTTCATTACAACAAATGATACAATATTAAATCATACATATAAATTTCAAAAAGGTGGCTAATCCAATCCTTATTCACAAACATAATGTCAACAAATTTAAATAGCATGTAATGAATGATATTTTATTGTTGGCTGAATTGAAACCAAATTAATCAATAAGCACATGTTCGTGGGCTTAGTAGACTTTAAGAGGTGGTGGTGACTTGTAATAATATGGAAGAGGAGGTGAAAGAGAAGGAGGTGGCGGAGATTTGTAAATGTATGGAGGATGTGGTGAGTGGACTGGAGGTGGTGGAGACTTGTAGATATATAGAGGAGTTGGAGAGTGAACTGGTGGTGGTAGAGACTTGTATATATATGGAGGAGGTGGTGAAGGTGATGGTGGTGGTGATTTGTAGATATATGGTGGGGGAGGTGAGGGGGATGGAAGTGGTGGAGACTTGTAGATGTATGGAGGAGGTGGTGAAGGTGATAGTGGTGGTGGTGATTTATAAACATAAGGAGGTGGCGGGGATGGTGATGGAGGTGGTGGAGACTTGTAGATATATGGAGGTGGAGGTAAAGGTGATGGTGGTGGAGGAGGAGGTGAAGGTGATGGTGATGGTGATGGAAGTGGTGGTGACTTGTAGACGTATGAAGGTGGAGGTGATGGTGATGGTGGTGGAGGAGACTTGTAAACATATGGAGGAGTTGGAGAAGGTGATGGTGGTGGTGGTGATTTATAAACATAAGGTGGTGGTGGGGATGGTGATGCAGGTGGTGGAGACATGTAGATATATGGAGGTGGAGGTGAAGGTGGTGGTAGTGAAGGAGACTTGTAAACATATGGAGGAGATGGTGAAGGTGATGGAGGTGGTGGTGACTTGTAGATGTATGGAGGTGGAGGTGATGGTGATGGTGGTGGAGGAGACTTGTATACATGTGGAGGAGGTGGTGAAAGTGATGGAGGTGGTGGTGACTTGTAGAAGTATGGAGGTGGAGGGGATGGTGATGGTGGTGGAGGAGACTTGTAAACATATGGAGGAGGTGGTGAACGTGATAGAGGTGGTGGTGACTTATAGACGTATAAAGGTGGAGGTGGTGGTGATGGTGGTGGAGGAGACTTGTAGACATATAGAGGAGGTGGTGAAGGTGATGGTGGTGGTGGTGATTTATAAACATAAGGTGGTGGTGGGGATGGTGATGCAGGTGGTGGAGACTTGTAGATATATGGAGGTGGAGGTAAAGGTGTTGGTGGTGGAGGAGACTTGTAAATATATGGAGGAGGTGGTGAAAGTGATGGTGGTGGTGGTGACTTGTAAACATATGGAGGCGGAGGTGATGGTGATGGTGATGGCGATGGTGTTGGAGGAGACTTGTATATATATGGAAGAGGTGGTGAAGGTGATGGAGGTGATGGAGGTAGTGGTGACTTGTAAACGTATGGAGGTGGAGGTGATGGTGATGGTGGTGCAGGAGACTTGTAAACATATGGAGGAGGTGGTGAAGGTGATGGAGGTGGTGGTGACTTGTAGGCGTATGAAGGTGGAGGTGATGGTAATGGTGGTGGAGGAGGCTTGTAAACATATGGAGAAGGTGGTGAAGGTGATGGTGGTGGTGGTGATTTATAAACATAAGGTGGTGGTGGGGATGGTGATGCAGGTGGTGGAGACTTGTAGATATATGGAGATGGAGGTGAAGCTGATGGTGGTGGAGGAGACTTGTAAACATATGGAGGAGGTGGTGAAGGTGATGGAGGTGGTGGTGACTTGTTGACGTATGGAGATGGAGGTGATGGTGGTGGAGGAGACTTATATACATATGGAGGTGGTGATGGTGATGGAGGTGGTGGTGACTTGTAGACGTATGGTGGGGGAGGTGACTTGTAGACGTAAGTAGATGGTGGTGAAGGTGATGGAGGTGGTGACGTGTAGACGTATGGAGGTGGTGGTGAAGGAGAATTATAAATGTAAGTGGGTGGTGGAGACTTGTAAGCATATAGAGGGGGTGGTGAAGATTCATAGGAATGTGGTGGAGGATAATGTCTTGGAGGTGGTCTCCAAATGCGCCTAAAATGTGGTGGTGATTTTGGTGGTGGCGGTGAAGTGTAGTCATAAGATGGGTAGTCAGCTACACCAGTTGTGGGCATAAGCAATAATGCAACCACATAAACCACCAAATGTGGCCATAATCCCCGCCAATCGGGGGTTCCCATATTCTCAGGCAGATGAGCAAACGATGTTGGCAAAGGAGGATAGGCCGAAGAAGTATTCTTCTTTCACGCCTAATCTCCTACTTGCAGACCCTTTTATAGTGTTGTCTTCAATCATATGAGACAGACTTTCTCCATTCCATGAACATAACAGACTGGATTAAAGCTTTAAAAATAATGCTCTAAAATCCCCACTTTGACATCAATTTTTTTAAATATTCCCACTTGCAAAAGAATTGATTTCCCTCTAATTTCCCAAGTTTGAACATGAATTGCACAGAACATGTCAAAATATTGAGTAGTTGAGATCTGAGATGGTTCAAGTTCATGTATGGCTGGATCTAGCAATTTCACAAAGCGCGTCTCTGCCATGATTCAAAAATGGCAGAATATATTAACGTGACGATGTAAAGTCCAAAGATGAGAACTTGCATTAATAAAGTAATGCTATGACCAACTACCAGTATATAATTTATGCACTATTTATTGAATAGTAATTCTAAGAAATGGAGTTAATGTTTATTCAAAAATAAAAAGAAATGGTGTTAATGTTGTTTGTCGTTGGTGTTATTTTTCAACGTCGAACTTTGGTAATGTTTGTACCTATTTTGTTTTGAATCTGAATTAAGAGTTTTTATCTTTTTTTTGTATGGTCTTATTTATGATATGAAGACGTTAATTTTTGTGTTTCTGTCCGAATCAAATTTATTTATCTAAATCACGAAAATAAATATAAATACTAAATTTATAAATTATACATAATAAAGAAACCAATAAAAAATTTGACCTTATATAATTTATATGTTGCTTATTTGAAGTGTAGATAAGTCGGTGGCATTGAAAATTGGCACTAAGTAGGCAACTATCGTAGATGGTGACTGTGCGTAATTAATTGATACATACTTTCTTAATCAAATATCTGTCCATTAATATATAATAAATAAAGTTTGTGAAAATCATTAAACGTCAGGCATACCATTCGTCTTCACTTCAGCTTTCGAATATTATAATTCTATTGTTTTTCCCACCACAAATCAAAATCATTTATTTAACAAAATATCAACTCAATGAAAATTCCAACTTTTCCCTCTTCTTCAAATTGGCATTTCAATGTGCACTCTGCATTATTGAATTGGACTGATATTATTGCCATTTAGATCTTTTAATAAAATTTAGACATTTAATAAAATTAAAAAGATGATTTTAAAAAAGTTTACACATAATTGTAATTTTTCTTGAAAATAATGAATTTTCAAATAATTAAAAAATTATCTAATGTTTTGTAGATTTTTTTTAATTATTACATAAAATAAGGTTAATACAAATTTTCCCCTGAATTTGACCTCATGTACCCAGCTCGTTTCTGAGATTTTGGTGACCAACGGGAGAACATAAAATTTAGGCCCCTGATAACAAGTATCAAAAAAATAAATTTTAGGAATATACTCTAATAACAAGTATTAAAAGAATCGGGATCTAATAGCAAGTATTAAAAAATATTAAATTTTAATAGTATTTACCTTATAACAAGTATTGAATAAAAATTAGGCTCTAATAACAAATAAAGGAAAAAGAATTAGACTTCTAATAACAAATATTGATTTTTTGTATTTTAAAAGTAGACCCATAATAACAAGTATTAGAAAAAAGATTGGGTCCCTAAGAATAAGTATAGAAAAAAAATTGGACTAAAATAGCAAATATTAAAAAATGAATTCTAAGAGTACACTTAGTAACAAATATTAAAAAAATTAAGTCTCTAATAACTTGAAAAAAATTAATAATAGGCTTATAATAACAAGTATTAAAAAATTAATAATAGACTTTTAATAACAAATTTTAAAAAAATTTAACTCTAATAATAACTATCTATTATTAAAATTAGACACTTATAATTATGGTTAGTTGGTCTTGGACAAAGGTGGGCCATAGGTCGTCGCTCTTATGGGCCCCTCAGGGACGGGCTGCATATACCTAGTGCTGTTGAAATTTATTTCACTCATTCGGCCCTTGAATTGGGTCTTTAGTACCTAATTTGTACATTAACTTAGAAATTATCGCATGCATTAATCCAAAATTTTAACTTCTTTTAAACATAGTTGATTTGTCATCTTTAGAAACTTAATGGATGTCATTCTTTAAAAATGAACCACCTAAACTTAACATTATATACCTAATCGGTACGTAAACTTTTTAAACTTATTTGGTACTTGAACTCTTTTCTAACCTACTTACTATATGAACTCGAAAAGTGTCAACATTAATCAAAAAACTTAGTTCAATTACAAATTTTAATGATGTGTTACCTCCAACCAATCAATTGATAACACATATCTCTAAAATCATCAAATGCTTGGATTGGATTAATGTACTAATAAAGTAAATGGTGCTAATTTAAAAAAAATATCATGACATGATGTGTCGCATAAAAAATAAGTGTTGTTAATCAACTAGCAAATGAGTTTAATAGTACGATGTGTTAAGTAATAAAATAAAAATATATGAGTTTTTTTAGAGTTCTTAAATGTAAACGATATTTTTGGATTGGGCCTTTTTAATAAATTATTAGGTGTATGCAAGTCACTTGATTTATATATTAATAATATTAGGAGTCAAGGTTATGACAATGATTCAAATATGAAAGAAAAACACCAATGGGTTCAAAAGAGGTTACTTGAAATAAATCCAAGGGCTTTATATATGCCATGTGCTTGCCATAGTCTTAATCTCACTATATCGGATATGGGACATTCTTGTGTGAAAGTTATTTCTTTTTTTGGAATTGTGCAACGCATATACACATTATTTGCAAGTTCTACCAAAAAATGAAAGATTTTAGTTGATAATATTAAAGGTTTTAAAGTGAAATCTTTGTGTAATACTCGATGGGAAAGTCGAATTAAAAGTGTTAAAGCTATTAAATTTCAAGCATCTCAAATAAAATTAGCTTTGTTGCAAGTGACTTTGCCAAATGAGTTAATGTCGACATTGGAAATTCTCAAGTTTGTCAAAATTGCGGATTGTTATCCAAATATTTCAGTAGCTTATCGAATTCTCTTAACTATGCCGGTGACAGTTGCATCTGCTGAAAGAAGTTTTTTGAAGTTAAAGTTGTTGAAAACTTATTTGAGATCGTCAATGTCACAAAAAATGTTAAATGGTCTAGCTATTTTACGTGTTGAGAAAAATATATTAGAACGTATTTATGTAGACACTATTATTAGTGATTTTGCATCTAGAAATGCTCGTAGAAGATGTTTTGTGTTTAATAAAATTTCTTGATGTTTTTCATTTGATAATTATTGAGCGTAATAAAAAATATAATTTAAAAACAAATTAATTTATTTTTTATACTCTTCGAATCTAATTTTTTTTAAATACTTGTTATTATGGGCCCAATTTTTAAATTTGACCGTCGACCATTAAAATCTCAAAAACGGCTCTGCCTCCGGTAATGTTATTACCAAAAACTCCCAACTCAACTAGCTAGAACTTTTGTCCGCACTTAACAAGTATCTATTTTAGCTCGAATAAAGTCTTCCAGAATCTCTTCTTTGTTACCAATAAACTCGATGCTGATACGTTTACCTAACGCCGTCGTGTTTTTTTTTTCCGGAACGAGTAAGGATCTGCTTCTTAGCAATATCTTAATGTTTTCTTTATGTTCATCATGACTCGTGATAATTACCGAAAACCAAATATATGAAATCAAAAATAAAAAAGTAAATAAAAGCATATGAATGTTTTGTTTATATTCATCATGACTCGTGATAATTCCTCAAGTTTTTGTTGAGTCACCAAACACCTCGGTGGAACATATGGGGCAAGCCTGGAGAAATAACAATGCAGTTAGCAGCTTCTGAAATACTGCCCGAATAAAATAAAGGCATAATATCAAAAATATCCCTAACGTTTGACTTAATAGTCATTTTGGCCTAAATTCTTTTTTAAAGCAATTTAGCCCTCGATTTTATATTTTGGGTCAAAATGGCCCATTTGCGGATGAAAACTATTAATCAACTAATGGTAAATGACTTGAAATAACGTGACAAACCTACACGGCAATGCACGTCACGATAGCAATGTCATATAGGCAAATATGTTGACTTTACAAATGAAATATCAGTCAAAAAATAATTTTATAAAATTATATAAAATATTTTTCTTTAACATGTCAGTCTGTCAGTACATTTTAAGTTGTTTATCATCAGTTGACTATAAGTTTTCATTCACAGAGAGGCCATTTTGACCCAAAATGAAACGTTGAGGGTTAAATTGCTTAAAAAAGAATATGGGCGAAAGTGACTATTCAGTCAAACATTAGAGACATTTTACATTATGCCTAAAATAAATATATCTACGTTTAAGGGTTTTTTTTTTCTTTACCTTTGTTTTGGGGAAGGGGTTTACATGGTACAAATTAAATCGAGTAAAACAAAGGGAAAAAATGAAACTAACCAGTGGTTTACCTTGTTGATGCTAAGCCATCGGGTGCTGCATCCAGCATGGTAGACATGTTTGCAAGGAAGGGTACTCTAACCTAAGCTTGGACAAATGATGTGGTAAGAAGAAAAATAGCAGTAATCAAAAGATATAAGGCTGAACAAATGAGTAGGAAAGAAGATCGAACTCAAGAAAAAATTAGGGTCCGTTTGATTTTAGAAAATATTTTTTTATTTTTTAATTTTGTTTTTAAAAATAATTTTCAGTTTCAGTTTCTTAAAAATTGGAAAACATGCTTGGTTAATAAAGTTATTTAATGTTATTTAATCCTTCCCTAGATTTCAAACATAAAGGAAACTTACAATCCTAGCCATCCAAAATATCTCTCATATTTAACAAATCTGACATAATAAAAGTTTAAAAGTTTAGGGTTTAAACTAAAAATTATACATTTTTATTAACTTGTCACGTCATTAAGCTAATGGGAATTAAAGGCATAATGATCAAAATGGAATGAAACAATAACGTAAATAACTAAAAGCATACTTTTCCAAAACCGATAATAAAAACGGAACAGGCTGAAAACAAAAGTGACCTCCAATGTAGTTTACCTAATATAAACAAACAACCCCTAACCAAGTCGCACCTTCTAAATATTACATTCATGTTAATATATTTTGTATTGTTTATATATTTTGGTTTAAATATGACAAAGATCATTGTATTATTTTAAAATTTTAAAATTTAATCTATATATAATATTCTTATAAAATTATTGAATCCTTGTACTATTGAAATTTAAAAATATTGGTTACTCCCTTAGTTTATGTTCAATTTCACTCGATAACTATATAAAAAGGAAAAAAAATATCTTGTTTTAGTCTTATGTGTTTACAGTTTTTTATTAATTCGACCCTTAAAAGGTTGTAAATAGAGTGGCGGTGGGGCGGGGTGGGGACGGATTTGCATTCCCCATTTTGTCCCAACATGTGCGGGTACGATTTTGATGAATTCCCATTAAACGTTTTGGGTACTTTTTTGTGCCCATACCCATCCCTTACAGACCCCCACGGTTTTCGGTTAATCCTCGTACCCAAAAAAATAAACAAAATGTAATACATTAAAACAAATACTCAACATTAAATCTCCAAAATCACTCACATAATGATAAATTTAATTTTACCAACAACAAACAAACCATTTCAAAACTATAAAACATGACTAAAATATTAACTATTAAACATGGCAGCTTGCATTACCTTTAAAAGAAAATATGTAACTAATAATCTACAGTTCCAAATCATGACTCATTTGTTCTAAAAGGAACTAGATTCGATAATCTTTCCAACCATATAAATTACCTCTTCTAATTTTACGCGTACGATTTATGGCAGATTTATGAAGTCACTTGTTTTTTGAAAGAATCTGCACTCTTTTCTTCTAACTTTTGCTCACTCAAAAAGTAATATCTCCTAATATATAAATCGAAATCAAGAACCGTTTGTTTTAAACAAATCTAGACTCTCATATGGCTATAAAAATATAAGTCTCATTTCCTGGTTTATCTTGTAGAATTTTGAGTGATTTTTCAAAGTCACTACTAAATCTATTTTCTAAGAAATCTGCTGCCAAATTTTTATGACCTTTCAACATTCAAATATTCATATTTTTAAAATACATGTCGAAATCGATCAATGTGTATTTCAAACAAAACTAGACCCGAATCATGTTTACAACAATGTATAGACCAATTTCTAATTATTTTTATGGAATTTACGAGAATTTCCAAACTTACTCCAGCCGGCTATACTTAGGTTATGGGACATTAGATTTTTGTTTAAAATGGGTAAATTACCCTTATGACCATCCAACTTTGTAAAATATTAGGATCCCTGCATATATTTTTCGGGGATTCCCACGGCGATCTATATGGGTACGGTTCGGTTATCCTTACGGTTCGGATATAGCAATCCCTATCCCTATTCCCATTTGAGCTTCGGTGATCGAACTTCTCCCGTCCCAGTCCCCGTAGGTGAAGATTTCAATTACTCCCCATACCCGTCGGTTAGGATCCCCATGGTTTTTGGTTATTCCCCACCCAATTGCCACCCCCAGTTGTAAACGAATAGATTGAAAATTTGTATTGTTCAATTAACGATATTTATTTATTTCAAAAAGGCTTAACAGTTAAAAGGGTGTCAAAATTATACATTTTTACAATTAGGTGCCTAAGCTTTGTTTCGTGTCAAATTGGTGTCTAAATTTTTCTATTACCCAAATTAAGTTTTTCCATTACAAACGTTAAAAATTTTACATTATCCAATAAAAACGTGACACATGGCATATTTCTGTTGTTTTCTTTAATTTTTATTTTTAAAAAATAAGAAAATCTTTAATTTAAAAAAATCCAAAACCTTTAATTTCTCTAAAAATGTCTCCAGACCATAACCCTAAATACTTAAATCCCTAAATTTCTCCCTTCCGACTATTGATTCAACCACCACTGGCCACCCTAGCCTTCATTAGACTCACGATTGAAAACTCCATCATCTCATCATCGAAAATCAATGAATGAACCTTCTATTGCTCTATCGACTAACATCCAACAATAAAGAAAAAAGAGGTCGGTTGGGTTTCTGACCGACGGCTAGAGGGTGGGGAATGCCGAACGGTGGTATGCGACGCTTGGGCAGTGAACGGTGAACCACCGATGTGTTGGGATGCCAAACGGTGAAGGAAGCGTGAGATGAGGATTTGATTGAAAAAATTAAAACTTTGGGGTTTTTTAAGAAATTCATATTTTTAAAGAAATTCAGAAATTAAATAAAAAAAACAAGTGTCATGTTATAATTGGATGACAGGATTTTTTTAACACTCATTAACAGAAAAACCTGATTTGAGTTACGAAAGAAAACTTTAGGCATCAATTTGGCCCAAAATAAAGTTTAAGCACCTAACTGGAAAAAATAGTGTAGTTTGGGCACATTTCTGACGTTTAAGCCTTTCAAAAACTAAGGGTCAATTTCATTAAAACATGTAAACATATGGGATTAAAATTTTATTTTCTTTTTATACTTATCGGATTAACAATTAACAATAAAATTAAGCATAAATTAAAAGGGACCAAAACAACATTTGTAAACGTAAATTTTAAAAAATATATAACTCGGATCGAATAAGTGGCTCCAGTAAAAAAGAGAGTGATGTTCATCCTATGAGACCCAGGTTGAAGCACATGTACGTGCAATGTAACACTATGGTAAAAAAAAGGAAAGGAAATTGCAACCAAGGGGACTCGAACCCATGCCCTTTGGCATGTGTGATACAAGAGCTAACCATCTGAGTTGGGACCACATTTGGTCATAACATATCCTAGTTTACTTTATCCTTTATGTTTCGGTTATAACCAATATTAAAAATAAAAGTTTGAACCCATCTACCCCAATTAATTCATCATTAATCCCAGAACTCTCTGGAATTATTGTTTAACCACCCCCTTGCTGCCACCTCCGATCAGGGCCACCGTCGCGCCGTGGCATACACCGCCACCATCAGTAGAGACGCCTCCCTTCCCCATTCGAAATTCCTCCGTCCACACGCCGTAAAAGCCAACCGTCTATCGTGAATCGAGGTTGGGAGTTTGGCTAACCCTAAAAGCTCGTCGCCACTATTCTTGGTGATTTTGGCCGCCACAATTGTCCTTTTGAGATGATGAGGGGCCGACTGAACTCTCCGTCCCAAGCTATAGAGACCTAAAATTTAAAAATTCGAAATTCTTAAGTTTCGAATGGGGTCACTAAAAAGGAGCAGTTGGTTTTCTTTTATTTTTATTTTTGAAAATATTTGAGAAATAGGGGTTCTTTAAAAATTCGTATTTTTGGAAAAAAAAATAATAAAAACTCGGAGTCGCCACCGGCCATTGAGGTAGGCTAGACACCATAAAACCAGATATTCAATCAAAACGGGGTTCAGGAGTCGTTTACGGATAGTGAAGGTTTTAGAACCCCACGCCGCCCAAAGATTGGTATCGCAAAAAGAAAATAAATAATTACCGCTTTATTAATATTAAACTTTCCAAATTAAAGTGACGATTAAATTAAAATCCAGTTATACATGCGAGTAAACTTTAATGGCCTCGTTATTCGAAAGTAAACAGCAAGACCACCATCACTACGTTGATACTGACCGTATTTTACTTTCGAATAAAGAGACACCGCATTGGCAAGTTACATCCCGGATGCAATATTAACATGGTAAACACAAAGGCATAAAATAAATGCATCAAAATAGGTACAAAATGAAACTAAACACCGAAAATTACAACACCAAACCAAATGAAAGCTATACTACATATTCATAATTATATACTGAACTATATGTTATAATACATATAAGACGTATGATATTTACATATATAAAAAGGTGAAATATATGAAATACCTATATATATATATATTAAAACCATATATTATGTATCGTATAAATACTAAAAAAGCAACCATAATATATACATATGTCATACACTATGTAAAAAAACCTATAATATATACCATACCATATACACATACATCAAACCATAATGTCCATAACATAATAGTGCAACAAAAGTAAAATAACATAAAAAAAGAGTGCAAAACTAAATATGCATGAAAGGGGTAAAAAGGGATTTCACACTAGTCATAGGACATAATCGAGACAAATATAAAGCTGGAAGGACCAAAATGGGAATTAGCCCAGGTTAAAACAAACTAAATTAAAACCAAGCATTTAATTAAACACGGGTGAAAGCCAAAGGACCTAGGGTGCAATTTTAAAGACGAAAACCCTTAAAAGTTAATAAAAACATGGAAAGACTATATCCGAAATAATCCATTTTCTAAAATTGATCCGGTTTTGATTTTAGGACGGGATTGAAAATTTTAAAAAGGTTTCAAGGACTTGGGTTACAATTTTGAAATGCGAAAACCCCTGGGCAGGTAATTTTAAAGACACGGAAGCATTTAATAGGCTAAAAATATTTTTAAAACGCGGCTGGGTATAAAACACTTATTTTTGAAAAAAAAATCACTTTTTTAGCCATTTTTGAAAACCCACCCATTTTCAGAAACCTCTCAAATCCTCTCGGCCACTATAAAACCCTTTCGGCCGCCGTACGTCGACGTTGGAGACCCCAAAAAACACTGAGAGCCTCCCCTTTACCTTTCTAGACTCGAATCCTAGCCCAAATTTCCAAAAAAAACTAAACCATGGCCGCCTTAGATCGACCTAAAACAGAAGTCCCCTTTCTTAGATCTAGGTTTCACCTTTTGAAACAAAAAGGCTTCGGTCCCCAACAGGTTCACCTCTACGGTCGAAGGCCTAAGGTTTGTTACCAGTGGGTGGAGCTGAAGAGGTGCTCAAAAAACTGTTACCGGCTCACCCCTTAAGCCCGATGGTAGAGGGCTTGTCGCCAGCGAACGAACAACGGACAGACGACCCCCCAACCAAAGGTAAAAACTCTCTCCTGGATCCTCTTTTTATGTTATGCATGTAAGAAAATAAAGCGTATACCACTAAAGGTTCCGAATTTCTTGTATTACTCTCAAAAACTGTTTTCAATGTTCTTTGGTTCAGTATTATATAACCGGAGTACTGTTATATGTAAGAAACTAAAAAATAACTTTATAGTCCTCTCTAGAATCCGCCGATATTTTGTTTGATTTCTTGCTCTGTTGGTTTGATTTATTTCTTGTGGTTTTTGCTAATGTCCTTCCGTTTTTTGTCGCATGGCAACGTGGCCGCTTGGTGAGGAGGAGGGGACCAATGCAAAGGCTGTGGCCGTGGTAGCTGTATCGCAAGAGGGTGCGCGTGAGGGGGCTAAAGCGGCAGTGTGTATGGCACACGCACGCATTGAGGAGCGGACAAGCCGCGCGTGGGCGTGTGAGGGTTCCAAAGCCTTTCAAAAGCGATCTGAGCCATCCATCCAGATCTCAGATCCAACGGTTGTGGTCAATGCGACGCTGGCAAATGTGAGGGCTGCTAGGGTTTCCATTCAAGGGTGAATTTGGACCGTTCAATCAATCAACCATATCTGACGGTCCAAATTTGGTTGTGCAAAAGAAAGATCCATTAGGGTTTTGGTAATGATTAGGCAGATTAGGATTTTGGTTTTAGTTTGGGCTGCAAGTGGGCCGTGTAATATTTATTATTATTTGGGCTTTTTGTTTTGTAAA
This sequence comes from Hibiscus mutabilis, assembly GCA_019671005.1. NCBI lineage: Eukaryota > Viridiplantae > Streptophyta > Magnoliopsida > Malvales > Malvaceae > Hibiscus > Hibiscus mutabilis. The sequence continues at coordinate 7,535,966 of CM033733.1, read as the reverse complement.
ATGGACTGTTAATTAATTAAAAACTTTGGGCTTTTGTTTATTTATTTAACTATTGGGCTTTATTTATCATATCTATTTTTTGTTTAATAATATTATTATAAATATATATAATAACATAATATATTATAATAATAACTAAGATAAACTAAATAATAATATAATATAAATATAATGCGAATTAAAATAGAAACCTAATAATACATTTTTCGTAATTTTCTTTTCAAATTAAAATAACATAAGACATAAAACAAAGCTAGAACAAATAAGTTGTAGTTATATTCACTAGTAAAAGCAGGTTGAACCCCGGATAAAATTAGTGATCACAGCTGCCCTTCTTTGCTTATTATTGTAAAACAAGAATAAATCAAAAACCATAAGCACTAATTTTATCCGACTCCCCTGTCTCAAGATTCTGAGCTGCAACTCCTTCTTATATAGAACCATTCGCCCTTCCTCTTTCAGAAATTCTAAAACTTCGCATTCTTCCCACGTAAGGCCTAAAGAAATGAATCCCCTTAAGTGATGCCTCGATCGCCTTAGCACAGAGTGGTATCCCGCTTTGATTCTTCTTGAATGCCCTCGATCTTTATCATCTCGGTATAGGGTGATACCTCGCTTTGAGGATCCCGTCTGATGATGTCCCGATTGCTGGTCATCTTGACACCAAATATCTCACTTTGAGTCTTCTAGAATGCCCTCGATCTTCATCGTCTTGGCATGGGGTTATACCTCACCTTAAAGATCCTGCCTAATGATGTCCCGATTACTGGTCATCTTGACACCAAGTATCTCGCTTCGAGTCTTTCGAAATGCCTTCGATCTTCATCGTCTTGGCATTGGGTGATACCTCGTCTTGAGGATCTCACCTAATGATGTGCCGATTGTTGGTCGTCTTGACACCAAATATCTCACTTTGAGTCTTCTGGAATGCCTTCGATCTTTTTCGCCTTGGCATGGAATGTTAGTAAAAGATTCTTGACTCTTTGTTGATATCTGCCTTTCTTTTTTGGAGCATAGGATCTGTTTCCTATTGTTTTTCCAAATATCTGAAAGAAACAAACACAATGATTTGATGATGCTAGTTAGTATGCTCCTACCTTAAGGATGCCTAACTATTCATGATGCATGATTAATGCTCGGACATCTTCTTTTTTGGCTTCTTGCTTTGTCTTTCTTTCACCTTCTTCTTTGTCTTTGCACATTTGTTGTCACCCCTTGTGTCCGGACTCAATTCTTGTTTGACCCTTATATTCTCCAAAACTTTACTCTAAAGCACTTTTTCGAGTTTTCACTTTAGAGATTTTTCTTTTTCAAAGCACCCTTTCGGGTTTTCACTTTGATTAATGTTTCTTTTCTTTTTCTTTCTTTCTTTTTTCTTTCTTTTTTTTTCTTTTTATTTCTTCTTTCTTTTGCTTTTGCTTTTTCTTTTTCTTTTATTTTTTTGCTCTTTCTTTTTTTTTGCTTTTTCTTTTTGGCTCCCTTACGGGTTTTCACCATTGGCTCTTCCATCTTAAACTTCAATACGGAGGGCATTCGTCGTCTTCTTGGCAAATATTGTCAACTTTGCATACCATGTCCTTTAGCATTGGCTTTAGCAGGCTCCTTTTGGCGAAATTGATTTCTGCCTTAGAACCATCTGCGCTTAAAGGGTCAAATCATAGTAATACCAAGAAATCCTTTGTGTTTCAATAATCTATGTCAATATATTTGTAGGATGCTTATGAAATAAACAACAGAAAGGAGAGAAATAACATTTTATTAATATAAGAGATGTTGGAACATTTAGAAAGTCATGGCAAACGTGAGAAAGTGAAAAAATCTATAAATAATGTAAGGTGCAACATTCCCAAACATCGACTGTATGAATGATGCGAGAGCCCATCTATCGTGGTAAATCTCTCACGGCCTGTCCCGAACGGAATTCCACCATAGGTCAAAGTGGGGCACTTGAACTGTAACAGAGTCTATCAATCGAATGCCTAACCTCAAAATTTATCTAAACCATCCTTTTCGAATTTTCAATCCAGATCTTCCTTAGATTTCAAGATGCTCATTTTCGAGTTTCCATCTTGAACCCTCCTTTTTGTTTTTTTTTTGAATTTTTTATTTGATTTAATCTTTAGGCATAATACTTCTTGACGGAGTCTGAATTTATGGGATTTCTCAACTCTTTCTCATCCATCTCTGCCAGAATTAACGCTCTTTCAAAGAAAGCATTCTTAACGAAATAAGGACCTTCTCAGTTAGGCATCCATTTTCCTCAGAAGTCCTTTTGAATTGAAAATATCTTCTTGAGCACCAAATCTCCCTCTTGGAACTCTCTCGGGCAAACCTTCTTGTTGTAGGCACGAATTATCCTCTTCTGATACATTTGGCCATGACAGATGGCCTTTAATCTTTTCGCATCAATGAGGTTCAACTGATCAATACTTGCTTGCATCCATTTAGCATCATGCAACTTTGTCTCATTTAGATTTCTCAATGATAGGATCTCCACCTCAATGGGTAATATTGCTTCCGTGTCATAAACCAAAGAATACGGCATTGCCCCTGTAGAGGTCCTTACAGATGTTCGATAAGCAAAAAGTGCAAATGGAAGCTTCTCATGCCAATCTTTGAAGGTGTCAGTACTCTTGGCTATGATCTTCTTGATATTCTTATTGGCCGCTTCAGCTACCCCATTCATCTTAGGACGATAGGTGGTAGAATTTTGATGCACAATCTTGAACTGTTCACATACCTCAAACATCACTTTGTTGTTTAAATTAGAAGCATTATCGGTGACGATTCTTTCTGGCAAACCGTAATGGTAAATAATTTCCTTCTTCACAAATTTACATATGGTTGCTCTTGTGATGCTAGCATAAGAGACGACTTCTACCCATTTGGTAAAGTAATCAATGGCTACCAAGATGAAGCGATGTCCATTCGAAGCTTTTTGGTGTATTTGGCCGATAACGTCCATGCCCTAAGTAACAAAAGGCCATAGTGAGTTCATGGTGTGAAGCGGTACCGGCGGAGCGTGTATCTTGCCGGCAAAGATATGGCATTTGTGACATTTCTTTGCATATTTAATGCAATCTCCGTCTATGGTGGACCAGAAATATTCGTATCTCATGATCTTTCTAGCCATTGAGAAACCATTGGCATAGGTCCCGCACAGGCTATCATATACCTCGGCTAAGATGGTTTTAGCCTCCCAGGCATTAACACATTTCAACAATATCTGATCCTTACTTTTCTTGTACAGAACCTTTCCGTCAAGGACATAACACGATACCATCCTCCTAATGGTCCTTTTATCGTTATCATTAGCCCCTTTTGGGTAGACCTAAAGCTTGATGTACTAGAGGATATCATAGTACCACAGATTTCCATCCTCCTCCTCCTTCAAATTATAACAGTGAACCGATACCTCAAAAATCTGTATCTCAATCGGCTTTATTTCGGTAGTCGGGCTTGCCTCAAACATGGCAGCCAGAGTCGCTAAGGCGTCGGCCAACTGATTATCTTCTCTTGGTAGGTAAGCGAAGCTAATTTCTTCAAAATTTTTAACCAACTCCTGGATCAAATCATGGTATTTAACTACCTTCTGATCTCTGATCTCTCATTCTTTCCAAAGCTGATAAATCACCAAGACGAATCCCTAAAGACCTGAAGCACCTTGATCTTTCTTTCTATGGCTGCCCGGAGTCCCATGACGTAAGCCTCATACTCGGCTATATTATTTGTACAAAAAATTCTAAACTACTGGTAAAAGGGTAGTAGACCTCATCGGGAGAAATTAATACTGCCCTTATCCCGTGGCCTAAGGCGTTACATGCCCTGTCGAAATAGAGCTTCCAAGATTCATTGGTGGGCCTCTCCTCAAATAGGGTACCAATCAAGTCTTCATCCGAAAAACTAAAATCCAGCGGCTCATAGTCATCTGAGGTACGGCTTGCCAAAAGATCTGCTACCACACTTCCTTTTACTGCTTTTTAGCTCACGTATACGATATCAAACTCAGATAGCAACATTTGCCAACGGGTCATTCTTCCGGTTAGTGTTGATGCCTCTATCAGAAATTTTAATGGATCTATCCGAGAAATCAAGCAAGTAGTATGATACAACATGTGCTACCTGAGTCGTTTAGTAGCCCATATTAGGGCACAACACAGCTTTTGGATCAATGGGTACAGCGACTCACACTCTGTGAACTTCTTGCTCAAGTAATAAATGGCCTTTTCTTTCTTGCCTGTCTCATCATGCTGCCCTAGCACACATCCCATCGAATTATCAAACACTGTCAAATACAAAATTAACGGCTTGTCCAGTACCGGCGCTACTAAGATTGGTGCATTAGTCAAATACTTCTTAATCTTCTCTATGGATTCTTAACAATCTTTGCCCCATACACCCGGATTATTCTTTCAGAGCAGTCTAAAGACAAGGTCACACTTATCTGTCAACTAGGAGATGAATCGAGAAATGTAATTCAACCTCCCCAAAAATCCCCAAACTTCTTTTTGAGTTTACAGAGGTGAAAGATCCTGGACTACTTTCACCTTATCAGGGTTAATCTTTATTCCTTTGCGACTAACCACAAAACCTAAGAGCTTCCCGAAAGTAGCTGAAAAGGTGCATTTGGTTGGGTTAAGCTTCAATTGGTACTTCATTAGCCTTTGGAACAACTTTCGCAAGTTCTGAATATGCTCTTCTTTTGTTCGAGACTTAGCTATCATGCCGTCCACGTACACTTCAATCTCCTTGTGCATTAAGTCATGGAACAAGGTGACCACGGCCCTTTGATAAATTGCCCTGACATTCTTCAATCCGAAAAGTATGACTTTATAGCACAATGTTCCCCACATAGTTAAAAAGATGGTTTTTTCATGTCCTCGGTGTACATTTTAATTTGATTATACCCTAAAAAGCTATCCATGAAAAAGAACCAAGAATTCCCCGCAGTGTTCTCGACTAGGGTATCAATGTGAGGTAGGGGAAAATTGTCTTTGGGACTTGCCCTATTGAGGTCCCTATAGTCTACGCATATACACACTTTTCCATCCTTCTTGGGCACCGGGACTATGTTGGCTACCTACTCTGGGTATTTGGAAACCTTTAAAAATCCATCTTCAAACTGTTTTTTTACTTCTTCTCTAACTTTGAACAATATATCGGGTCTCATTCTTCGGAGCTTTTGCTTGACTGGCTTGCACTCTGGCTTTATTGGGATTTTGTGCACTACAATATCCGTGTTCAAACCTGGCATGTCTTGGTATGTCCATGCAAACATATCTTTGAATTCTGAAAACGATTCCACCAGATCTTTACTTCTTTTCTTTCTTCTTTGGTCCCCAAATTCAAAACTTACAATTCTTCTTGATGGGGCAGAATATATTTCTCTTCACTAGCCATCAATCTTAACAATTCATCCGGGACCTCATATTCTTCTTTATCATCCTCTTCGTCTATTTCAGCTGAGCACGAGGGTTGTTCAAATTCTACCTCGGGATTAAACCTAGAATCATTCATAGAATTAATATTCAGGGACCTGCGCGAGTTTAAAAGTATGTATTGGGAATAGAAATAGCTTATAAACGAATAAATAAATAAATAAGGAATAAAATAATAAGTGTTGAATGAATGAATAATAAATGAAATGAGTGTTATTTTGCCATTTTGAGAAACATAGGAAATGTCATTTTCATTAAAAATAAAAACAGATTGACATAGTAGCACTTTTACAAATGATTTCTATTACTCTCGGGCCAAAAGCAATAAGGTGATTTCGGGCATTACTCTGATTTGAACCTAAAAGCTACGGGTAGATCCATATTGGTCCAATTGCTAAGCTCTTCGCCCAGGAGGCATGGGCGGATCTTGTACAAAAGCTGAACGATCTTGCCACCTTCAGAGATCATATTCACATTCATTCCCTCCACAACTTCACAGATTAATTCTTTATTGAGGATCCTCTCATTCTCTTGATTAGCTTCTTGGACCTTGAGTCCGGGATTCACGACTCCGTAGGATACGAAAATATTTTTCATATCCTTATAAGTGATTGGAGCCCACAGGATCTCCTCTCCTCTAAGTCGGGCCTTTCGTTGTTCTTCTCTTATCTTCCATTCTTGTTTCTTTTGCAGAAAGTTAGGCTTATGTCCAAGCCCAAAACGGTCATACTTGTGGATAACGCTTATAGGTCGCAGTCGTCCTTGTAGATTCATTCCCAGACCTCTTCACTTCTTTGCTCATCTTCTGAGCGTCTCCACCACCATTATCTTAGTGCAATTTGATAATCTCAGGCATGGGATCCTATTCCCCTGAGCAAAAAAGGTGGAATTAATGAACTCCAATGCCCTAAAGGCACATTCCATTGCCTCGTCGTCGGTCGGGATGTATGGAGCGTCGAAAGTTATTAAAGCCATGAGATCTTGCTCGACATTAATTGTTACTAGCTTTCCTTCGATGACGAATTTCAATGTTTGATGAAAAAAAGATATAACAGCTCCGGCTAAATGGATCTACGATCTCCCTAATAGACAATTGTAGGATGGTCGGATGTCCATAACCACAAAATCCACAACATACTCAGTTGGGCCAACGAGCAGGGGTACTTTAATTTTCCCGACCACTTCTCTTTGGGTCCATCGAATGTATACACAGCATTCTGGCAGGGTTTCATATGCGAACTGCCTATTGGTAGGTGTTGCAGAGTAGGTAAAGGAATAACATTTAGGGCAGAATCGTTATTTATGAGCACTCCCGGCAGTATGTGACCCTTGTAGTGTGTGGTAATGTTTAGGGCCTTGTTAGACCCCCTAACTTCCTCTGGTATCTCATTGTCACTGAAGGTGATATGATTACAGTCAGTAATATAGCCGATGATCTGGTCTAGCTTACCAATTGAAATATTGCTTTTAACAAAAGTTTGGTTTAACACATTCAACAGAGCCTCAAGGTACTTTCCTAAGTTCAACAGTAGGTCGAGCACCGAAATTCGGGCTGGTTGTTTCTTGAGCTGGTCTACCTGAGCTTGAGCCTCAGTCATTGGCTCATAGAGTTTTGGAGGCGGCTCTTCCCCAAATATCTTCATAGGTTCATATTCGGTTGCCTTACCTTTTCCTTTCACGTCTCTACTGCCTTTGGAGCTTCAAGAGCGTAGCATCGACCGCTCCTTGTAAAATACCCCACGTCATTTATCTCTTTAAGGTTTGGTTTTGCCGACTCTCCTTGGGTGGGTTTTATCTCTGCAACTAGTTTCTGGCCTTCTTGCGAACTGGAACTCTCTTGTATTGAGACATTGGCAGTTTAGTTCCACGGAACCATCTGGGTATCCTTAAAGGGAAAGGATGTCGGAGTGAAGATTATAATCTTAGGGGTTACCATGGGACTTTCTTCTCAAGGTGCGTTCTCTTGACTTGGTTTGAGGCCAATGACAAATGGCCTTTTTGCACTGTATCTGCTATCTGGAGCATCCAACGTTCAAACTTCTGACTCCTACTTTTCTCTTCTTCAAAAAAAAAATTCAATCACTTTGCTATCCATCAACTTCTGGACTACTTGGCAGAACTTCTCACAATCTTGTATCTAGTGATCCCTCGACTGAGGGTACTCGCAATAGGGGCCACAATTCTTTTTTACAATTATCATTCCACAGTCGATGAGACGAGCTATACATAACTGTGAAAGACCCATCTCAGAGGGGACCTTACTTCTAACACGCTCGTCTTAGCCTTTCTTGCACATCCTTCCTCAACGGCATTTATGCCTTGACCACCATGATTTGGCAAAGAGTTATTGGCGGTACTGGGCTACCCCAACTGCAGCACTCTAGTCTTGATCAAATTCTAAACAAACTTTTTAAATGCTATACAGTTCACAATAGTATGGCATGAGACGTCGGCATGGTATTCGCAGTGGGCCTTAGGGTCATACCATGCCGGATAAGGGGGTTAAAAGGGGTAACATGCTGAGGTCGAACTAGATCTGCCTTGTATAGTTGTGAGTAGAGTTTTTTGTAAGCGATCGGTAGCAGTGTGAAGGATCTATTCTCATTCTCCTTCTTGGTCCCTGCTCTTCCCTTCTATTAAAATTTTAGGGGTTTCTGACAGAAGCTTGGGTTTGTGCTATGGTGAAGGTCTTAACAGCCTCGTAGGTATTTGTGGTGTTCACTTCATGGTCCTTCCTCTTGAACTATTTACGCGACTGTTCCCCTCCATCGATCCTTCCAATTTTGATTGCGGCTTTAATACGCTCGCCAGCCATTACCATATCATCAAAGTTACTAATAGGGTTATTGATCAGACAAAGCGTTTCTTTTAATCTGTCAATGAACATAGGGGCAATCACATTCTCATGAAGGGGGTTGGACTTGAGCAGCCACATCGCGCCACCGTTGGGCGTACTCCCGAAGGCTTTCATTTCACTTTTGTTCTATTATTTGCAACAGAAGCCTATTGGGGACTATATCCATTACGTGCTTATACTTATCAGTAAAAGCCTTAGCCAAGTCTTCCCACAATTTAATCTGAGCTTGTGTAAGCTGCTTGTACCATCTTGTGGCAAATCTCACTAGACTGTCTTGAAAGCAATATATCAATAGCTTCTCGTTGTTGGTATAGCCGACCATCTTGCGGTAAAACATTATTATGTGGGCAGTTGGGCAGGACGTTCCATCAAACTTCTCAAACTCTGATGTCTTAAACTTGTATAGAATTTCTACATCGGGGACTAGACTGAGATCCTTGGCGTTCAGTCCATAACAGCTATCCTCATCTTTTCTCACCCAAATTTTTTCTTCAAGGACCTTCCTAGTCTCCTCCAACTGTTTGGAGAACTCCGCCTTTAATTGGTTCAAATTTTCTAGTTCATCAAAGTCCGGGATATTGTCTCTGATATGTTCAACATTTGTAAATGTCACGGCCGAATGAGGTAGAGCAGAGGCACCGGCTTGATGGGACGAGGATACCCCTTGTGGGGGGTTTGGTGTAGGATTAATGAAGAGATGGTTAAATATTAGAGAATATGTAGAGTCTATCGGGTTCTAAGTAGGGTTCACAGTAGTACTCTTCCCTCTTATATCTTCCTCGTGACGGTTTTACAGCATTTGAGATATTTCCCTCATCATGTCTTGCTGAGACTTGATGATGGTATCTCTTAACTCTTGTTGTGTTCGCTCTAATTGGCTTCCAAGATCAGCCTCTAGCTTAGCAAAGCTCTCTTCCATTTTTCTGACTTAAAGACGTGTGCGGTAGGGATGTGGAATTTTTGCAATTAATCCTTCAAATTCTGTCACCACATTCTCATTATTAATTTCGTGACATAATCAATTAATGTAAATTATATGTGATATGCAATGTATGAATAAATGAATAAAATGCAAGGATGTATGCAAATAAAGGCATTGATTCCATTGATGATCGCCCTCAAACAACTTCCATTGAATATTAAAAGGTTCTCATTAGAAAGAAAGATAAACTCCTACAGATATGGCCCGGCCCTAACCCCTAGCTCTTCAAGAGCTTCAAGCAACTGAATGAACCTAGGTGCCTCCTCCATGTCCGGAGCTACAAAAAGAAAAAGGGCTTCAGCTTCGTTGGCTAAGTCTCTCATATGCTGGGTGACTTCTTAAACTTGCACCATTAGGTCGGTGTAGTACTGATCTCGGTCTTGAATCACGTGAGTAGCGTCGCGAAGGTGACTTAACCCATTAGGTCAATGTAGTTTGGAACTCAAGAAATCTATTTCGAGCATGGTACTCATGAAGAGACCGATCTAGCTCCCAAACCCTTTCTTCTAACTGAGCATTTTGGGCTTGGCTTTGACTCAAGCTCTCGAGGGTAGAGTTATACAGACCTTGCATCTCGCATAGCCGATTTTTACTTTCTTGGGTCTTTCTCTTCCATGGGGTAGGATCCATTTATTGTTTAGCCTTTGCCATTTCTTGCTAAATTGTGATTCTAGCAAGCTTTCTTTCATTTTCAATGGTTTGCTTGCATTTCTCCGCTTATTTTCTGAGAGCTTGTTTACCTTTCTTCCTTTTTCTCTTCGACTAAGCGTATCCCATTCATTCTTTCTTTTTCCACCACTAGAAATTTATTCCGATTGGCTTTTCCCACTAAAGCCTTAAGCTTGAGAGCATTTTTTTGGCAGAGAGCATTCTTTTCCTCCAAGTCCGCATTAACCTGCATTAACTGCTTAATAGTCCCATCTCGCACATCCACGTCTAGGCTAACCATATAAAGCTCGCTTGTATGCTCGGTTTGTAAAGAATCCATCTTCTTCTTTAACTCTTCTAGCTTGCTTCTTAAGATGTTGGCCTCGGAATGAACCATTCTCAAATGTTCTTCAAGAGACATAGTCGGTCATTGATCGGGCTTCGGAGTCTTGTTATTAATTCTTTTGTGCATCCAATAGGCATAATTTGGGGTGAATATGCACTTGTTGTCTTCTTCCACCTTTATGTGATAGAGGTGATCCCGAGCTCTAGAAGTATCTTGAACCTTTAGCTTATATTTATTCTTAAATAGGAACTCAGAAGTTCTCAAATTGATGGTGACAGGCACAAACTGTCGTGAACCGAACTGCCTTGACACTAGCAAATGAGTGCAAGCAATCCCACCGTATAAGCTTATTATCATTAGCCAATCATAGTCCTCACAACTATATAAGAAATGAAGGACGCTACCAAGCCAAGACACCCTCCACGCAATGTCTTCATCTTGAATATTCTTAAAAATGGCCGTCCATTTTTGTTTGTCTGGCTCTTCCCACCATTCTTTTGCTAGGTACTCTCGTAAAGGGGAAAATTTTCCAGAAATTATCTCAGGTAGCACCCTCATCGGTGTCTTCTAAAGATGACTTCGGATCTATACTTGAAGTAAATGTGCACATCCTCTAAAGCACCATTCTTTATGCTTATTGATAAGTGTTCAAAAGTACTATTTTTCTTACCCTTTTTTACTTATATTATTGTTAGACTTAGGCTCATATTAGTTGCATAATTAGCCATTCATGTATTAATCCATGTTTCCTTCCATCGTTGAGCTTGATTACATAACTTGGTAGTTTTTGTGGGAAAAGATGCTGCTTTGGTGTGTTTTGTGTGTATGTACAGGATCACTTGCCAAAGCAAGGCTAGAGCTAGTTGCCAGGGCAATGCATGAAGGAGATGCCGAGCTAGTTGCCAGGGCAATGCATGAAGGAGACGCCAAGCCAGTTGCCAGGGCAATTGTCGACAAAGAACAAGGTGATATGGTAGTCGAAATTAATGAATAGACAAGCCCAAGATGACGTGGAGCAAAGCTAAATCCCAAAGGAGTTTGATTTCTATAAAGAGATTAAAGAAGAATTAAATTCCAAGAAGATAGGAGAAGTTCTAGAAGGAATATAATTATAATAAAGAATTATATTCTTTAAAGATAATTTAATTCCAACTGAACTTTCTCCTCAAAGAAGGACTTTGACCTAGCCCTATAAATTAGAGGAATTTCGACAACTCCAAGAGAGAGCAAGGGGAGAGAATTTTCGACAAGCATCTAGGGCAAGGAGATTTTCGACAAGCTTCATTCTTCATCTTTTTCTTTCTTGTTCAATTAGGTTCATGCTAGGAATTATTTATCTTGTGTTTCTTTGGAACCTAGCTATGAACTAAATCTATTTGGATATGGTTATTGTGTTTTGTGGTTGTGAGAAACTATTGGATTTTGTTTAGGTAATAAGAGTTTGCACTTTTCTATTCAAGGTTTATTCATTCTTGGTTCTTATTCTTGTTTGCGAGTAAATTGGGAGAGGGTCTCGTAACTTCATCTATTTATCTAATATCGGGAGAGTTAGATTCAAGAAATAAATGAATATGATCTTTATTCAATCTATTGATGGTGAAGATTAATCCGGCTTAGGAATAAGTTAAGGATTTCAACGGCTAAGAGGAGCGCAAGATTGGTTGTTGTTCACCCTTGATTCACGCAGGGATGTATTATCAAGGCATGCACAAGTAGCTAGAGTTTTGACTTAGGGATAAGAAGAAACCATTGAAAAACGCTCTGCCGAACCTTGAAGGTTGCTGCCCAGACGCCCAAGTAGTTGCCCAACTAGTCGCCCAAGCAACCATCGATTAATTGCCAAGGCAACCCCGTTCTGCAAGTTGCCACGGCAACTGAGTTGCCCGTGCACTCTTTTACCAAGATGATCCAATCGGCTATCACACCTCAACTCACGATAACCTGGCCTATCTCTCTCATTTAATTTCATCGCTTTTTACTTATTTGCTTTCTAGATTAGTTATTAGTTAAAACTCCTATAATCCTTTATTTGTGTTTTTACTTTTTTCAATGCAAGAGGCTAGATTCTTGAAGTGGCATCAATCCCTGTGGAGACGATATCTTTTATACTATAACTTGCAACGTGTATACTTGCACAATTGCGTCGCACTTATTACGCGCAACAAGTTTTTGGCGCCGTTGTCGGGGATTGGCAATAGCGACTTTGTTTTTATTTTCTTGCACTTTCTTTTTACTTTTCTTGTTTAAGATTCAAAGGGATAACAAACTTTGGTTTTGCATTGGTATATGACCAGGGCGAGACCGATTACACCAGAATATTCCTTTGATCCAAAAATCGAACGAACCTTACAAAGACTTAGACGAAGGATAAGAGTAGCAATGGCTAATCAAGACGGCAATATGAATCAAGATGTTCCAGCAGGAGGAGGAGTGATTCTTGCACGAAACAGAACTATTCGAGACTATTTTGAAGAAGATCTTGATGGACTTAATCCAGGAGTTGTCGCACCTGAAATTGAAGCCGTCCACTTTGAGTTGAAACCGGTAATGTTTAATATAATCAACACAATTGGTCAATTTGGCAGCTCAACAACTGAAGATGCACGGCAACATCTTAAATCTTTCCTCGAGATTTGCAACTCGTTCAAAATACACGGAGTCACCCCCGATGTTTTACGATTAAGATTATTCCCCTATTCACTGAGGGATAGGGCGAAAGCATGGTTGAATAGCATTCCTGCTGGATCAATAGGATCTTGGACCGATCTTTGTCGTGATTTCCTTGCTCAGTTTAATCCTACAAATTTGACTGATAAGCTTCGTAATGACATTACTTCTTTTCGGCAGGTAGATGATGAATCCATGTACGAGGCTTGGGAGCGATATAGAGAACTTCTACACAAATGCCCCCTACACGGATTCCCGGTGTGGACTCAAGTAACAATGTTTTACAATGCCGTGAACACACCAACAAGGATGATGCTAGATGCCTCGGTAAACGACATACTCCTAGATAAGTCGCCGGAGGAAGCAATGCAAATTCTAAACAGGCTGGCCAAGAATGATTATCAATTCCCATCTACTAAAAGAGGAAGAGTTAGACGCCAAGCCACAATACATGAACTAGGATCATCAGATTCAATTTCGGCACAATTGGCCACTTTAACCAAGATGGTCCAGAACATGCAAAAACCAAACAACACACATGAGGTCAAGGTAATGGATTCTTTTTGTGAGTTATATGGTGATAACCATGATTCTTCTGAATGTATGCAGAATCTGAAATCCAGCTTCTATGTAGGGAATTACAATCGGAACAACAATGTGATGTCCAATACATACAATCCAGCTTGGAAGAAGCACCCTAATTTTTCATGGAGTAATCCCAACAATGCTCTAAACCAGAACAATCAGAATGCACAAGCATCGGGATTCCAGCAGAATATGCCACGGCAACAGTTGCCGCAGCAACAACCGACAACATCTAGTTCTTTGGAAAATTCTCTAAATGCTTTTATGATGAAAATTAAATCTTATTTGGCTGAGAATAGTAACTTCATAAAAAGAACTGATGCTTTTATTAACAGGACCGAGATGAGATTGCAAAACCAAGAGGCGGCAATCAAATCATTAGAAAATCAAGTCGGACAGTTTGCTCAAAACCTGAATACTAGACCGCAATGAGGTTTACCTAGCGATACTGAAGTTGCAAGAGGAACTGGTCATGAGCAATGTAAGGCGATCAACACTAGAAGTGGCCAACAACTTAGAGAGGCTCAAGACCGCTCATCAAACAAAACTCCACAAAAAGATCAAGACGAACCTAGCGGCAAAGCCTCAGATGCTGAACCAGGAATTGCCATGGCAACCGATAATAAGTATGCCTCGGTAATGACGATAAGGATGCTTCGGCAACCTGTGATAAGCATGCATCAGCAACCCCAATTGATAATGCCTCGGCAACTCCAGTTGTCTCGCCAATGTCGTCAATCAGGTTCCAAACCAATGAAAGGATCGAAGATATCTGACTTCCACCACCATTCCCACAAAGGTTGAAGCGACAAAAGCAAGAATATCAATTCAAGAAGTTTCTTGATATCCTAAAGCAGGTCCACATCAACTTGCCATTGGTGGAAGCAATTGAACAAATGCCAAACTATGCCAAGTTTCTTAAAGACATTGTGTCCAAGAGAACAAGGCTATGAGAGTTTGAAACAGTTGCCGCAACAGAGGGATGCATGGCAATGTTGCACAATCGTATGCCACCCAAGTTGAAGGATCCCGGAAGTTTCACAATACCTTGTTCCATTGGAAACCACTATGTCAGGAAAGCATTATGTGACCTTGGGGCTAGCATAAACTTGATGCCTAAATCGGTTTTCCAAAAACTAGGAATCGGGAAGGCAAGACCTACAACAGTTATGCTACAGCTAGCCGACAGATCCTATGTGCATCCAGAGGGAAAAATTGAGGACATACTGGTAAAAGTTGATAAATTTATTTTTCCCGCGGACTTTATTATTTTGGATTGTGAAGCAGATGAGCATGCACCTATCATTCTCGGGAGACCATTCCTAGCAACATGGAGAACCTTGATCGATGATGAAAAGGGAGAACTCACAATGAGGGTGAATGACCAGCAAGTTAAACTAAATGTGTTCCAAACACTAAGGCATGCCGATGATCCAGAAGAATGCCAACTTCTTCATGCCACGGCAGAGTTTAACTTCGACGAGGAATTTAGTTACCCCGGTAACTACATTGCCGATCAAGAGGAACCTGAGGAGTATGAAGAACCGGTCGATGAGGAACAACAAGAAGAGGCAAATTGGCTAGTCAATCGACCAGGTACATACTTTGAACCACTGATTACTCAGGTAAGCTCGAAAAACCCTCTATTGAACAACCACGGATTTCTTGAGTTGAAACAATTGCCAGAGCAACTAAAATATGCATACTTAGGAACTGATAATACATTGCCTGTAATTATTTCTTCTAAGTTACAGCCTGAGCAGGAAAAGAAGCTGATCAAAATGTTGAAGCTACACAAAAAGGTAATAGGATGGACAGTTGCCGACTTGAAGGGAATTAGCCCGGCAGTGTGCATGCACAAGATTTTGTTGGAGGATGATCAAAAACCTTCAATTGAGGCCCAGAGGAGACTAAATCATGCCATGAAAAGGGTTGTAATGAAAGAAATCATCAAGTGGCTTGACGTCGGCATTATATACCCTATCTCTGATAGTACATGGGTAAGTCTGGTACAATGTGTACCGAAAAAGGGAGGTATAACGGTGGTAAGTAATGAAAACAATAAACTCATTCCAACCAGGACTGTGACCGGTTTGAGGGTTTGTATGGATTATCGAAAGCTAAACAAAGCCACTAGGAAAGATCACTTCCCATTACCCTTTATTGATCAAATACTTGACCGTCCTGCAGGTAAACCCTTTTATTGTTTTCTTGATGGTTATTCAGGTAACAATCAAATTTCCATAGCACCAGAAGATCAAGAAAAGACAACCTTCACATGCCCATACGGTACTTATGCTTTCTGAAGGATGCCGTTCGGATTGTGTAACGCCTCGGCAACCTTCTAAAGATGCATGATGGCACTTTTTTCAGACATGGTCGAAGACTTCCTTGAGATCTTCATGGATGATTTTTCTATTTTTGGTAATGACTTCGACAGCTGCCTCGAAAATTTAGAGAAGCTGTTGGCAAGATGTGAAGAAACTGATTTAGTCCTCAATTGGGAGAAATGCCATTTTATGGTAGATGAAGGAATAGTGCTCGGCCACAAGATTTCATCCAAGGGAATTGAAGTAGACAAAGCCAAGGTGGACGTGATCGAGAGATTACCCCCACCAAGTTCGGTTAAAGGAATTTGAAGCTTTTTTGGACATGCAGGTTTTTACAGGAGGTTCATTCATAATTTTTCTAAAATCACTAAACCCTTGTGCAATTTGCTTGAACAGGATAAAGTCTTCGATTTTGATTATTCTTGCACCCTAAGCATTCGAAACCCTAAAGGAAAAGCTTGCCTCGGCACCCATTGTCGTTCCACCAGATTAGACGCTACCTTTTGAGCTCATGTGTGATGCAAGTGATTTCACGGTAGGAGCAGTCCTAGGCCAACGCACAGGTAAGACCTTTCATGTGATATACTACGCTAGTAAAACTCTTAATAGTGCTCAAGTGAATTACACAACAACGAAGAAAGGGTTACTAGCTGTAGTTTTCGCATTTGACAAGTTCCGATCCTATTTGATTGGTACAAAGGTACTTGTTCATACGGACCATTCGGCAATCAAATATCTATTTTCTAAAAAGGATGCCAAACCTCATTTGATTCGTTGGATATTACTTTTACAAGAATTTGATATTGAAATTAAAGACAGGAAAGGAACAGAAAATCAAGTGGCCGATCACTTATCACGTTTAGAACGCAATAGGGAGGAGGACGCAGATCTATAGATATACGATGCATTCCAGAATGAACAAATTTTAGTTGCCATCACCCAAGTCATCCTAGAAAAGTACTCAGACAATTGCGTGTCGTTCCCAATCTTTCCTGCCGAGATCTTTGCCCCGGCAACCAATGAAGCAGTCGCCACGGCAACCGCAACAGATAATGCCGCGGCAACCTACATCGTGCCTGCACAAGCAGATGCCACGGCAACCAACCCTGAAGATGCCACGGCAACCAAAGCTAAAGACGTCCCGGCAACCACTGCAAAAGCCAAAGGTAAAGCACCTATGCCCGAATCAACTCCTACTGAATCATTGTCAGATTTTTCAGATTCGGACGAGTCCTCCATTGCACCAACAAAGACCGCACCAATTGAGTCCTCCAAGCGAAAAGCCAATGACATTGATGAAGAGGACGATGAGGACAACCCCGTACGAGGATCTATTCCACCACTGGCAACAAGAAAACAACCATCGCGTTCAAGCAAGAGAATCAAGACACCGACCAAAAGGAAAGTAATCATCCACGATGACGAACTCTCAGAGTAAGTCCTCATTTGCATTTTATTTTTCGTTGTTTTTATTTAATACATGCATTGAAGACAATGCCTCACTTGAGTTTGGAGGGGGATTGTTATTAGTAGTTACCATGTTTAGTTACATTCATCTTAAGTATTACATTTAGGATACATAAATTGCTTGCCATGCCTTTAGTTGAAACAAGAATTGCCTAGATTTGATGAATATCCGATGATGACTTTGCCAATGCACTTAATTGATAGAATTTTTATTCTAGGATAACCATGGAAAAACTTAGAATTTTACTATGATGCTAAATTTGATGAAACACTGTTGTGGTTTGATTGATTTAAGGAATTCTAGTGAACTTAGGTTGATAATTAAACAAATTGGGGGATTAGAATAAAAATTGGATGAATGCTAGAGGTGCCCGAAATTGGCTCTAGCATGTGCTAAAAAGTGAATGCTAGAGGTGCCTGAAATTGGCTCTAGCATGTGCTAAAAAATTGATCGCTAGAGGTGCCCGAAATTGGCTCTAGCATGTGTTAAAAAATTGATCGCTAGAGGTGCCCGAAACTGTCTCTAGTCGAATAAATTAACTTAAGAAAACTAAAAACAAAACACTAGAGGTGCCCAAAAATGACTCTAGTTAAAACATGTTAAAAAGAACCCAATGAAGTAATTTGGAAACCTCTTGTTTGCATAGAATCCGAAAAATCAACTTGCACACAACTCCGCACACACTCACAAGCATTATAGTTTGATTCTGAGTAACTCATAAGTTTTTCGAAAAATGAAAAGCCAATCATACTTTGTGCCCCGGTTCTGAGAATTGAAATCAAGTTCAAAGCTAAGTTTGTGAAAATTGAAGTCTTGGCAGGTAATTATTAGTTTGCATTGCTTGAGGACAAGCAATAGTTCGAGTTTGGGGGTGTAATAAGTGTTCAAAAGTACTATTTTTCTTACCCTTTTTACTCATATTATTGTTAGACTTAGGCTCATATTAGTTGCATAATTAGCCATTCATGCATTAATCCATGTTTCCTTCCATCGTTGAGCTTGATTACATAACTTGGTAGTTTTTTGTGGAAAAAGATACTGCTTTGGTGTGTTTTGTGTGTATGTACAGGATCACTTGCCAAAGCAAGGCTAGAGCTAGTTGCCAGGGCAATGCATGAAGGAGACGCCGAGCCAGTTGCCAGGGCAATTGTCGACAAAGAACAAGGTGATATGGTAGTCAAAATTAATGACTAGACAAGCCCAAGATAACGTGGAGCAAAGCTAAATCCCAAAGGAGTTTGATTTCCATGAAGAGATTAAAGAAGAATTAAATTCCAAGAAGATAAGAGAAGTTCTAGAGGAATATAATTATAATAAAGAATTATATTCTTTAAAGATAATTTAATTCCAACTTAACTTCCTCCTCAAAGGACTTTGACCTAGCCCTATAAATTAGAGGAATTTCGACAACTCCAAGAAAGAGAAGGATGGGAGAATTTTCGACAAGCATCTAGGGCAAGGAGATTTTCGACAAGCTTCATTCTTCATCTTTTTCTTTCTTGTTCAATTAGGTTCATGCTAGGGATTATTTATCTTGTGTTTCTTTGGAACCTAGCCATGAACTAAATCTATTTGGCTATGGTTATTGTGTTTTGTGGTTGTGAGAAACTATTGGATTTTGTTTAGGTAATAAGGGTTTGCACTTTTCTATTCAAGGTTTATTCATCCTTGGTTCTTATTTTTATTTACGAGTGAATTGGGAGAGGATCTCGTAACTTCATCTATTTATCTAATATCGGGAGAGTTAGATTCAAGAAACGAATGAATTGATCTTTATTTAATCTATTGATGGTGAAGATTAATCCGTCTTAGGAATAAGTTAAGGATTTCAACGGCTAAGAGGAGTGCAAGATTGGTTGTTGTTCACCCTTGATTCACGCAGGGATGTATTATCAAGGCATGCACAAGTAGCTAGAGTTTCGACTTAGGGATAAGAAGAAACCATTGAAGAACGTTCCGCCGAACCTTGAAGGTTGCTGTCCAGACGCCCAAGTATTTGCCTAACTAGTCGCCCAGACAACCACCGATTAGTTGCCAAGGCAACCCCGTTGTGCAAGTTTCCACAGCAACTGAGTTGCCCGTGCACTCTTTTACCAAGACGATCCAATCGGCTATCACACCTCAAGTCACGATAACCTGGCATATCTCTCTCATTTAATTACATCTCCTTTTACTTATTTGCTTTCTAGATTAGTTATTAGTTAAAACTCCTATAATCCTTTATTTGTGTTTTTACTTTTTCTAGTGCAAGAGACTAGATTCTTGAAGTGGCACCAATCCCTGTGGAGACGATATCTTTTATACTATAACTTGCAACGTGTATACTTGCACAATTGCGTAACACTTATTACGCGCAACACTTATGCCTTGCGTTCAAGGAAATAAAAGTTTCAATTAGGATTGTCGATACTGGGTTAGCCTTCTTCTTTCACCTTTCGAACAAGTCCAAAATGGCTACATCAATGTTGCCCAAAACTCTAGGGAAAATGATCAAACCATAGATCCTTAAAGTGAATAAATCCATCTCAACTCCCTCATCCGGGTGTGTTGGTATGATATCTTGAATATATTCACATACAAAAGCGGTACTATCTCCTTGAACCTGGATCAAACCTTTGATCCAATCTTCGCTCATCCCGGCTATGGTTTTAAGCTTTAGAGGGTAATTATGAGACCTAGGAGGCTTTATGTAAATCCAATCTTCATGAATGTTCTTCTGATTGAGCAAAGTTGTATATTCTTCGATCGTAGGCATCAAGTCCTTCCCGTTAAAAGTGAAGCAACAGAAGGCCGGATTCTAAAATTGAAAGATGGCTCGGAGCATAGACTGATTGATTCGAACATACATTAAATGTGCTATGTCACCATAATTTCTCGGAACAAATTTTGCAGTCGTCGATCCCATCCTTCCCAAATTTGTTTCAGATTCCATAGGTCATTTTGTTGTAGACTAACATATGTGTATCCTGCCTCAATGCGCTCACTTGGTAGACTATCACCTTGGACTCTTTGGTTAACTTCGGACCAATGTCGAATAGCAGAGTTGATTTCTTGCTTCTTGAGGTACATTTTATCCATGATGCAAGATTCGGCTTTGGCAAACCACTAGAATCAACACCTTCATGTTATGCAATGCACATGCGAAAAATATACAAAATAAGACAAAAAAAACAAGTCAGTACCTAATAAAATTAATAAACATATAAAAATAAAAAATGGGAATTTAAATCGCACAAAACAATCCTATTTACATCACTTCTAAAGAACCTAGGTTAACCGCATGGCTCTAAAAGGGGTGGGCTTTCTATGTCCTCTATATGAAGTTTTGGTTCTAAACAGTACCTGAACTATCCCCGCTGTCATCTTCTAAAGAGTAGCAAGGCCCCCGGTCATCACCCATTATAGGCTCCTTTCAACCAAGTTTAATTTAGGGGGACCCTTTCGCTATGTCCATACGAGGAAACAATATTTCCACGAAAACATAAGGTAGTCGAGCCCCAAAGGTACTTACAAGGCCCATACGGAAGAACAATATCCACACAAAAGCACTAGCGTTTTCCCCCCACTTAGAAGGACGAGTTTAAATGTCAAATTTTAAATGAGTTAAAATAAAATCGCATTTATAAACGAATATCAATTTAATCGTAACTTTAATTCACAATTTCTGATATTAATAAAGTGGTAATTACTATTTTTATTCTTTTTAAAAAATGGTCTGGCTCACTTTAGTTTTAAAGATCAAAACCAGATCCCCAGCGGAGTCGCCAGCTGTAGCGACCTAAAATTTAAAAAATTGAAATTCTTAAGTTTCGGATGAGGTCACTAAAAAGGAGTAGTTGGTTTCCTTTTATTTTATTTTTAAAAATATTAGAGAAACGAGGGTTCTTTAAAAATTCATGTTTTTGGGAAAAAAAACAATAAAAACTCGGAGTTGCCACCGGCCATTGAGGTAGGCCAGACACCATGAAACCAGAGATTCAATCAAAAATCGGGTTTGGGGGTCGGTTTCGGATGGGGAAGGTTTTGGCACCCCACACCGCCCAAAGATTGGTACCGTAAAAAGAAAACAAATAATTACCGCTTTGTTAATATTAAACTTTCCAAATTAAAGTGGCGATTAAATTAAAATCCGGTTATACATGCGAGTAAATTTTAAGGGCCTTGTTATTCGAAAGTAAACAGCAAGACCACCATCACTACGTTGATACTGACCGCATTTTACTTTCGAATAAAGAGACACGTCATTGGCAAGTTATATCCCGGATGCAATATTAACATGGTAAACACAAAGGCATAAAATAAATGCATCAAAATAGGTACAAAATGAAACTAAACACCGAAAATTACAACACCAAACCAAATGAAAGTTATACTACATATTCATAATTATATACTTAACTATATGTTATAATACATATAAGACATATGATATTTACATATAGATAAAAAAGGCGAAATATATGAAATACCTATATATATATATTAAAACCATATATTATGTATCGTATAAATACTAAAAAAGCAACCATAATATATACATATGTCGTACACTATGTAAAAAAACTTATAATCTATACTATACAATATACACATACATCAAAACCATAATGTCCATAACATAATTGTGCAACAAAAGTTAAATAACATAAAAAAAGAGTGCAAAAATAAATGTGCATGAAAGGGGTAAAAAGGGATTTCACAGTAGTCATAGGACCTAATCGAGACAAATATAAAGCTGGAATGACCAAACTGGGAATCAACCCAAGTTAAAACATATTAAATTAAAACCAAGGGTTTAATTAAACGCGGGTGAAAGCCAAAGGGACCTAGGTTGCAATTTTTAAAGACGAAAACCCTTAAAAGGTAATAAAAACACGGAAGGACTATATCTGAAATAATCCATTTTCTAAAATTGATCCGGTTTTGATTTTAGGACGGGATTGAAAATTTTAAAAAGGTTTCAAGGACTTGGGTTATAATTTTGAAATGCGGAAACCCCTGGGCGGGTAATTTTAAATACACAGAAGGATTTAATAGGCTAAAAAACCATTTTTAAAATGAGGTTGTGTATAAAACACTTATTTTCGGGGAAAATCACTTTTTAGCCATTTTTGAAAACCCACCCATTTTCAGAAACCTCTCAAATCCTCTCGGCCAAGGATGAACACCACCGTGGTGTTCATCTCGGCTACCACAAAACCCATAATTCGGCAGCTCTCGGCCATGCTGACCACCACAAAACCCTTCCGACCGCCATACGTTGGCGCCAGAGACCCTAAAAAAATCGAGAGCCTCCCGTTTACCTTTCTAGACTCAAATCTTAGCCCAGATTTCCAAAAAAACTAAACCCTAGCCGCCTTAGATCGATCTAAAACAAAAAACCCCTTCCTTAGATCTAGGTTTCCCCTTTTGAAACAAAAGGGTTTCGGTCCCCAACCAGTTCACCTCTACGGCCGAAGGCCTAGGGTTTTTTACCAGTGGGTGGAGCCAAAGAGGTGCCCAAAAAACTGTTATCAGATCACCCTTTAAGCCTGAAGGCAGAGGGCTTGTCGCCGATGAACGGACAACAGGCAGACGGCCCCCAACCAAAGGTAAAAACTCTCTCATAGATCCCTTTTTTATGTTATGCGTGTAAGAAAATAAAGCGTATACCTCTAAAGGTTCTGGATTTCTTGTATTACTCTCAAAAACTATTTTCAATGTTCTTTGGTTCCGTCTTATATAATCGGAGTACTGTTACATGTAAGAAACTGAAATAATAACTTTATAATAGTCTCTGGAATCCACTGACATTTTGTTTGATTTCTTGCTCTTTTGGTTTGATCTGTTTCTTGTGGTTTTTGCTAATGTCCTTCCGTTTTTGGTTGCATGGCGACGTGGCTGCTTGGTGAGGAGGAGGGGACCAGTGCAAAGGCTGTGGTCGCGGTAGCTGTATAGCCAGAGGGTGCGCGTAGGGGAGCCAAAGCGTCAGTGCGTTTGGTACATGCGCGTGTAGAGGAGCAGACGAGACGCGCGTGGGCGCGTGAAGGTTCCAGAGCCTTCTAGAGGTGATCTGAGCCGTTCATCCAGATCTCAGATCCAACGGTTGTGGTCAACGCGGCGTTGGAAGATGTGAGAGCTGCTAGGGTTTCTTTCCAAGGGTGAATCTATACCGTTCGATCAATCAACCAGATCTGACAGTCCAAATTTGGCTGTGCAAAAGAAAGATCTATTAGGGTTTTGGTAATGATTAGGCATATTAGGGTTTTGGTTTTAGTTTGGGCCGCAAGTGGGCCATGTAATATTTATTATTATTTGGGCTTTTGTTTTGTAAAATGGACTGTTAATTAATTAAAAACTTTGGGCTTTTGTTTATTTATTTAACTATTGGGCTTTATTTATCATATATGTTTTGTTTTTTTGGTTTAATAATATTATTATAAATATATATAATAACATAATATATTATAATAATAACTAAGATAAACTAAATAATACTATAATATAAATATGATGCGAATTAAAATAGTAACCTAATAATACTTTTTTCGTGTTTTTCTTTTCAAATTAAAATAACATAAGACATAAAACAAAGCTAGAACAAATAAGTTGTAGATATATTCACTAGTAATACTAATAAGAAAAGCCCAAAGCCCATTTTAACAAAAATGTAAAAGCGGGTTGAAACCCGGATAAAATTAGTGATCACACAAGGCGAACAAAATTGTAGTGGTAGATCATCGATTGGCAGCCATTTACATCATCACCATAGATGCGCGAAATCCTTCGGGTTTCCTCCGATTTGGTGAGTTTAGGTAAGCCTTTAGTTAAATTTGGATTTGATTCTGAGTGTTAAAAGGTCGTGGAAGGTTAGATCCAGTCACTGTATACAATTTGGGGTGTTTTCGGGCCGTAAAAGGCTGTGCGTGGGCTTTACGCACCATCCGAGGTGATTTTCGGCCGCCCTGGACGGTGGCCTGGAATCAGCCGGTTCGAACTGGCCCTGAACTACTCCGAACCGAGTTGAGCCGAGCCACCTGAACCGGTTATAATAGACCGGCCTATATTGGCCCAAACCCAAACCTATCCGACGCGATCCATGTTAACCCAACCCGAACCGTTGACCCAAATAGACCGAGTCAACTCAGTGAGTCAACCCAATCAATTCAACTCAGTGAGTCAACCCAACTGAGTCAACTCGTCCGAGTCAATTTAATGAGTCAAATCGTTGACCGCTGATGTCAGCTTTGAACGTTAACCACTGACGTCAGTGTTGACTACTGATGTCAACATTGATCGTTGACCGATGACATCAACGTTGACTTCGACCAAAAAGTTAAATTTTCTAAAAGCCTTTATTTTATGTTTTTCGACGTCCTGAGGCCATTTTTAAAGTCAGTTTTGTGAAATTTTAACCCGAAAGCCTCCATATTTGACCTTGAACCCAAACCTGCTATGTGTTCGATTAGTTATTTTGAATAATGAAAGCGAGTAATAGACTGATTATAGTTTACATGTGAAATGAAGGTACTCACAGTTTTTGTATCAGAATTTTGGAGGACGTCGAATTTGGGTTCAAGAGTGTTTGAATGGAGTATCAAGGGTCGATCGACAAAACACCGATCCGAGGTAATACATTACTACCTCTTGTGTGCTTTATGAACATGTTGGTATTCGATTAATGCATACATACTTTTGGTAAAATGTACGATTATCTATGCTTAAATCAAATCAGATACGAAATTTATATATATGATAAATTTAGATAAGATTGACATACTTGAATGAAAAGATTAATAAATCAAAAATATCTGAAAGTCATTGATTAATAAGGCAATTAATCTCCAAACCCGATTAATAGTGTTAAAGGACTTAATGTTAGAAATATCAGATACAAAATTACGAAAATGCCCTTAAAGTATAAGAAAGACAAAGATACTCCTGACAATGAAGGTGATCTAGAAATCCACACTAGATCTATTAAAACAATCGATTCATCTGAGAACATTGAATTTCTTGGAAAGTTATGGTAACAAGACTTAAACCTTCGAGTTTGTAAATACTGGATATTCCTAAATCCTGAACAAGTCTTTGAAGATAAATTTACGGAAAGATTTTCGTACATCTGAATTAATGAAATAGAAGAAAAGACTGAATTGATTGAAATGACTAAAAGGATTGAAAATACTAATAAGGCTGAATTGATCAGAATGATCGTAATGAGCAAAAGACTGAAATATCCTTGGGCACTAATTACCAAATTAACTGAAAATTATTGATATACCCTCGAGATTTGAAATGAATGAATAGTTGGAAGGATCGAAAGGCTCAGGATAATTGAAATACCTTCGAGCATCGAAGTGTTTGAAATACCTCCGAAAACTAAAATAATAGAAAATACATCTAAAACTTGGAATAAGAAATACAAATAAAGCCAAACAAATGGAATGGCTCTGGAAGTGGTAATACATGACCGTGTTTGTTGGTCATTTCAGATACTAATATGATATTGGAAGAATATCATATGAAGGCATGTTTGGTTTATTTGGAGAAAGTACATAGTTAATAGTGAGAGTAGCTTGTTCTTCAAAGGTACATTCGATGCTATGGATTGAGTTCGGGTGCAATGCACTTGTTTGAATACTTGGAAAATACCGCTTGAATACGTGTTTGATTTCTCATAGTACGTTTAGTGGTTGATTAGTGAAGGCAAACCATTTTGTTTTACACTGTAGTCAGTTCTGAGAAATGAATACTTAAGGTGTACCTATCCGGTTAAATAATAAACATGGTATTGATGGGTTCCGATTAATTAAGAGGGACTCGAAAACCTGATGAGCAACTAAAATTTCTAAAATTTGTACATCACCGTTTATACCTTGTTGGTTTAAATTACCAAATTACCCCTTAAAGGTCAGAATGACCATATTAACCTCGTAGGCTTTAATGATTGGATCACTCGCAATATATCTGAAATCTCAATGATCCTGATGTATCAACTTCTGAATGTTTGGTTTGAGCCGTTAGTACCGAATCCCCTTTTTCATATGGACCTTATTTTGAAATCAGTTCAAAATTGTCAGACGTTCAATGTTCTCTTTCTAATGATAACCAACGACGAGGAATAAATTAGACCATATAGAGTGTTCCATATGTCCATAAATATTTTCTCTGATTTAAACCAAGGCTATCTGCTCTAAATTAAAAGTATGACTGTTATTTGTAATGAAAGCTCAATTCTTTGCTTATGTCTTCTAATACAAAATATATCTGATACATGTTTTCTGACATTACTGTTTACTGGATAAAAACTAATTTTATCTAGGGGTCTACTATCTGGGATACGATTGAAGTTATGTAGGCTCAGCGCTAGTATGTCCTTCTTGACCTAAGGCATCCCCTTAGGTAAGCTCCTAGGCCTAATGGGCCTGGGGTAAGTCTTTCTGTAAGCTCTTACGCCTAATGGGCCTAGGTCAAGTCTTTCTAGATACTGTTATGGAATACTACATATCGGTGTATGGTTGGAGGGTAGTCTGGTAATTAAAATAAAACTATATGTATGCTCTCAATCTACGATTAATGAAACACACTAATTACTGCAGTTCAACTTTCGTAATCTACATCTCATCTAATTCTTCAGACTATAGGCATCTTGTCTGGTACTCAGGTGATCAGATAAAGAACAATCATATTACCTAAGTATATCGATGTTACAAATATCAATATCTTGAATGGAACAGTTGTTTAGATCATCATGTCAGAATTATTGCTTTGCCATTTACCTGCTTGTGCCTACAGCATCAGTTGGTAGTTCTGTGTTACTGAGCTTTCCCAAGCTCATGTTGTTATTACCATCGCAAGATAGAAATCTATCATGGTGTAGTGACCGACATCAGTGTTTGGTGTTCTCTCGGCGTTGCTTTTGGAGTACGGTACTGGTACAGTTAGTGGGCATGTATGTCGTGTATTGTTTTATGTTATTGTCTGTAATATATTTTCTGAACTACTGTTATGTGTTTAGATGATTTTCTGAAATGGTATTTTGAACAGAAATTTGTTTCATAGTTTTTAATGTATTTAAAGAAAATATTTTTTATCTGTATTTTTACTGTGGGTCGCTCTTATGATCCTAATGTGACCTTCTAGAATCAGGTGTAATACATAGCTGGGTCTAGGGGGTTACATGCAAGGTATTATGTACCTTATTAAAATATTAAAAATATGAACATATACTAACATATAATCAGACAGTATATTGAAAAAATAACTCGTATTCGTAAACAGCCTCCTCCTATAGCCCTTAGGGAAGCCATGAATTTGTTCAAAAAAAAGGAAGCATATGGAGTTTGCAGTTTTGGGCTTTGCATTTGGGTGTGATCTCCATCTCCTATTTAGTTACCATCCATTGAATGTGCAACTGTATCACTATTTTGAATGTAAATTTGTACGTCGCATGAAATAAACTTTCCTCAATCTACACTCAATCGATCACTTGGGTTATAAAAAATAAATCATTCCCTCCAATCTCATATCTTTGTATGACTTAGGATCATTCTTATTAAATTTGTATATTTTTTCGATTTATAAGGGGGAGTACGTAGCTAGGACCTCGTTAAAAAACCTCCATAAACCTAAGTGGAGGAAAAAGAGTGCCCTAACTAGTACTTACAAGCCAAAAACCAAAACAAACCAAAATTATCCCCGGTTATCTAGCTCAAACACAGACGAGATAGGACTCGGCGGGTTCACAAACTCATGAATACTAAGAGGGAGTCCTCAAGCAAGATTGGCGAAAGCATCCGCCACCTTATTTCCCTCACGAGCAATGTGTGACAACTTAACCACCCATCCCCGACCAATGAAGCTCCAAATGTGATGCATTAAAGTCGGACAATTACGAGCCAGGGATCTATCCTCCAATAACGCTAGTGCATGACCGCAATCAGATTCAATCCAAACATGGCTAATACCAAGCTCTCATGCGAGTCTGAGACTCTCATAAATACCCCATAATTTTGCCTCAATAGCCGAGCACATGCCTATGCTCTTAGCAAAGCCGAGTATCCACTCACCCTTATGATTACGTAGAATACCACCACACGTAGCACCACCCGAGTTAGCTCGGAATAACCCATCTAAATTAAATTTAACCCAACCATCAGGTGGTGGCTGCCAGCATCCCCTTCCAGACCGAGCCTCCCTCCCACGTCCATGACTCACCCTGCCCAAATCACCCGAACCGTTCCCCTCAACAATCTCCCTTACCAACCTCCTGCTCGTAACAATCACCGCTTCTTCCAAAGGGTGATCCGGCTCGAAAATCCTCTTATTCCTCTGAATCCATAACTGGCAAACTACATAACCAAACAAAATATAAATTTGTATATTTAAACATTTACTTAAAAATTGCTGTATATTTTAAGCATCTTGGTTTTCTAAAACAAGACAATTGCATGCACATGGTCTCAATTACCCTATATATACACGATTATTTTAACCGTAATATCTTTCTTGTCAATATATTCACTCGAATGAGTCCAATAATTAATCTTTTACATTCTGTTGGCTTACAGAGAAATAAACATTAATTACAAACTTTAAAATTACTCTGTCCAAAGTGGGGATCAAACTCATTATCATCTATGTATGTTTAGATTACTTTTGATGTTTAGATGTCGAAAATTCCACGTTCGATCACTGTCCCATATTTATAAAAAGGATGTAAAATTTTAGGGAAAATGATTTAATGTACTGGCGGTAGAAAATGAAATTTTCCACAAGCGATGCATTTTTAAAGTTTAGGTTATGGTTTAGAGTTTAAGGTTAGGATTTTAAAGTTTAGGGTTAACTTTTTAAGGTTTAGAGTTAGAATTTTATAGTTTATGGTTTAGAATTTAGGGTTTGGTTTTTAATGTGTAGGGTTTAGTTTTGTTAAGATGTACCGTATAATCGAAATATCTATTACAAAAGGATTTTGTACTATACGTAAATTACGAAACACAACAAAACACAAATAACGATTAGGCTTCCCAAAATGATGGGATGGAGTTTAACGAAGTTAAGGTGCATTTTATTGATATTTGAAAAATCAATAATTTGTTTTTTTATTGAGTAGAGAGATATTACATTTATAAAACAAATATCAAGATTTAAATTCATACAAAATTAGACAATATAAACATTTTTTTTACATAAATAACATAATGTAGAAGAGGAGTTTGATTATTTAATGATAAGCTTAAAGCTAATTATGTTCTCCAATTCATCTTAAAGATTGACCAGGAACTTTTAGCAGTACCCTTACTTGGAAGAAGCTTTACATTATGATCCATAGGAGTTTCTACTAGTATACAGTCTCTATTCACTAACATCCCATTTTCTTCCGGAATATCTAAAGAATATTTTCTATGAGAAATATGAATATTTGACTTCGACTTTGTCACTTCCATGCCAAGAAAAAAAAATACTTCAACTTCTCCAAATATTTCATTTAAAAATAGTTGAAGAAATGTTGCTTGATTTGAGATTTGCTTTTATGATCACTCTGATGATAGCAATATCACTCACATTATTGATACAATGTTAATCAAATTATATTCAATCGACAAGTTAATTTTATTATTAAAAATATACATTTCAAATGGTAGATAATTAGAAATAATTAAATTATAATAAAGGGATTAAATACGCAAAAAACACATGGTATGAGACTTTCAATACAGTTTAACCTAAAAATTAAAATAAAAATCCCAATGCCCATGATTTTCTTTAATTAAAAAAACATGAACTTCAATAACCACATACCTAGAGGCTAGAGGTCCAGATTGAGGATAACCTCTAGTTTCTAGTCCAACTCTTCATCAAAGAAGACGTAAACAAAAAATATATTTTTTTAAGAAAAAAAAAAGAAAAATCGGAAGTGGATGACTTGTTTATTATATCATTTAAGTGATAGAAAAATCATATGTTAGTAATATTGGTTATCAAATCATGAATATTTATAATTGAATGCTGAAATTTAAATGATTAAATCTGTAATTTGTTTTTTTTATTGACATAAGTAATTAATTGATTACCAGTACATGCACTCCACAAAATTAGTAAATGATCTAGTGAAGCTTAATTTCATCATAACATTATACTCCTCACAAAAGACATACTATATGACAGGAGATTTGCAGCGCTACTGTTTTTATAATCTATGACATTTTCTTTTCTTTTTGATATGTGAGATTAATATTTTACCTCTCTAGAACAAGACACTAACGTTAACATCGTATTAAATTACCATTAATACATTTAAAATAATATATTTTTAAAAATTGCAGAAAAAAGTTGGGTATAAATAAAACCTAAAAAATACCTGAGATCGTATTTTAAAAAAAATATAAGTTTAAGGGATTAAAGTTTTTTTTTATCAATAGGGAATTAAAGTTGGTGCAAAACAAGATTGCATGTTTGATGAGCCTTGTAGCATTATATTCTTTACCATAAATTCACCTTCACATTTCTAGCTGTGGCAAAGAAAACAACCCTAAGTTACATCCATAGTATAATATAATAACATTAAGAGTTTGTAAAGTGGGGTTCATTTCGAGGCGACACGAGCACTTTCCCGGCGATTGCTCCCACCATCTCTTGGAATTGGAAACCCTCAACAAAATTTTTCTATGGATTCTCGTGACCTCCTTTGCCCACAAATGCCCTCCTTTCCTCACTCTATGTACTTCAATGCCCTGTCCTATATTCTGGGGCTAACACAAGATTTTATGTAAAGGGTGTGAACTATTATGAAGCTATATTAAAAATGTATGAGTGTAAAATTATATTGTTAATAGAAAATACAAAGGAAATATCTAAACTAAAGGGAAATTTAGAATTTTGGTCCATTCTGCCTATATTATACAAACAAAAGTCTGTTACCCCTTTTTATGTTCAACATTAAAAAAAAATCAAACATTATACTCTAACCCTAAATCATAAATGATAACTCTTAAACTCTAACCATAAACCCAAAAAACTAAACCCTACACCATAAACTCTAAACCTTAAACCCTAACTAATAACCCTAAACCTATTTTTTAAATGGTAAAACATACATAGGACACCAAAGAAGAGATGGGAGATTTCTATTCATATTATATGTTATTTTCAAGAACGAAAATGAAAACAAACATTCAGAGAAGTTATGGCCCGTTTGGTTTTAATTTTTTTTTTTTTTTGTTTTCTATTTTTATTTTCAAAAAATAGTTTTCATTTTTAGTTTTTTTAAAAATTAAAAAACATGCTTGATTAATAGGGATGAGAACTTGTTTTCAAAAATGAAAATAGTAAAAATGTGTTTGGTATCTAGTTTTTAAAAATAGAAATAAAAAAATAATTATGAACTAATTGTAATAAAATATAGTTAGAAAATACTATTATAATAACAATAAATAAAATATAAGTAAATAAACCAAAGTTTTAAAAAATGGCATTTAGAATGATTCGAACCTGGATTAAAATGAAGTTAAAATTAAAAAACTCCTTGTTTTTATATTTTTCACTTTCCTAAAATATTTTCAATGAAAATATCTTTTTTATATTTTAAATTTTTACTTATTTTTTTATTTTCTAAAACTCATTTTTCTATTTTACAACCAAACACGTTTTCTTCATTATTTTTATTTTTCAAGAAAATGAAAATAAAAGCGGACTTTATTTTCTACAACTAAAGGCGCCCTAAATTTTTTATTTTAATAAAACATTATTTAAAATTTAAAATTAAAGGATTAAAAACTAATTTAACTAATATTTAAACGATAAATACCTCAATTGTTGTTAATATAATGTCAAAAAATTTAGAGACAACTCCATTTATTATTAAAGAATGGTCAAAGTTTGGTTCGTAAGTGTATGTTTATTTGTGCAAGCATGCAAAACGAATAATTGGTCCATATGAGACCTGCCTGCCAAGTCTGAACCTTTTGAAAACAAAAGGCCGCAAAAGACAAAGAAATTAATTTCTAAAACCTTTAGATAAATAAAGTGGTATACTATATGATAAATAATTAATAAATTAATTAAATGAAAATTATAATAATAGGTCAAATTCCTATGTAGTTTGGCACCAATATCTGAAACGACGTGACACTCTCTCCTCATTTAATTCATTACCATAAGTGGGCGGTGGCTGATTATTATTGTTGCTATTGATATTGTTTTTTAATTTTTCAATGTTTTTTTAAAGAATTATCAATGCATAATTAATTAGGTTAAGATGTTTCTCTGCTCTCAGGCACAATCTCAACTTTGATTTCTTTTTTGTTTTGAGTTTCCAAATACTAAGGGCATAGATTTACTGACAATTTGCTGAAGAATCTGACTAGTATCACACTCATCTGTTTATATATCTAATATCCTCTTTAAAAATGGACCAAGCTTTTATAAATGTAATTTAACACTTAGATATAAATAATACATTTCATCCCAAAATATTTTTTTAAAAGAAGTGATTAGTTTTATTAAAAAGAAGAAATATTCAGAACTATGATGAGGGTTTAAAGTTATAAGTGTAAATTAAATACATAATTTGAATATTTTACTCTTGACACAAGAAATTAGTCACTTAAGATCATACAAGGACCATATAAGGAAAATGTTAAAATCCAATCAAAATACTCAAACAAAAGATAGATACGAACAAATCTGACCACTAAAAGACCACCGAGAATGACAAATTAGAGCTAAGCGTCATGAGAAAACTATCTACAAACGCAAACCGCATATTCAAATCTAATTCAAGGGTCCAAATCAGGAAAGATAAGAAGAATAACAAATAAGTGGTATCAAATTAATTGAGGCGACGTCAAGTCCTACCATGAGAAAAAAAATAAACGAAAAGAACAATAAACAACCGACAAAGAATACCAAAAGCGTGCCAAAAGGTTGAAGAAAGCGTGTCATTAAGATATAATTATTTTTATTAAAAATAAAGATAAAAGATAAGAAAGCAAAGGAAAAACAATAAGGACAGCCGGGCTACAACCATCACTAAAATTGATGCGACTGCCGGCCAAAACAAAGATGAAAGAAAGATACGGAGTAAGAGGTTAGGTTAGATGAATTTGTATGAGATTATTTTTAATTTAATTAAGATTTCAGTCGTTGTTGCCGCCACTTTCGTCATCGGACCTCACAATCATTTTTATTTTTCCGTCGCCGAAAGTCGATGGTCATTGTGCCTAACGTCGAAATAAAATCGAACGACAAAAGGATGAAAAACAAACGATGGGGGCCAACAATGGCCGATCAGATGATGAACGACATGCGGGTCTTGCGGCGAGAGGAGGAGGCTTCATTCCGTCACTGGCAGCGTGATGAACGACGACGATAGTAGTCGGATTTGGGGATCTAAGGATTTTGAGGTTATTTTCTGAATTTAGTTTTTTTAAATTATGTTAAAAAAAATAAAAAAATTAAAATAAAAATCATGTGTCATGTTTTGATTGATTAAAGAAATCTTTTTAAACGACCGTTAACGACCAAACACCTAAAATAATAACTGTGAAAACATTAAATACTTACTTGAGCTAAAAAATACTTTAGACACCTATCGAAAAGAAAAAGTATAATTTAGGAATTTTTTTGCCCAAAATATATATGCTAAAAGATTTTGAAAGATATCTTCCATTTCGTTGATATTTACAAGGAATTTGAACCCCCAAAAATTGTTTTTGACACATTGTGGAAAGCCATTTTATTTTTTATCTTAAATAGAAATATTCAAATAGTTAATGGTTGGGGTAATTGGATGACAGAAGACAGTTTATATTATAATCCATGTTAGTGTTAACCTTTTGACGGGGTGCGGAAACCGATTAGCCAGTCAACACAATTCGACTCGGGAAACCAAACCAAAATCCTTCAATTAAATCTTTCTTTACTTTTAAGTTTCAACATCCTTCATTATCATTAATTAATTACTTTCAAAATAAAAAAAAAAAGAACATTTAATAATCAAACTTCAAATTATTATCTCATGTAAAGAACCCTTTATGTATCTCAGTATATTCAATGTATAAATTTATACACCGATTTCATATTAAAAATGAATACTAACATAGAGTGCTTATAACATTAAATATGTCTAATATTTTCTACCCTTATATAAGACAACAGAATGCGAAAGGATTAATCATTTGAATACCTTAAAAAATTATAAAAAAATGTCTGATATTTTGGGATAGAATAATGCATGCCCGTACACACATGGAGGTGAACTCGGGGATCTACAAAAAGAAAACGTGAATTGTTTTTAGTGAGAAAATTAGGATAATGAGAAAGCTGATCTATTTGAAATTAAACCAAAGCAGGAGAGAGACAAGGAGAGGAGTTAGCTTTACGTAGAGTGGTCAATGTATTGAATTTAGACTATGAGATGATTTGCAGAGTGTGAGAATGCTGGGATTTCGGGAGTCATGCATTGCTTCCTACGAGGTCCCCGAGAGTTCCAATAAACCAAGTGGGGCATAGAAGGAGAAATATATATATATATATATATATATATAATCCAGTTATACAGTATAAAATTTTTGGATAGGTGAAACGGATGTCTGAGATTAACAGTAGAAAATATGAAGATTTTCACTTGAAAAAAAAGTAAAGAGTTAATCTCAGCCATTCATTTCTCCCATCCAACGATTCAAAAAACGTATAACACTTAAAAAGTTTTACACCGTGTAACTGGATCCTAGCTCATATATATATTAGATAGAATCTATTTATACAGTGTAAAACTTTTTAAGTTTTATACGTTTTATATATATATATATATATATATATATTAGATAGGATCTGTTTACACATTCTAAATTTTTTTAAGTTTTACACGTTTTTTGGATCGTTGGATGAGTAAAACGGATGAATGAGATTAACCGTGTGTTATGTGAAGATTACCACTTGAAAAAAAGTAAAGGGTTAATTTTACCCATACATTTTCCCAATGATCCAAAAAATGTGTAAAACTATGAGTTTTACATTCTGTGTGATTGGATCTCAACCCTATATATATATATATATATATATTCGATACACTGATGGTGAAAAAAGTTTCCAAAACGCTTTAGTATAGAGTTTAAGGATTTAGTTTAGAAGTTTAGATTTAGGGATTTAGAATTTGTGTTGTGGTTAAAATTTAGGGTTTAAAGGGTATGATTTAGGGTTTTAGAATAATATAGTTAGAGATTTAGATTTGAACTTATAAACCCTAAATTCTAACCTTAAACTTTAAATTCTAACTATAACTCATAAATTAAAAACCTTTAAACTAAATCTCTAAACTGTAAAATTAAAATATTTATAGAAACTTTTTTCCTCCACCATCGTTGTATGGATTAACTACACTGATATTTTAATATAGGGGTTATAAGGGGTGGGGGATTGGATTTTTCCTAGTTGGAATTGTGGGTTTGTCTTGCTATAAAGACTGATAAATTAATCCTAATATTTAATCTCAAACCACACTCGTGTCCCTTACTATTATACAATTAGCCCTATCATGTTCAATTGTTTGGAACTGTTGTTTCCATGCTTGAAATGACCCTTGCAAAACGGGTCTCTTAATATACTAATGTACATATAAATATACACTGTATCTTCTGCAACATTTCCTTCTCCGTTCAGTCCCTTTGTCTTCTCTCATGCTTAGTTTCCTTCGACAAACTCTTCTCTTCCCACATAAAATCTTTAACTAAGAAAGAAACTAAGAGAGAGAAAGAGAGAGAAGGGAGAATCACTGAATCAGCAAAGCTCAAACCCTAGTCAGCAGTCACTTTGGTACTATATATCTAACTCGAGAGATTTGAAAAGTTTTTCTTTTTATCATTTCTGTTGTTGATGGTCATTTGATCACCCTGTGTTTCTTTTCTTTCACTTGCAGAGCAGTGGAAAAGCACAGTTTTTGATTTGGATTTTGTAGTATATATATACATATATATGATATGGGTTCCATGAATTCAAACAACTGGCTTTCATTTCCGCTTTCTCCTACTAATTCTTCCTTGACAACGCATTTGCACTCGTCTCAGCCTCATCATCAGTTCAATCTAGGGTTAGTGAATGATAACATGGAGAATCCCTTTCAAATTCATGGTAAGTAGTAATCAGAGATTTAAATTGCAGTTGTGGTTTTTATCTCTTTCTCTTTTTGTTCTTTTTTTTCTTAATCTAACTCCTCGTTTTCTGGATATTTTGACAGAATGGAGCCTGATAAACAACCATGAAAATACAACTACTGAAGTCCCAAAGGTTGCGGATTTCCTCGGAGTTTCGAAATCCGAAAGCCCGTCGTTAGATCTCGTGGCTTTCAATGAACTTCATCAATCTAGTGATTCTGATTATTCATTCCAACACAACAACATCGTCCAAATGCAGAACACAACTCTAATACCTGCTGCTGAGTTCCAAGAAAGTGCTAACAATTTGCAGTCGCTGACATTATCCATGGGCAGCGGCAAGGGCTCGACCAGCGAAACCAGCGCCGAGAACGGTACGAATATCGTCGAGGCTCCACCGAGAAGAACGTTGGACACTTTCGGGCAAAGAACATCCATATATCGTGGCGTGACAAGGTGAGTTTTTGGATCATTTCAATATCAACTAAGTAATATTTTGGATTTTGAAAGGGATAAAAATATAATATAAAGTTGTTGCAAGTACAGGCATAGATGGACTGGAAGATATGAAGCTCATCTTTGGGATAATAGTTGTAGGAGAGAAGGTCAATCAAGGAAAGGAAGACAAGGTAGGGTTTGAACTTCTTCTAGGGTTTCATTTTCAAATTTCAAGTGAAAATTTCAATGTTTTCTAACCCATTTCTCTATACTATTTGTTTCATGGTTTCCTCGATGACTTTGCATCATTAACATACCAGTATACTTGGGTGAGTACAGTTCTTCAACCTGTATACATACATACATATATGTTCTTTCATTAAATATTTTAAAACCATGTTGAGCAGGAGGATATGATAAAGAAGAGAAAGCAGCTAGAGCTTATGATCTTGCTGCACTCAAATACTGGGGAACTTCCACCACCACTAATTTCCCGGTATATAACATAATTAACTGAACTGCTGCAACTAAAGTTGAATGTCCAGTTTTAAACAGTGATTTTTCTTCTTCTGCTTTTCTAGATTAGTAACTATGAGAAGGAACTCGAAGAAATGAAGCACATGACTAGACAAGAATTTGTTGCTTCCATTAGAAGGTACCCACATACACACACATATATAATATAGATTCCGTTTGCAGGCTTTGGAATTAGACAATAACTATATATATATATATATATCTGATTTGTTTAAAATGCTATATAACAGGAAGAGTAGTGGTTTTTCAAGGGGTGCATCCATGTATCGTGGAGTAACGAGGTATTTTATTATCAAAATGACCAGCGCCCCATGCATGATCTTCTCCCTCTCTAACAAACGTGAATGTTTTATCCAGGCATCATCAGCACGGCCGATGGCAAGCGAGGATCGGCAGAGTTGCAGGAAACAAAGATCTTTACCTAGGAACTTTCAGTAAGTTTCTGATTTCCCAATAATAAAATGCACCTAAGTTGTGCTTGTTCATAATTTTTACTCAAATATAGGTACCGAGGAGGAAGCTGCGGAAGCTTACGATATCGCCGCGATCAAATTCAGAGGACTTAATGCAGTGACGAACTTCGACATGAATCGTTACGACGTAAAAGCCATTCTCGAGAGCAATACATTGCCGATCGGGGGTGGAGCTGCTAAAAGGTTGAAGGAAGCTCAAGCACTCGAATCGACGAGGAAGCACGAAGAAATGATCGCTCTCGGTTCGAGTTTCCAATACGGAAGCTCTAGCAGTAGCAGGCTGCAGGGCTACCCTTTAATGCAAGCAACATTTGATCATCAACCACAGCCATTGCTAACATTACAAAACCACAACACCAACTCTCAATATGCCCAAGAAACCTCCATGTTTCACCAGAATTACATTCAAACGCAGCTCCAATTGCACCAGCAGCAATCCGCCGGCTCTTATAACCTGCAGCAGTCGGGCCAGAGTTCCCAATTTTACAACAGTTATATTCAAAACAACCCGGCTTTGCTTCACGGGTTGATGAACATGAGCTGCTCTTCTCCCTCCGCTGTCGATAACAGTGGCGGCGGCTCGAGTGGGAGTTACGGCGGAGGGTATCTTGGTGCGGCAGGAAACACGGTGGGAACAACTGAAGATTTGGGATTGGTCAAGGTTGATTACGACATGCCTTCTGGTAGCTATGGCGGCTGGTCTGGGGACTCGGGCTCGAATCCCGGTGTTTTTCCGACATGGAATGACTAACAACACAGATTGAGGGTCGATGTTTTGGAGAATTGTGGGAGGGGAATGCGCGGCTGTTAAGACGGATCAAAATCATTGTTTCTGTTTTGAACTAATAACAGTTTAATTTTTTCAATGCAAGAAAAGGCTTATTGACTTGGTTTCTCGTTGATATAAAAATGGCCTCTAGTTTATTTTTGTTTTTGTTTTTGTTTCGTATTTTGGTTGATGTTCTTACTACAAGTTTCTTATCTTTGGACTTTTACTGTTGTCAAACGATCCTAAATCCAATTTAATTGGATATATTTATGGGTTCAAGTTGAACCCAAATTTTGTATTCGGATATGGAAATGTCAAATTATTTAATATGGACAATGGATATGTATTCTTATTTAATTTAAGCAAAAAATTAAGATACAACTGTCCTTTTTGATAAAGAATCAATTATATCTCTATCTAATAGACAACAAGCTATCAAAGAATAATCTTAGTGATAACTGAAAATCCGAAGAAAACATTGTTTAGATCATACCATCAGCTATCATATTAGTTCCGTGGCAAATTCATTTAACCATTATTATTCTACTTTTTCACTCATATATTGAAAATTGCCCTAACCAACACAGTAGATGAATAGAAATCTTTTATTTTTTTTGTGACCTTATTTAAGTCTCTACACTAATTTTTAGATTTAAAGTTTGAAATTTAAGTTTTATTGTTAGGGTTTAGGGAAATTGGGGTAGGATGTATTTTTTAGGGCGTAGGGTGTAGGATTTAGGATTTAAAATTTAAGATTAAATATTAAAGTTTAAAATTTAATTTTTTTTAATATCTTTTTGTTTTGGAGCATAAAATGAGACACTAAAAAGGACAGATGATTTTTGTCCGACAACAGGCTATGTGTAGGTCGTGAATCGGCGTTCTGTTTGACAATTTATGTACAATCTGTTTGGACGTGGAAGAAAAAAAATGAAATTTTATCATATTTTATGAACATCAAGTTCAATACTCAAGTCGATGTTTTTGCACAACCAATCATCTAACTGAAACGAAAAGAAACCAACAATGAGATGATGAGGCAGCGCAATGGGACAGTGACAGTCTCTCGGATCATACTTGATAGATTCTTGAGTATTGCCACATATAGAGCGTGATTGGTGGGCATTCGATTGAATTGAGTTACAAAAAATTTAAGTTAGTCGAGTCAAAGAGATATATTTTATAATTCAAATTTTATTTAAAATTGTTTCGATTCAAATCGAGCTTATTAAATTTGAGTTGATTTAAGTTCTTCGAGTTTATGTTCAAATTTAATTGTAAACATTTATAATGTTATTGTGCTAATTAGTTCCAATTTAGACGAATTTTTAGATACTTTAAATGATTTACAACCATCTACAATACATATATATATCGTATTTTTTCATATGTGATATATATATATATATAAGATAATTATTTGATATACTGGCGGTGGAAACTTTTAGTTTCCACAAGCGCCTTAGTTTCAGGGTTTAGGAACTTAGTTTAAGGTATAGGGTTTAGGGATAGAGGTTTAGAATTTAGTTATTGTGAAAAGAATTAAGGGTTTAGAGTTATAATTTAGGGTTTATAGGTTAAAACTTAAATCCTCAACATATTACCCTAAAACCTAAAACCTAAACCCTAACATCTAAAACCTAAATCCTAACCATAAACCCTAAATTCTAACCATCACCCATAAATTCTAAAACCCTACACCTAAATCCCTAAAACATACTAAATCCCTAAACCCTAAAAACTAAGGCACTTGTGAAAACTAAAAGTTTCCACCACCAGTGTATTGGATATATATGTATATGGGTAATTATTCCACTAACAAGCGCTTGTGGAAACTTTGTTTACTCAAGCGACTTAGTTTTAGGGTTTAGAGACACTGTTTAAGGTTTAGGTTTTAGGGGTTTAAGTGTAGTAGTTTTGAATTTAGGAGTTGTTAATAGAATTTCGGGTTTAAGGTTAAATTTTAAGGTTTATAGGTTAAAACCTAAATCCATAACCATATTATCTTAAAACCTAAACATTGACCCTAAATCCTAAATTCTAACCCTAAGCTCTAAATTCCACCATGAACCCTAAATTCTAATCTTTTATACTAAAACCCCTAAACCCTATAATTAAGGCGCTTATGGAAACAAAAGTTTCCACCGCCTATGTATGGGATAATAATCCTTATATATATCATGCATAATTGAGAGACTCAACTTGAACATGAAAATTGATCCATTAATTACTAAATTTTTTGAGTTATTCAAATTTTCATTTTAATTAGTCATTTTCTATATATACCAATTCAATTTCAGCGATCTAGGGACCAAATTGCAATCATAGAGTATGCAATTATGGGGATTTGATCCCGGGATCCTTTGCTTGGTGAGCCCAAGACTTAACCAACGAGGCTAAGACCATTTTTGATCTAAGCTTACCTCAATCTAGTGTTAACCTAAGTCTCAAGGCCTGAACTAAAAATAAATTAAAGACCTAATATACCCCCTTCACCTCGTTATGCCCATTTGTATATGAAAATATTAGAGGTATCTAAAATCCCTAAACTCTTCATATCTCCACCGTTCACTGGCCCGATCTCGACCACCGCCCAGCCATGGCGTGTACTGCCACTATTAGTCGAGACGTCATTTCACCTCGAACCTAGCGTCACCAGCCACTCGCGCGATAGTGCCACCATTCGTCGTGAATCTCAGTTTAAAGATTCGATAGAATCCCAAGGGATCGGCCCTCTATTTTCTGAAGATTCTACCGTCGTCCGCCGCATGTTCGCCGTACCGTCATCACTAGAGTATTTCTTGGGCCGAGGCAAACAAAACTCATTCGATCAATAGTCGGTCTGTTGCCATTTCCAAGATCATCGAAAAGTGGAGAAAACCTTTCGGCTTCCCATTTCCCGGTTGTGTTTTGTCGTTTCAAGGCTTGGTAAGCCACCAGGAATTGAGATTTGTTGAGTTTTCTATTGTTTCTCACTGTCTATCTATGTTTCCAGCTAATTTGGGCCGTGCGTGGCGAGCACGTGCCGTCGAAGGCAATTTCTGACCACCATGGTCGGTTCACCCTTGAACCAAATAGGTTCTACTCTGAATCTGTCTAGCCATAAAGGACTTGGTTATTAAACTAGTAGCCAGGCCTGATGAGTGGTTATAGGTCGGCCTGTTTTCAGGCCTAATGGCCTTAAATTAGACCCTATTCGGTCTATGCCCAATAATTGATCCAACCTATTTACCCGAACTGTCTAACCTGACCCATTTGACTCAACCCTTTGACTGATTCAACCCGAATCGAGTTAAAACTAAATGACTCGAGTAAGAAATTGATGACCGATAAGAAATCCAAGTTTAGTGAATAATCGATAAAATAGTTAATCTCAAAACCTTAAATCCTGATTATTTCAAGTTACAAGATCTAATATCTGAAATAATTGGATGAGAATTGATGAAAATGCCCTTGAAGTGTAAAAGGGACCTGGATACCCCATGATTGTAGATATATTCTGGGAACTCATGTTTGACCAGATAAAACTCATGTTTCACCTGTTAAGATCTTGATCTGGTTGGAAAATCCTGATAACAGGCTTCTAACCTTCGAGATTGGGAAATGCTTAGATTTATCCTATTTCTAAATAAACGTCTGAAAACCATTTTCCTAGAAATGCTCTAAATAGTTAATTTGACTAAAATGGTGAATATATCCCTAAGCTCCGATATAAGTAAAATAACCTTATGATTGGAATGAATGAATTGCCTTTGATAAATTCTTGAAATATCAATAATCATTAAATGACTAAAATACCCTTAAGGGTTACGAAGAATGAATCGTGTACGATAATCACTCATGCTATTAATTCAATGTTGGAAGATTTTTTCGTACAAAATATAAGTTTGACTACTTAATGGTAAGTCTCATGGTGAAATATGAAGGCAACCATTCAGATATACGATACAGTCGGTATTTAAAAATGAATACATGAGAAGTGCATACATCTAAATACTTGGTGAGTACTACAAGTTTGGGATCTGCTAGTTCGAATAGATTTGGGGGCTTGATAAACCGTTAGAAATCCTAAACATTGCAAATCACTGTTTTACCTTTTTAGGGTTGAATTTCAAAATTTTCCCTAGAAGTCAAAATGGTTAAAATGCCCTTGTTGGCCAAAATAATTGGAACATTCATGATATATCGGATATTCTGAATGGTCTCGACGTATCAATTCTCATATACTTGGTTGGAGCCGTTAGTTCTGAACCTTTTTTTGGATCTCACTTCTAAAATTAGATCGAAATTGTCAAAAGATCCGTGTTATTTTTCTTGCGATTATTAAGTGCCTCCAAAAATATATCAATCCATCTGATGTGTTCTACGCGCACCTGAATTTTCTCTTTGGTTGAAATTAAGAATATTCCTCTAATTTTGAAACATGACACCTATCCATCTGGAACTATACCTCTGTGTCTGATTTGAAAGCATGATATTTGTTCTCTAATATTACTGAAAACACATGTTTGATTCCTTTTTACTGATAAATACATGTCTGAATCATGTTTATACACCACTTCTATTGATTGCCTAAACTGATTTTTTTAGGTACTATCTGGGATATTATAAGAAGTTTTTACAGGTTCAGCCCTGATCAAGCTGGTAATTCCTTATGGACCCAAGGTTGCCCCTTGGGTAGGTTCGATGCTTCGGCTAGGGTAATTCCTTATGGACCTAAGAAAACCCATTAGGTTGGCACCTACATCCAATGGACCTAGGGAAAGACCTTATGGACCTAAGGCATCCCCTTAGGTTGGCTCCTACGCCCTATGGGCCTAGGGTAAGTCCTTATGGAAGGCATTCCCTTAGGTTGGCTCTTACGCCCTATGGGCCTAGGGTAAGTCCTTATGGATGCAATTCGGAGGAGATTACATATCGATGTAAGATTGGATGGTAGTTATGTGTTCAGATAAAACTTTCCTTCCTCATTTAAATCTACCCTACTGAATAAATTACGAATAACTGAAACTCTTTGTATGGTTCCTATCTGCACTCAATAGAACACACTAAACTCCCTAATTCAACTTTTGTAATCTATCTATCTTCGGACTCTTCAGACTATATGCACCTTGTTTGGTACTCAATTGATCAAATAAAGAACAATCTTGTTACCTACATGTGTATCGTTCCTACGAATATCAATTCATAACTGAAATTTGTTGATGACTGGATCATCATGTCAGTACTATTGCTTTGCCATATACATGTTGGTACCTATTACATTATTTGGTAGTTCTGAATTACTGGGCTTTTCCAAGGCCATGCTGTTTTTACCATCACAAGTTAAAAAGAGATTAAACATGGTGCAGTTATCGACATCAGTATAAGAGTTCTTTTGGCACTACTTGTAGAGTACGGTACATGTGTAATTAGGGGCATGTATGTCACATCTTGTTTTAGATTTGAATATGAAATTCGTTTTTATAACGT
Source organism: Hibiscus mutabilis (assembly GCA_019671005.1). NCBI lineage: Eukaryota > Viridiplantae > Streptophyta > Magnoliopsida > Malvales > Malvaceae > Hibiscus > Hibiscus mutabilis. The sequence continues at coordinate 7,491,823 of CM033733.1, read as the reverse complement.
GTATTTATGAACATTATTATGTTAAATGAATAATTTCTAAACTTGTATTTTGATTCAGAATTTGCTTTATGATTTTAAATTGTCTGACGATTTGTGTTATTTGAAATTTTAATATGGGTCGTCTGGTGGCCCCAATGTGACATCTCAGATTGGATCGGGCAACCCGTATATAGCTGTGGGTGTTACACCTGTACTGATATGGCCTATTGTGTATCGATACCCAGGCCTATGTGGCCAAAATTCAATTTCTAGTAGCTAAAATGTGTACCGATATGCTTGCTCGTGTATCAGTACCCAGGTTAAAAATTCACTTCCCAGGCCTGATTTAAACCCTGTGAACCGATACAGTAGGCCCCGTACCAATACCCTCTAACTTATAATGTCCATTTTTCTGGTTTTCAACTTTAAACCCTATTAAACATGTTTCAACCAATCTATCAAGTCTCCTAAACATAACGCACTTGTTGAACATACCACCAAGCAAACTCAACCCAATTACCATACAAATCCATCCACAAATACATAATCTAGAGGCATGCTTCCTATTTCATAAATCCAACAACTTAAAAGATTGTTCAAAGTTCAACTTGTGCTAGTTAAGTGGTAACTAGTTTCATCATATTACTAAAGCATGCTCAACCTATTTAACCATCAACAAAAGCATTCCATCAAAAGGTGTACATAATAGGAATTCAAAACATATGCAACACAATAGTCGAAAACATATCAAAATCCACACTACAACCCCAAAGGATATTGGCAACACATTGCCTTATTTACTGAATGTCAAATTAGTTCATCATACCAAATCGAAAATGTTGTCCTTGGATTCTTTTCACCCGAAACGCGGCCTCCAAACTTTAGTTTTCTGCAAGGATGAAATAGAGCGCAATCTAATTCAGCTTAGTGAGGTTGCTCTCACATAATCATCTATGGAATAAAGAAATGACATTGATGAACCCTTGCTTCCTTTTTAAACCTTCTTTTGCAAAATACATAATCAAAAATCATGCTTGAATGAAATCAATGCATCGTATCATATTCTTGTTTTTCATCATATATTAGTATATTCGCATTTATAGTGACCCTTCAAACTTTTTTTTCAATAATAACCTTATCGGATACAAGGATACGGTGGAGGTTATCTTTCAACCCCCTTTTCAACGGTGGTAATAATCTTTCAATTACCTTTTATTCCTCCTCTAAGCCCGTATAATTTCTTTCAATTACCTCAAAGCCGAATGACACCTCAAACTTAGATAGTTTCTCTCAACTACCTCAAGACAGAGGGACGATCGATTAGGCTGAAGGCCCCTTTATGTTTATAGTGCACTCTCATCTTATGGCATGCCAACTATATCCAATACTTTCTTTCTAATGAATCACTTTGCCAATATAATATATACATGGATGGAAATTTGATGTTTTCAATGCCACATAGCCTAGTTACTCTACTTTATTCAAAATCATGCTCATATAATATAAATCAATGGTAGTATTTAATGCTTACTCATTTAAACTCTTCCTCATGTTTATAACATGGCACATCATGATTAAGATGCATTCTACAGCAAGTTCATTCTCATGCATTTATCAAATCTGATTTTAACATATTCTTTTGCAACTTAATGTCAAAAATAGCAAAGTACTCAAGTAAAAACCACTTCAACTTACTCTTAGACTTAGGAAAGCTTCTCACACTTTCCCTAAGTCCCCAAAATAGAGCCATCAAGTCTTGACACTCTCTTAAAACCATTTCCACTCACCAATACACGATTGTTTCCAAATTTGTCACGTTGCAAGCGTCCGAAATAATCTAAAAGCTAAGGGGTGAGTTCTCCTTGATCTTCCCCTATTTCTACCACATAAAACCAAGGGAAAATGCATCAAAATGCATTCTCACAACAGCCAACACCAATCTCCTGCATCCTTAACAAAGCCATCCACCAAAAACTATCCAAAAATGCCGAAATCATTTCGAAACTCCATCCAAACATTAACCAACCACAACCCTTAGAATCTAACATCTAGTCCTCATCATTTAACATCCAAAAACACAAATAACACATCCTTATATCCCCAACAAGCATTAAACACATATAACAGCCCCAAAACTAGCTAAAAAACAACCTAAAAAACACTCAATTAAGTAGTTTCGGGATTCAAACCAAAAATGTCATTTCACAATATGTTTAAGCAATCAAAACACAAACTAACCCATTCAAAATCTCCAGCATTCATAAACCTAATCAAAAATTTAGGCAAAATGCCATAAACATCATTTAACAAGAAATTTCTCAATTAGATTGCAAAAATCACAATATAAACCATCAAGCAAGAGTCAAATGCTAGGGAATTTCAATAAAGAACCTTACTTTTTGAGAGTGAAGAATAATTACCTTCGAAAGGGATTCCACCAAAATTACTTCCTTCTTGTAAAAAGTTGAGAAAATAAGAAAGATTTTGAGAAATTTTTTGTAGGGTTTTGCTAAGGATGAAAAAAAGGGATCTAAAGATATAATATCCATAAAAAATCAATTAGAAATCTGAGTTTTATGTCCAAGAAATTGTCAAGAAAATGAGAGAAAGTTTTGAGAGGAGAAAATTGACGTAAAATGAGAAAATGGATTTTAGAAACTAATTAACCGTCAAAACCATTTTTTAAACAAGGTGGTAATCCTAATTAATATTTTTAAAAATATAGCTCTCTAAGGATTCTTAGCATTGGCCCTTTCTCAATTTAGTCACTTTAAAAACAACTTTTCAAACTCACATTTTAGTCACCAAAATTAGGGATGTAAAAAGCTGACCCGGCCTGAAAACCCAACTAAAACCTACTCGAATCAGAACCTGTTTTGACCCGAGGATGCGATGACCTGAAACCGATCTGTAACCGACTATTGTTGACCCGAGCCCGAGTTGGACTTGTTACTGTAGTAACCGAACCCAACCTGCATCCGACTGAGAACGACCCGAACCCGAATTGAACCTATTATTGTAGACCCAAAGCTCGACCTGCACCCGACTGAAACGAACCCGAACTTGAGACTAACCTGGCAGATAACCGATATTACCCGACTGAATCGACCCGAGATTTGATTTTACCCGACCTGTTTTGAAACTGACCTGTTAATTGACCTGACTTGTTTTGAACCCGACCTGTTGTTGACCTGAACTAATATTGACCTGGCTTGATTTATCTAACATGTAATTGAGGAAGCCTATGATTTGATGATTTGATGAATTTAAAGTGTTGATAAATGTAAACTATTATTTTTTAAATCAATTTAAAGTGTTAAATAATCTTTTTTGTTATATATACATATATAATCAATTAAAAATATCAAAAAAGGAAAGATTGGATTTAGATATTCATTGAACACTACTAAGTTTAAAATTTTATTAAATAATTCAATGCTTAGTAATAATTCAATATGCTTAGTAACTCATTCAATATAAATTATTTGTCAAGGTTGAACTACTAAGTTTGAACTAAATTAAAGTTTTAACTTTCATGCTGATGTTATCATGTGTACAATTACATGTTTACATCCATATCAAAATTTTGTGTATAATTATATTTAATCAATGTTTATTGTATGTTATAATAATAATAATAATGTTTGAATTGAATTAACTCATTAAACTTAGAATCTAATTGGCTAAACTAAAATCTAGAAGCATAAATCACGGACATAATTAAAAGAATTCTAAAACTAAATGTGGAATTTTAATTAAATTAATCTAAGTTGGGACTCAATTGAATTAAACTAAAACAATTGGTTGAAAAAAAACAATTGGTAAAAAAAGAGAAAAGACAAAATTTTGGAGGGAAATAAGCCACCCATTTTTTAGGTCTGAGATTAATTTACTTTTAGTCTAAAAATTATGGAGGGATAAAAGCCACCCAAAATTTGGAGGGAATTAGGTGAATAAGCCACCCAAAATTTTGGAGGGAATTAGTGGAATTTCTATTTTTGGTAATTTAGTCTAATAATATTTTTGTTTATTCTAGTTCCTACAATTTAATTTTTAGTCAAAATTGGCCCGTATTTATTTATAATTTTGATAATTTAATCCAATTTATTCTAGTCTCTAAAATTTAATTTTTACTCCAAATTAACCCCTATTCATTTTTTTGTATTTTATTCTACTCCAAATTTCTAGTCCCTACATATATAATCAATTATTTTTTTTAAAAAAAGGAAAGAAAAAAGCATATTTATGTTTTATTTTAACCAAATCACACTTGACACTACTAAGTATAGATATTCATTTGTCTTTTTTTATTAACTTAACCAAATTTTATTGATTAATTTGACCAAATTGTATTGGGGAAGATTGAAAACTTTTTGTTGATTTGATAAAATCCAAATATTCGAAGGTCAACCATTTTCATTGTTTTAAATTTATAGTTGTAATTATAATACCGTAATTTTTAATTATTGTACACAAATTAAAGTTGTTGATAAATAATTTTGATGAAAATGAAGTAAACTTGAGAGTATAATTATATATTTTAATGTTATAAATGACGGGAAGAGTTTTTGAATGCCTTTAATTTTAATAAAATTAGGATTATAATTATATATTTTAATATTATAAATGGCGGGAAGATTTTAGGATTTTGGCACTAATGCCATTGATTTTTTTTTCTTATAGGGTAAACAAAATGGTTGGTCACTTATATTTTATAATTTTTCATTTTTATTCTTTAAATTTTAAAAAAATAATGTTTTGATCACTTATAATTGTTTACATTATATGTAAGTGGATCATATATATATATATATATATATATATATATATATATATATATAATTGTTTACATTATATGTAAGTGGATCATATATATATATATATATATAATATTTTTAGGGGGTTAGGGTTTCGGCCAGACCCTTTTAAGGGTGTATTTATACTTAGGGTAAATATATTATTTTAATGATTTTATTTTAATTTTAATTAATAATTATGATGTATTTAATTAATATTTAAATTATTTTTTAATTATAATGTATTTAATTAAAATTATTATTGTATATTTAATTTATTTAAATTATAACTTTAAATTAATATTTGATTAAAAATTATAAAGTTAATATATTTAAATTAAGGGATAGGATCCATTTATATGACATAAAACTCATTTAGTTTTATACTCATTTATTACCATCATCCAACGGTCTAAAATTAGTGTAAAACTAAATGAGTTTTACACCATGTAAGTGGATCTTAACCCTTAAATTAATATTTAATTTAATATTTAAATTCTTGTAATTTTAATTATAATGTATTTAATTAAATTATTAGTGTATATTTAATTTATTGAAATTATAACTTTAAATTAATATTTAATTTAAAATTATAAATTTAATATTTTTAATTAATATTTAATTTAATATTAAAATTATTATAATTTTAATTATAATGTATTTAATTAAAATTACTTGTGTTTGTAAGATTTAGGGGTTGAGATTTGGGGTTTAGGGCTAAATGTGTTAAGTTTAGTGTTTGGGGTTATGGGATTAGTTTAGGGATTAGGGAATTAGTCTTGCAAGTAGCAATTATTAGTGATCAAAAGATTTAGGGGTTGAGGTTTGGGGTTTAGGGGTAAATGTGCAAAGTTGAGTGTTTGGGGTTATGAGATTAGTTAGGGATTAGGGGATTAGGCTTTCAAGTAGCAATTATTAGTGATTGTATGATTTAGGGGGTGAGGTTTGGGGTTTAGGGATTTAATACATGTTTCAAGTTGAGTGTTTGGGATTATGAGATTAGTTTAGGGATTAAGGGATTTAGGATTAGGATTGCACTTTAATTATTAGTGTTTATAAGATTTAAGGGTTGTGGTTTGGGATTTAGAGGTATAATATATATTTCAAGTTGAGTGTCCATGGTTATAGGAATAGTTTAAGGATTAGGGATTCGGCTTGGACTTTAATTATCAATGATTATAAGATTTGGGGTTTAGGGGTAAATGTTTCAAGTTGAATGTTTGGGGTTATGAGATTGGTTTAGGGATTTGGTGTTTATTTTTGTTCACATTAGTCCCTAAAAGTTTATTTTAGCTGAAATTGACCCATATATATTTCTATTTTTGGTAATTTAGTCGAATAATATTTTTGTTTATTCTAGCCCCTACAATTTAATTTTTAGTCAAAATTGCCCCATACTTATTTATATTTTTGGGATTTAGTCTAATAATATTTTTATTTATTCTAGCAGATAAAATTTATTTTTTAGTCCAAATTGACCACTATTCATTTTTTGTAATTTAGTCCAATATATTTTAATATGCTGATATTTTTGTTCATGTGAGTCCCTAAAATTTTATTTTTCACAAAATTGACCCTTATTTATTTCTAATTTTTGTAATTTACTCCAATATTTTTAATATGATGATATTTTTGTTCATGTTAGTCCCTAAAATTTCTATGACTTAAGGTTTATGGTTTATGATTTAGGGGCTAGTGTTAATGCTTTAGAGTTTATGGAGTAGTTTAGGGTATATGTTGTAGTTTATAGTTTATGATTTAGGGGTTAGTGTTAATGCTTTAGAGTTTATGGTGTAGTTTAGTGTTCAATTAATTCCCTACAAATCTTTATTTAACCGAAATTAATCTTTATTTATTTTTAATTTGTGTAATTTAGCCCAAAATTTTAATATGATGACATTTTTATTCATTTTGGTCCCTACAAATTTTTTATAACTAAAATTTACTCATTTTTATTTCTAATTTTTATAATTTAGTCTAATAAAGTAAAAATGGTGTTATTGGTTCATGTGATTAATTTGGATTCCTTAAGGTTTAGGGTTTAGTATCAATGATTTATTATTTAGTATCAGTGGTTTATGGTTTAGCTTATGGTTATTGGTTTATGAAATTAATTTTGATTCCTTAAGGTTTATGGTTTTGGGTTTAGTATTAACGGTTTATGGTTTAGTTTAGGGTTATTGATTTACGAGATTAATTTCGATTCAACTTTCTAATTTATGCATTTGAATTTGAAATCAAAGCTTCATGTGTACAATTAAACTAAATTAAAATTTCAACTTTCATGTGTAAAATTACATGTTTACATCCAAATCAAAATTTTGTGTATAATTATATTAAATCAAAATTTATATGGTATAATAATAATAATAATAATAATGTCCGAATGGAATTAACTTATTAAACTCATGATCTAATTGAGCTAAATTAAAACCTAAAAGCATAAATCACAGACATAACTAAAAGAATTCTAAAAATAAATGTGGAATTTCAATTAAATTAATCTAAATTTGGACTCAATTGAATTAAATTAAAACCTAAAATTGAAAATTTAGGCCACCTTTTATTTTAATTAAAAAAAGAAATAGATACTTGGTAAAAAAAAATAGGGAAAGGGCAAAATTTTAGAGGGAAATAAGCTACCTATAATTTAGGCTAGAGATTAATTTCCCTTTAAGTCCTACTGTATTTTAAATGTTGCATTTTAGTCCTAATATTCACTTTTAAGTTTTAGTTTAATTCAATTTAGTCACAAGTATCCCTAATTCAATTTAAGGGTATATTTTTGTTCATATTAGTCCCTAATTTTTTAACTGAAATTGACCCCTATTTATTTTAAATTTTTGTAATATAGTCCAATGTTTTTAATATGTGATATTTTTTGTTCATTCTAGTCCCTAAAACTTTATTTTTAGCCGAAATTAACTCATATATATATATTTTATTTTTGGTAATTTAGTCGAATAATATTTTTGTTTATTCTAGTCCCTACAATTTAATTTTTAGTCAAAATTGCCCTGTATTTATTTATATTTTTGGCAATTTGGTCCAATAATATTTTTGTTTAGTCTAGTACCTAAAATTTAATTTTTAGTTGAAATTGACCCATATTCATTTTTTTGTAATTTAGCCTAATATTTTTAATATAATGATATTTTTGTCCATGTTAGTCCCTAAAATTTTATTTTTTAACCAAAATTAATCCCTATTTTTTATATTTTGTAATTTAGTCCAATATTTTTAATATGATGATATTTTTGTTCATGTTAGTCCCTAAAATTTTATTTTTCACCGAAATTGACCCTTATTTATTTCTAATTTTTGTAATTTACTCTAATATTTTAAATAATGATGATATTTTTGTTCATTCTAGTGCCTAATATTTATTTTTAATGTGACTCGTGTTCGTGAAAGGCGTTAAATAATTCACTCGAAATGACCCAACCCAGAGTTTATCGACTATTTGTACCAAACTCAAACTTAATACGAATTCGAAACCCGAATTAACCCGACCCGAAATGAAACCAGCTTAAAATTACCCGACCTGAAGTCTACCCGAGCCCGAATTAACCCGTCAATTAACTGATTTGGACCCGAACCGTTTTGACCCGACTTGAAATGAACCCGTCCTAAAATGAACCTGACCGAAATAAACCTGACCTGAAATGACATGTATCTGATTTGACCCGACCTGACAGGACCCAACCCAAAACCCATCCGATTACCTATTTTTACATCCCTAACCAAAATAAAAAAATGTCGATTTATTCAACTTAATCAACTTTTGTTTTAAATTTCCAAAACATTCAACAAAATCATTAAACCTTTAGAAACCCAAATCCATTTTTTTATCCACCAATATCTTCGATTAAAATTACCTATTTTCTCAAAACCTACTTAACTGGCCAATCCGGTTCGACCAGTTCAAAACCAATCCAATCGAACCCTTAATCTTTTCTAACCGTATTTTTAGGGCATTACAAATCAAGATGAGTCAAGTATTTTGCATCAAATCGAATTTTGCACACCTCTAATTGTGCTTACAATATTCCAAGTTAGTTATCAGACGGTTGTAGAGTATTGTCCTAATAAAAGAACATATACGTTGAATAACTTAAAAGATTTAATACAAGATTACATTTGAGATCCTTAATTTTCCTTCTATTTTCTATCGAATAGAAGCAACTAATCTTATTAAAAATATATTCAAAATTACGATAAGGACACATACAATTATCATCGTAACCTAAATATATAATTTCAACATTTTTCTATAACATTGACTAGCCACTTAGATCATACAAGGGCCATACAAGAAAAAGGTTAAAAACCCAACCGAAAAACTCAAGCGAAATATAGATACGAAGAAATCTGAGTGCATCGGCAAACGAACCAAAAAAAGAGATCAAGCTATTGAAAGACAACCGAGAACCGTAAATCAGAATCGAGCGTCGTGATAAAACAATCCACGAACGTAAACCGCGTATCTAAATTCAATCTAATGCCCATAGCATGGAAGATAAACAAAATAGCAAATAAGCTCCATCTTGATCAGTCGCGGCGTCGTCAAGTCCAACCCTGTGAAAATATAAAATAAAAGGAACGGTCAAGCGACCAAGAAAGAAGAGAAACGTGCTAAAAGACAGAGGTAAACGTGCCACAAAAGACAGAGAAAAAAACGTGTCACAAAGGAAGAATTATTTTATTAAAAACTAAAAAAAATAAAACATTATAACATATAGGGAAAAACAACTGGCGGTCTGCAACCAACATCAAAGTCGGTTTAGCCACTAGTTAAACAAAGATAAAAAGAAAAAGTTTGGAGCTTTCTGTAGAGAAAAAGTGGCGAGGCTCAAAACCTAAGGAAAAAAGAAATTAAGAGGTTAGTTAGTGTAGAACCATAAATATTCAATTGATTAGGCCCAATGTCATATACAATAATATAAACTAATTACAAACAAATATTTGCATAAACCATGAGATGTGGTGTGATGGTTGCTCACCTCATCCCTTAACCTTGAGGTCAGGAGTTCGATTTTTACTAATGGGAATGGAGTACATTTCATAACTAGCCGTTTACCTCTTAGTAAGAGCACCGCAGCGAGGGAATTCAAATTGCTTTGTCTACAATTCAAAGGGTTAAGAATATCTATGAACAAAGACTACCTTGTAATCACCTTAAGATTATTAAAAAAATATTGATGCTCAGAATAATCTCTTTAATTAATTTTCAATAATAAATTGATAAGAAACATCTAACAAAAATATAATTTTATACTTTAATTATTTTAATTTTCTTTTTAATTTGATATATCTACGCTAATTTTATGTAATGTTTCTTAGTAGTGTTATTATATATATATATATATTGAAAAGAAACCACTAGTTTTATTAACGAGAAAATACCGAAAATTACAATAAGGGTTTACAAATTATCATTGTAAACTAAAAACATAATCAGGACATTATCCTAAAATTAGCCACTTTAGATCAAACATGAACCATACATGAAAAGATTATAAACTCATCCAAATACTCGATCGAAAAATAGATACAAAATTTGATTGCATCGGCAAAATGAACCACAAAAGGGGTTGAAGCTATTGATAGACCACCGAGAAAAAGCAAATCAGAGTCGAGCACCATGAGAAACTCTTCACGAGCGCAAATCGCGTATCCAAATTTAAACCGAAGGTCCAGTGCAGGGAAGATCAACCAGATTACAAATAAGCGCTATCTTGATCAGTCGTGGCGTCATCAAATCCAACCCTGATAAAAATATAAAATAAAAAACGGCCAAACGACCGAAGGAGTAGAAGAAAACATGCCAAAAGACAGAGATAAACATGCCAATAGACATAGTTAAAAATGTCAATAGACAGAGATAAACGTGTCTTAAAGGCAGAAAAACCGTGTCACAAAGACAGAATTATTTTATTAAAAATTAAAAAATAAAAATATATCTGGCTGTCGACAACCGGTAGTAAAACCAGTGTCGCCGACGATTACAAAACAAAACAAAATATATATTTTAGTGCACGTGTTAATAACAATAATGTGATAAATTAATTTCATTTGATACTTTTTTAGCCACTCACATGGTTTTTTTTATTAAATAGAGAAGTATTACATTCTTATACCGAGATTCGAACTCATACAAGATAGGGCAAATAAGGGCAATATAAGCATCCTTAGCCGCTAGGCCAATTAATGGATCTCGCTATTCACATGGTTTAGTTTGAATAAAGAGAAGAAATAAATATTGTTTATTTTGAATATGCTTTTCTTGTATAAGTACATGTCCATTTTATGATTCATGTTCGGGATTCGTGACTCTCACTCTCAATAATGTTATTTCAAAATTTGTAGCCGAATCGTCTCCTTGAGAAGAGAACGTGTCTTGTCATTGCCTCCAACACTTGTTTGTTGAATATGTATTATTTTTTAATTAAGTTTGCACTCACCTTTCTAAATGTTATGAAAAACTATTTCAAAACTCATGTAATAAATTAAAAATTTTCTTATGTTAACATTTATGTAACCAAACATAAAATGTATATCATACTTAATATTTTTAACATAATTAGTACAATGTTTATACTACTCAGATTATTCTCCACCCATAAACTGAAAGATACTGAGCACTTAAGCATGCTTAATCTCACGTCCGTTTAATCCTATACATTATTCTAGTGACATGTCAACCGAGCTATATTTTGTTTAAATAGTCTAAATGTGATTACAATGTAATATTTGTTCATACAAATTCTCAACCATTTGACAATGTACACACACCTTGTAGTCAACCGAGCTACATTTAATCAACTATTGTAATGAATATTTTAATAATGCAATACAGCCTAATCGTTCCTTTTAAAAAAAGGTAAACCAATTGTCCTTCAATTAAATACAAGTGTTGCCGTCAACAGTTTTTAGAGCATGTGGTTAAAGTTCTCCGTTGACATCTCTCATTTCCTTAGGTTGTGAATTAAGAGTGGAATTTCTCTTTTTCTTTCTTAAGTATAAATTGTTAAAAAAATACGAGTGTTGCCAGTATGGAGTTGATGAACAGGTCTGGGCCACTTCATATTGGGCTTGGCTCGCTCCCCCCCGCCCCCACAATTAATTTTTGGGGTACATTAGCAAAACCAGGAACGGATGTTAATAAGTAATAAATAAAAATAATAAAATGAGCAATTGAAAAACCGGTTTCAATCGTATAGTTCGAATATATTATAATTTATAAGTTTTAAAATAGTAGTTATATTACTAAATAGGTTGGTCCAAGTGATAAGCAATTTAATATCGTTTAAGTAAGTCTCAAGTTTTAGGTTTTGTGTATGTAAAAAGTCTTCATTAGGAGACTCACCCACCAAAATCAGGTGTTTGATACAAATCGGTCTAGATTAGTCAAGACAAACTCTGTTAAATTGAAAGAAAAAAAACAAATAATAGCAGTTATATTAATCAATTCAATTTAAGTTTTAGCGTAATGAACTTTTAAAAAATTAACGTTGTATATAAAAGGACATGAAATTGAAATATTAATAAAAGCTATATTTACCATTGGCATTTAACGTAATATTAATTTACTCTTAATAAAAATAGAAATTAGGTCGAAGATATTTTAAAAATCTTTTGAAAGATGCCGCGTAAGTATAAGTAACCGTTTTTTTTTTAATAAGAATAATTTTGTCTTTGTGATACTCTTTTTCTCTGTCTATATAGCACGTTTATCTCTACCTTTTAGCACTTTTTATCTTTTTTGGTCGTTTTGGTTGTTTTTTATTTTATGTTTTCTCAGAGATGGATTTGACGACGTCATGACTGATCAAGATGTCACTTATTGTAATCATGCTGATCTTCTCTGTTCTGGACCCTCGAATTGAATTTGGATACGCGGTTTGCATTTGTGGATAGTTTCTCACGACGCTTGGCTCTGATTTGCGATTCTCAGTGGTCTTTCAATAGCTTAATTCCCTTTTGTGGTTTGTTTGCCGATGCAGTCAGATTTATTCGTATCTATTTTTTGTCCAAGTCTTTTAGTTGGGTTTTTAACCTTTTTAATGTATGGTCCCTGTATGATCTAAAGTGGCTAATTTTATGTCAATGTTATGGAAAAATGTTCAAACTATATATTTAATTTACGATAATAGTTAAAAAATCTTCCTATGATTTTAATTATTTTTATTTTAATAAGACTAACGAGTTTTATTCAAACAAAAAATAACCGGTGCTTCTAAAATGAGGAGAAATATAAAATAAAAAGGTAAATATAAGTATATACTTAGTTGGCAATTCTTTGATTTGATGTGACATCCTTTTCCAATGATGTTCATTTATACCTACAAAATATGGTTGATAATTCAATTAACATGAATGATTTTTTTATGATTATTGAAAAGAACTCGTATGAATTTAAAGACCCAATACAACTTTAGGTATTATAATTTTTGTGTAAAATAGTTAAAGACATTATCTAGTGGTCTACGAAAAAATCGACACTAAATATTATTTATCATAATTAATTTTATTGTGGCGATTATAAATCTATTACCTTCTCGATGCGCATGTTCAAATAATCATTGAAAATAAATATTATAAAAAAAACAATGAAAATAGATAAAATATAGTAGCTTGCACTATATAAAATAGATAAAAAAACGTTGAAAAGTCGACACTATATATTATTTATCATAGTTAATTTTATTGTGTCGATTATAAATCTATTACCTTTTGGATGTGATAGCTTGCTTAGTTAAGGGTTAAGTTTTTTTATTTGGGTAATTTTATGTCTATTTTGTTATTTATGTTCGGAGTTTATAGTTGTTCGTCTTAATAATGTATTTTTAAAAGTTTAAATCTGAATTCTTTTTTAAAATTACAATATACACTGTCCTTGCACTCTACACTATTATTTTGTTTACAATGTCATATTTACATACATGACACATCAATAATTTATATGAACCCATCGAGTGACTCTAGTAGAAAAAATGATGATGGTCATCCTAGAAAATACGAGTTCGAGTACATGTGTGCACAAGATGTGTGTCTTGTCAAAAAAGTTAAGAAAAAGTATGAACTTATATAAGGGATTCACATTATACGCAACAAAAGCACCTAATGTACTAAACGAACCAAACGAACATGAATGAGGGTATGTTCATGTTCGTTTAATTTTAATCGAACAAATGAACAAACACGAACAACTAAACGAACATAATTTCTTGTTCGTGTTCGTTTGTTAAGAAATGTAACTTGTTCGTGTTCGTTAAAACGATAAACGAACGTAAACGAACATAAAAGGGCATATGTGAATAAATTTAAACGAACATATGTAAATAAATTTATTTTTTAAAAAAACAATACTTTTGTTATGAGAAATAATAAATATAAATGGATATATGTGAATAAATTTCAACGAACATAAACGAACGGATTATCGAACGTTCACGAACGTAAATGAACGAACGAGCCCTTTGTTCATGTCCGTTCATTTAATTAAATGAACAGAAAATCTTGTCATGTTTGTTCGTTTAATAAATAAATAAACATAAACAAATTTCTCGCAGAACGATTCACAAACAGTTCACTGAACGTTTGGTTCGTTACGGTCCTAAATCACATTGTCAAGGAAGTTAATGTCGTACAGGAGGGTGCACCTTTTTAAAATAGAATTAGTATTTATTCGTGTTGTTTTATTTTGATGTATCATTTTAAAATTAATAATATTTTTAAAAATATTTAGTATATGTATATAAAAAATTTACAAATATCTGTGAATGAGATTAAATAATTTACAAATATAAAATGATCATCGATTAATAAGATACTTACCAATAAATTTCGCAAATATAATCCATCATTAATAAATCTAAAATAAACAGAAATACAGTTTAAAGGATAAAAAACGATAATTTGACTTTTATTATTTAACCTTATTCATGATCAACTGGTGGTACTGTTTTGATAGTATGATAGAAATTGAGTGAAACGAACCGTTATTGTTGGTTTAAGTCGAAAGTTTCACCCGTTCAAAATAAAAGCTCTATTTTACAACCAAGTAAATAATAATTTATAACTTATAGTGAATTATATTAGGTGATAATGAGTTATATTAATTGATTTAAATATTTGAGTGTATTAATTGAATCTATAAAAGTGTATAAAATTAATTGATAGCTGATAATTATTTGCTTATATGAATAAATAAAATGACATATAAAGACATATTTATATTCAATACTTGTTTGAATAGTTTATTGGTTATCAGTATTTGATATCTATTAATATGTATTAGATTATGAAAATTAGTTTTTATATAACATTACTAAGCATATTTGAAGTATGTATATATTATTTTTTTATTTATAAAATTTTCTTTTAATACAATTTTATTAATTATTAAATTTAAATGATTATTTGAAGCATATTGTCACGGGGCAATTATCCTCTTCTAAAAGATATGTCTGATAGGATGTGCAACGCTACCGTTTATATATCTTAAGACCTCCATTTTCCTTCCGCGAGTCAACCACGCTCGTGATGGGTCATTGTCACGATTGTCCATCCTGCCTACCCCACTCATGGGCGCTCGGCGTGAAACCGGACAGTCAAAAGGTCACTCTGATACCACTTGTCAAGGGTCATTATCCTATTTCTAAAATAAATGTCTGATAGATTGTGCAGTGCCACCGTTTATATATCTCATGACCTTCCTTTTCCTTTTCGATGTGGGATTAACGTCCTCGTCTCTTCTCATGCGTAACAATATGCATTAATCTCATCCATTTAAAGGAAAAATAATTCTTTAAATTATATATGGAATATGTTTTTACTTATATGTAAGTTATTTAAATTTAGGTTAATTGCAAAATCTTTTTGTAAATTTTTGAGAACAAAAATCTTTACAATTCTTATATCAAAGCTTTTAAGCTTAAAAAGATGCTCCAAACAGTTTTTTTAATTTTAGAGGGTTCACCTCACTCTGTTGGTACAATTTTTTGTTATCAAAACAATTAAATTAGCGAATTTGACTGACAAATTATTTAAAAGTAGTTCAATCCTGTAATTTTTACTCAAAACTTTATTCACCAAACACAATCAAAGTTTGATGTTTCAATTTACCATCGGGACTACATGCATTTGATATGATCAAAACCGGTGGGAAATTGATTGCATTGATTAATATGCGTAACTCTTGCTTCCCTACTCTTCAAAGTTTGAAGTTTTAAGCATAGGTCTGATCTGTCTTTACAAATTGAAAGCCCCTTAACAGGCACAATATCTGGTCATGGTGGTCCATAATTGCTCATTTAACATAAATGTTGAAGACAAACAAGGGAACCTAACCACTTTTTCCTTAATGAATATCTACTTTTCCAAGTGAGGGCCACTATCATTTTGCAATTATGAATGTAGCTATGGGATAACTCCATTTTCAATTATTAGTGCCTCTTTATGTTTATGTTTTTCATTCTAAGCTTCTATTATCTTGAAGACTATGGTTAATGCTTAAGAGAGGATTGAATTTGAAGGGGTCATTTAATTTGTTTATCCAAATAAGGACAATTATTCGGTAAATCAAGTCAAGGTTATTTAACTATGAGTTTGATAAGAAACATGTCACTCTTTTTTTTTTAAAAAAAAGATACAAACAGATTTGTTCGTTGTTAAAATTGAAACGAATGTCTGCTGTGACATGATATAATAACATTTGGAGTCCCTAAAACTTATACAATTTAATTGAATTTATAAATATAGAAGATTAAATGTGCTATTATACAAATTTTCTTAACTGTCACTTCACCCCTTAACTACAGTTAATGAATCAGTGACCCTTTTGTAACAAAAAAACAAAATTTAATGTCTATTATGTAACTTTTAAAAGTTTAATGACTATTTTGTAATATTTATGATAGTTTAGTGACCATTTGTAAACTTTACCCTTAATTTGTTTGAAAAGGTAGAGGACGTTTTCCAGGAGGTTCTGCCATGCGGCACCCTTCGGTGCGGCTAAATTAAGGCGACCTACAACACAAATTCTTACCAAAGGCAAACTCCAATCTAAATTCTTACCCAGTTGGTAAGAAGTTAGGTCTCAGTTGGTAAGAATTTAGGTTATAACATAAATTCTTACTTAGTAAGAATTTCGTTTCTACTTAAATTATTACGTAATCCTACATAAATTCTTACAAAATAATAAAAATTTATGTTGCCGTCATTTTAGCCTCACCCTAAGGGTGTCGCACCTTAGCATGTCCCCGTTTTACCCCTTAAATATAAAATATTTCTTCAATCAAATCATGTGGATAACAAAATCTAATATTTATTACTTTTAAGCTTGTGCATAACACGTTACATACTAATCAGTTATAAATTTAATAATATAGTAATATTTAAAAATAAAAAATTTTTATAAAAAAATAAAATTGAAAGAATGTTGGTATATGATTCATTTTTCCTTATTTATAATCTTATACTTATTTTAGTTAATTTTTTATTTTAATGATTTTTATGTTTTATAATAATTCAAATAATATTGTTTATATATACAAATAATAATATAAAAATGAGTTCACGCATTCAAAATAAAATTATAAATCAAGAATAAAAAGGCATAATACCAAAAAAGAACTTTAACATTTCCTTTTTTTCAATTGTGTCCCAACAAAAATATTGACCATTAGTTGACCATCCAAAATGACTTCTTTTAAAAAAAATTGACTCTAAAATTTAAATTGTCAAAAATCTTTAAGGGCGTAATTGAAAAATAACTAACGTTGAGGATTTCTTTTACCATTATGCCAATAATTTGTAATACACAAGTAAAAATTATTATAAATGAAAATAATACTAAATAATATATAACATAAAAGTAATTAATTGATAATAAATCTCATAATAAGTTTTATAATTACAACTAGGGGTGTTCAAAATTTCGGTTAACCGAATTAACCAACCGAACAGAAATTTTTTTCGGTTAATCAATATGCTAATTTTAGGTTCGGTCGGTTAACGGTTAATGATTTTTTCAAACTTCGGTTATCAGTTAATTCGGTTCGAAATCGGTTAATTAACCGAATTACCCGAAATTTGTATATTATATATATTTATTTTTTGTCACTAAACTTTTAAAAATTATAAAATGGTCATTAAACTTTATCAAATTAGCACAAAATGATCATTAAATTTATTAAATTATTAAAAAATAATCATTAAAATTTTCAATATTTATCAATAATTTATAATGTGCAATAAATCAATGATCATTTTGTAATAATTCGATAAGTCTAATGGCCGTTTTATAACTTTTGAAAGTTCAGTGACTAAAAAGATTATTTTAACATAGTTTAGTGACCATTTGTGTAGTTTACCCAAAATTTTATAACAAATTTCGGTCAACCGAATTAACTGACCGAATAAACCAATTTTTTTTAAAATTTGAAAAAATTTCGGTTCGGTTAACGGTTAATAGAAAAAAAATTTTGTTAATGAAATTTTGGAAGTTCAGTTCGGTCGGTTAACCGAACCAACCATTTGAACACCCCTAATTACAACAGTAAAATCTATCTAAATTAATTAAATAAAAAATATTAATGTAATAAACGAGAATTATTTTAGTTATATTTTTGTGAAATTATTAAATTAATTTACCATATGTTTTGTCAGAATTAATTAACTTATCATATTACGATTTAATAATATTATAAGCACTATGCATATTACATATCATTACAAATAGTGTATATATATATATATATTAAAAAATAATCCCGAAGAGAATTTGTTCTAAGATATTTTAAATAGAAAATAATAATCAAAGAATAAATTATTGAAGACCCACGAGAAATTCTTGGGAGAACACCGCTAGTAACAAGTTGCTTGGTAATGCACTTTTTGTTGGAAATGTTGGTCCATTCAAATAATTGATGAATATTATTTATAATATATTCATAAACATGTCACATGAACCTATTGTTAAACACCTACCTATTCATGCCAAATAATTATTTATAGGGTATTTCCTAAAAAAAATTATTTATAGGGTAAATTATGATGATACTTAGAGTCTTCTTTTTCCCAAAACCCTAATTTTATTAATTATCAGTAGTCACAAAAGATTAATTTTCTTATTAACGAAAAATTAATATATGGGTCTGGCTCACCATGTCATACATGGTCTCATCTAATAAAAATTTTCTATCTTATCTTTTTTCAAGGTGAATCTTCACCTCTTTCCTATATGTAATTAAGGAGTGGGTAGTAACTTGAAAGTTACACTGAAATAAGTTAATATTATTGGATGGACCATGGATGACGTGGTAAGCCGGGTCCATCTAATAATTTCTCAAGATTAACGAAGCAATCATCAGTCAATTCCAGCAATGTGAAGGCTCAATTTGGTCAAAAGATTAAGATAATTTGATTTCAAGTTGATTCAACGATTGAAAGAGGCATGGCATAAAGTTTTAGCAATTAGTTCTAATTGAGATTTGATTGATATTTGAAGATACTCATAGGTTTTCAACAAGTTTGGACAAACGGAGAGGAAGAGAAAAGGAATGAGTATGATTTTTCGATTGAAAAAACCATTTAACAACAACATAAAGGACAACGAAATGAGATGACATTTCAATAGAAACTAAAAGCTAAAACTCTCTTATCCACCACCATTAACCTTCATGTCAACTTGAAATCAAATTATAATAATCTTCTGGCTAAACAGAACCTTCCAATCGTTAGGATTGACCAGCGACCATTTCGTTAATCAAAAAATCAACCTTTTATGGTGGTTGTCAATTTTTAAAACTAAGATTTTTTGGGAAGAAAAAGACTTTAACGATAACTTTCAATGGCAATGGCCGTAAAAGTTCAGTGACTATAGTGTATGTTTGAAAGGTTCGATGAACAAAATCAAAATGTCATAAAAATTCAATGACTACTAATGTATTTTACCCTTATTTATAAAGCATCCCAAATTAATGGGAAAAAGCGTGCACATAACAATTTATTTTTTTCAGGATTCAAATTCGAATAAAATTATCCACAGATAATAAAAGAGAATATTGATAGTACAAAATAAAATAAATAAAAAGGAGAACTAATGTATAGAAATTAAGTCAGATTTTTTATCTGAAACTCTTTCTTCATGTTTAGTAATCAGTGTATTTTTCACATATTATGATTTAGATTTTTTTTCATTTTATGAAATAGGAACGGTGAGAAATTATTTCGTGAAGTAAACATATTTGAACAATGTTTCGAAAGCCGTCAAAAAGTTCTAGCGACTTCAGACATACATGAGTAGGGGTGTCCAAACTTCGGTTTTAACTGAATTAAACGACCGAATCGAAATTTTTTCGGTTAATCGATCGGTTAATTTTAGGTCCGGTTGGTTAATGGTTAATGATTTTTTCAAATTTCGGTTATCGGTTAATTAGGTTCAAAATCGGTTAATTAACCAAATTAACCGAAATTTTTATATATTATATATTACATATATTTATTTTTGGTCACTAAACTTTTGAAAATTATAAAATGATCATTAATTTTTTTGATATATTATAAAATGGTCATTAAACTTTATCAAATTAGCATAATTGATCATTAAATTTATTGAATTATTAAAAAATGATCATTAAACTTTTTAATATTTATTAATAATTTATAACGTGCAAAAATGATGTGATGAAACTACGATGCAAATGAACGAAAATATTGCTAAATGCTTATGTGATGCAATTACCATGCTAATGAATAAAATTAATATTAAATGCTAGTATGATGCAACTACCGTGCAAATGAATAAAATCAATGTGTGATGCAACTGTTGTGCAAATGAATAAAATTAATGTACGATGCAATTACCATGATAATGAATGAAATTAATGTTGAATGCTCGTATGATGCAACTATCGTGCGAATGAAATTAATGAATTAAATTAATATTGAATGCCAATGTGATGCACTTACCATAGAATGAGTGAAGAAAAACAATTAATAATGAGCGAATGGATGCAAAAGGTATTGATCGACGAACATTCTCGTTGAACAACTTTCCATAATGAAGATTGAGTTCCATCACAATGAGAAAAGAAAATGATTTCCACATAAGGCACATCTAGATTAGCCTTTGTTCAACTTCTTGATCGGTCTCGGACTCCGAGATTCTCTAACTCGATGTTATGGACTCTTTCTTCCATTATAAAAGTCTTCAATTTTGAACTGTTCTCGAATCAACACTTCAAATGAATATGCATAAAAATAATCAAATAAGGAAAAAAAAGATTAGTGACATATAAATAAATCAATAAAAGAATTGGATAAATACGACCTAGCAACATGAATTCTATTTCGCTATGGTTATCTGCATGACTCTAATCAGGGTAGGCTTCTTAAGTTCTCACATATGTAGGCTTTGTTCTAAAAAATGTACTCGAACCTATCTTATTACTTTCGAAGGTAACAAGAACCCCAAATTCTGGCCCATTACAAGCTTGCGAATTGGATTTAGTTTGAGGGAAAGCACGACCTAGTGACGTGGAGGGCTACTCACGTGTCAAAAGGCGTAAATTCCAGAAGTGAATTACCGACCCGTGGATGGCTACTCACGTGGGTATGTGGCGTTTCACTCCTACTCAAAGGACAAATCTCGGGTATAGAGGTTGATGATCATGATGCAACACATGTCGGTGATTCCTTAGAAATTAAATGAGCAATTAACGCAAAACTACCAATTATCAAAACCCGTTGAATTAAAATGTATCTTCGAGAAAGAACAAATTAATTAAAGCCAATTTAAATTTTCATCATTAAAAGCAACATATATTTTTTTGGCTTAACTCTCTTTTTGTTTTGTAAAAACAAAATTAGTCCCCAGCGGAGTCGCCAGCTGTAGCGACCTCTTTTGAAAATCAAATCGCTAGAAAAATAATTTCTTTTTTTGGTTTTGTTGAAGAATTTTGAAAATTTTGGGGTGAATTGAATTTTTGGGGATTTTGTTTTAAAAAACTTGTTTTTGTTTTGAAAATGAAGGGTTGGAGTCGCCACCGGCCACTTTGGTAGGCCGAAGACCATTAAAACCAGAGATTCTTTTAAAAACGGGTTCGGGAGTTGGTTACGTGTGGGGAAGGATTAGCACCCCCATCACGCCCGGAAATCAGTACCAAATTATACGTTGCTTTTAATCGATGAAAATTATTGAAATTTAAATTAGATTTAATTAGTTGTTCCTAATCGAATGTAAGCTTTAATTGAACGGGCTTTAACAATTTGGTGGGTTTGAATTAATTATCCATTTAATTAATTCGGGTGATTGTACATCGGACTGTAGATTAAACCGACATCAAATAAGACCGACTGCCGTGTTAATTTACGGTTCGAATCGAGTACATCACCTTTATGCATGATGCAAACAGTTAAAAATGATGTTATGAGTTGTCAAGATTATTACCCATAATATTTACCTTCAGACGATAAGGATTAATTCGAATATTTGGTCTATATCCATTAAGCGAAGATTAAGACCAAAATAATCGAGTTAATAAATATATCTTTTTTATAATTTAGATTAATTAATTAACAATGTGGAAATAAATTTTGAAGTCATATGAATGACATTTAAAATGCATGACAAAGAAAAGCTTGGAATAAACCATAGGCTCACTAAAGTCCTAACCTAAAAAGGCCCAAATTATGGAAAGTTGATTAGTGATCTAGTTATTAGCTAGATTAGTCTAATATTAACCCCTAAATTAATTAAATCCTAGAAAACTAGAAAATCCTAATATTTTATGGATTATCTTGAATCAAAATGATTAATTTGACTAATTTTAAACTAGCATCCTATTAAGCCAATGACACTATTTAAAATGAATCAAATTAATAATCATGATTTTAATTGAGTTTTCTTCTAAGTTAAATGCAAATTTTAACCTAAAATAATTAAGAGGTGGTACAATTAATTTAATTAATTTAACATTCATCCCAATAATTCAATGACATATTTAAATTAATTAAATTAATTTGAACCAAAAACTTCCTAAAGGTTTCAACTAATCTAAACCTAAATTTAATTTACTTAATTTAAACTTACACTCTAATAAACCAAGGGCATAATTAAATTATCTAAATTAAAATTTAACTCTAACTCTAACAAAGGGTTCAACTAACCTAAAGTCTAAACTAAATTCATTTTAATTAATTTAAACACACACCCTATTAAGCCAAGGGCCTGTTTTAAACTAATTAAAACAAATTCTAAAAAGCTAAACTATCCTAAAAAACATACAAGCAAATGATAAATTAAATCACATCCAATAAATAAAATAAATCACATAACACAAACAAATAAATTAAAAAAACTTGTAACCCCTAAACCCGCCTACACGAATCGCCTAGTCTAGGATGTCACATTCGGGTCATCGGAGCGACCCACAGTAAAAATAGAATAAAACTCTAAAAAATACATTTAAAGTGTAAAATAAAATTTTTATTTAAATACCATTCCAAAAAATAATATATAAAAATAAATCAAAAATTCAAAAAAAAACATATTACAGACATCTGACACAACATAAGACACAACATACATGCCCACTAATTGTACCGGTACTGTACTCCGAGAGCAACGCTGATAGAACTCCCACCACTGATGACGATCACTATATCTTGATGGATTTCTTTTATCTTGCGATGGTAAAAACAACATGAGCTTGGGAAAGCTCAATAATACAAAACTACCAGATGATGTTGTAATGTATCAAACAGGTATAAGGTTAATCAGAACTGACATGATGAGCTACTTTCAACATATTTCAGGCATAAACTGCAATTCACAACGTTGTTACGATTGCAAGCAACAAATTCATTTATGATTTAGTCTCCCGAATGCCAGACAAGATATCTATAACTTAGATGATCATAGGGAACATATAGATTACCAGAATCGAGTTAGGAAGATTAGTGTGTTCCATCAATTACCGATCAAAAATGATAAACAGAAAGTTTTCGACAAATTGAATAGTTTTGACAAGGGTAAAAAGGGACAAAAAGTTTAATATCAACTTAACTACCCTTCAATAGTACACCGATATGCAAAACCCCATAACGGTATACAGAAATAGGCCTAGGAGCTTACAGAAAGACTTGCCCTATGCCCATTGAGCCTAGGAGCTTACCTAAGGGGATGCCTTAGGTCCAGAAGGACTTACCAGCGCTGAGCCTACAGATCTTCAATCATAACCCAGAAATACCCCAATTCAGATAGTTTAGTAGACATATGGAACAAGAAAAATCAGAAATCATACATATATTTTCAGAGTGTCAGAAATCAGAGAGCATATTTTTTATATCAAACATAACGGTATATTTTTAGATAGACAGGATTCATGGTTCGAATCAGAGAGAAAGAGAGAGTCTTAATTTCAAAACAGAGATAGAGTATACATGTGTAAGGAACACACCATATGGTTCAATTTATCACTTAAAGAACCTTGATAAATACAGATGGAATATACTGAACTTTAGTCCATGCTATACTGATTTCAAAATTAAGAAACTTATTCGAAGAGTCCGATAATCATCGTTTTCATTCAGGTGTTCATGGTTTTGTACCTCATGATCATTCAAAATTTTGGCACTTCATGATTATGCGAGATTTCGAGTATAACAGATTTATTCAGGATTTTAAATATACTCAGAGAGTACCAGGCAATTTACTCATAACGATATTTTGACTCCCAATGGCTATTTGGTAAATCTACCCAAGAGGGGTAAAATTGAACTCACAATGCATGTGATTTTAAGCGGCTAATCCGACTTTCACAATCATTCGTTATAACCATAACCTATTCTAATGTGGTTCCCAAAGTTTCGATAAATACGACTCACAAGTGTTCTTTTCTTAATACTAACAGCATCAAAAACTGAACCAATCATCATCATATACATTACTGACCTTCCATTGCGGCGTTGAACATGTCTTTATATTTGATAAACCAATCTTATAGTAGTAATAGAGGTGGCCAACATTCCTAGATTTAGTTTCTCATCCTTTAGGAACGATACAACATCACACTTGTAATCACTCATTTTTGACCGGGTTTTAGTGTTATTAGTGCTATTATAATAGTAAAATTATAAATATAAAAATTCAAAAAATATAAAAAAATAATAATTAATATAAAAAAATCAAAAAAATCAAAAAAAAAAGAAATTTGGGTGGCTCTGCAAAGGCCACGTCACCCCAATTACCCACCCCATGCCTATAAATACAAGGCATGGGGGCAGGGGAATTCACGACCAATTTGGATGAAATTGGCAATTGAATTGCCACCCAATCGTGGGGCATGGCCGGCCGCAAGGCTGGCCGGGGTTGGGGGCAGTGCCCTCGACCCTAGTTGGTTCGATCCAACATTCGATCGGGGTCCTATTTTAGGTCCGATCTAGTTAATATTTTTGGAGGGGTCGCGGTAGATCTCGGTGGGGTTCAATCGGGGTTTGTCATACGAGCTCCTAATTAGGTATATTTTCTTCCCTTTTTATTAGTGTTGTAATTTTTATAAATTAATGAAGTATTAGTTATTTTAAAATTGTAGTCTTATTTTTTATTTTGCATGTTTATGTTTTAGATTAATATTTAATATGTTTTAAATTTGTGTTTTATATTAATATTTTATTTATGTTAGATATGTTTTTATTTATGAGTTATATTAATATTTATTTATGTATGTTTTAGAATAGTATATTATTTATGTTGAGTTTGTTTTTATTTATGTGTTAGATTAATATTTATGAATGATAGTATTTTATTTATGCTAGATATGCTTTTATTTATGAGTTAGATTAATATTTATGTATGTATGTTTTAGATTAATATTTTATTAGATTAGTATTTTATTATGTTAATATTTATTTGCATTGTATTTAAATTATTTGCCATGTTTTATATTTTGCTCACTAAGTTTGCATATCGAGATATAAATTGTTAGTGCGGTGCCCTTTTATCCGAGTAACGTAAACGGGCGATGATCGAGCGTAGTGATAGTGGTTAGGCGTTTATTCTCGGATAACGGGCCCTTAAAATTTATTCGCAATTATGACCGAATTTTAAAATAATCGTCACTTTAATCCGGAAAATCCAATATTAATAAAGCGGTAATTATTAAAGTACCAATTTTGGGCAGTGTGGGGTGCTAATCCTTCCCCATCCGTAAATCGACTCCCGAACCCAACATTTTTTGAATCTCTGGTTTTATGGTGTCTGGCCTACCTAAGTGGCCGGTGGCGACTCCATTTTTTTAAAATGCGGTTTTTTTAAAAAAAAAACCCCACGGAATAAATATTTTATATCCAAAAGAATCACAAACACCTTTCAAAAACACTTCAAAAAAGCCGCGTTTTATTTTAGCGATCAAAAAAAAAAGGACATCGCTATAGATGGCGACTCCGCTGGGGAAAATTTTTGTTTTTTTTAAAAAAAAAACAAATGAGAGTCAAGCTTTTAAAATAATTACCGCTTTACTAATATTGGAATTTCCGGATTAAAGTGACTATTAAATTAACATTCGGTCATAATTGCGCGTTTATTTTAACGCATTTAAAATATGGCATATAAACTCGTCTTTTTAAGTGGGGGAAAACGCTAATGCTTTCGTGGAGATATCGTTCTCCCGTATGGGCCTAGCAAGTACCTTCGGGGCTCGAGTACCTTATGCTTTCGTAAGGATATCGTTCCTTCGTACGGGCATAAGCGAATGGGTCCCCCTGAATTGAACCCGGTTGAAAGGAGCCTATAATGGGTGATGATCGGGGGCCTTGCTACCCTTAGTAGGGGACAGCAAGGACAATTCGGGTACCTCCTAGCACCAACACTGCATGTAGAGAACATAGAAACCCACCCTGTTAGAGCCATGCGGATAACCTTAGGTGTTTTAGACTAGATAAATAGGGTCGCTTTGTTTATTTACCTTATTTAATTTGTCATTTTATTTATATATTTATTATTTTTATCCAGTACTAACTCATTTTTTTGTGTTTTATTTTTATTTTACACATATTTTTGTTGCATTATCATTGCATCCACATTACATAGAGGCGTTGATTCAAGTGGTTTGCCCGATTAGAAAATCTTTCATCATGGAAAAAAGGTGTCTTAGGAAGGATGGCATCGATCTAGTTGTATGACATTGGTCAGAGATTAATCAACAGATTCGAGGTAACGATTTGCCGAACAAGCGTGTAGTGCCAAAGTATACACACGAGACCCTAATGGTGGACATACAACGAGCTACAAGGTGTGTGAATGACTTAGCTACCGAAGCCACGACTCTCCGACCTTTCGTAACCCCGGACATGGAAGAAGCACCAAGGTTTATCAAGTTGCTCAGAGCTGTCGAGGTAGAGCTAGGGATTATGTGTAGAACTTTATTTTGTAATTAAGACTTTGTAATAGACTCTTTTTGTAATAGGGACTCCTTTTGTAATATGGATCTTTTTGTAATCTAGACCCTTTAATTCCCATTAAAGTCGTTCGAAAGGGTGATTACCAACGGAATCAACGCCTTTATTTGTATTCATGTTGCATATCATGACATGGTGTTGATTCAAGAACAGTTCATTAAAAGGCTTTCAAAATAGAAAAAGTATGCTTTGCCGGGAATGATAATATTACAGTATCAAGTTAGGCCGAGCAAAGACCAATCGCGAAAGAAGACGGTACGACAATAAGGCACGTGCGACGCAGAAGATTCAAATGACGCGCGAGAACCCCAATTTTAAATCTTCACATTTGACCATTTTTAAAATTCTCATATTTTAATTTAACTCAAAAAACCAAAAAAGAAAAAAATTGAAAATATTATTATTTTGCTTCGAAACTTCTTCTCTCATAAAACTTTCAGAATAATAATAGTAACAAAAAGAAACCTAAAAGTTTCATTTTTAAGTAAGTTAAAATTTTTGATAATAAAAATGGGGAAATTTTTAAACCAAATGATCTTTGAGAATTTTAATTTAAACCCTAAAATTTTTAAAGTACTCCCTTAGGACCGATAGAATCCATCCCTGTTTAGACGTATTATTCGTTTGCACCCAGAAAAGATCTTATCTCCATTATGCATGCACTTGTTGATGTCATTTTTAGAAGCCACAAAAATAAAGATCATGACGTCACGAGTCCATAGAATAAGAAGAGAAGACGAAGTCATCCATCATCCTGAAGACGACGTCGAGACGTGGAGCACAGGTTTTGCTTCCCGAAGTCAAGATCTCGGAAGGAAGCTAACATCACACCTGTAATTCACTATTAGTTTCTTGCAACCAGACATTTTTCTATTGATTGAAAGTCTTTTAAGGACTGTTCGAGAATCAACACCGCATTTGCATTCATGCATTGCATTGCATTACATTGTACAATCATGACATATTTTACACCTTGCATAAATTTTTTTGGGGGTAATCCAAAGAACAATTAGAGTTTTATCATGAATAAAAGAATTGAACACACTCAAAAATCAAGATTCGAAAGCAGTTAAAAGATGGACTCGAGAGAAAAAGAGAGAAAAAGTAGTTTGATGCCTTTAATACAAGAAAACTTTGTTTGAGCCCGATTTGGTCGTTCCTCCGGATTCCAAAGATTTCCACATAATAACGGAACAAGATGCCCCAAGATTCGTGTGACCATATTCTGCAAAAAAAAATGGAGGGCTACATTGAAAAATTACCGATCCACTACTTCCCGATACCTAGCAGCAGATTTACCGTGATATGATGTGCTTTGGACCTAGCACTAAGTCGTCGGTATCTCCGTGGTACGAAGATGAAACCTGATGAAAAGCTTCAAGGAATGTGCTTTGAGGTGTCGTGTTTAGCGACCCAAGTGCAGCCTCCCGTAGATGAAGAGAAAATTGACTTCTATGCCACCTTTCATATTTCTTCTTTAATAAGATGCTCGAGAAAATTAAAGCCAACTTTGAGGACTTCATGACAGTCAGAAAGAATCGAACATGCACTCCGGGACCTAAGTTTAAAGACCGGACCTGCCTAGGAGCGAAGAAGGAAACAGAGAGATAAATGGGTACCACTTTCAAAACATTGAGGCGTTGGGGCATGACACTAAGAAATTTGGGGTCGTTAATAGAAAAATTAAGAAGCTGGTCGATGAGGGAGTCATGACGAGAGAATTGATCCAGCGGTGGAAAAACAAGAGAAGAGGCAAGCCTACACTACCTTGGAATGGGCATAATGAGTTAGTACCCTAGAGATAATCCAAAGGTCCCTACGGTTTTCTCATCATTTCACAAAGAAATTCTCAACAAAAAAATCATTGTTTATTAGAATTAAAAAATCACATTCCCCTTTAGAAAAGCATTTTTACATTCTTGGTTCTTTAAACATTTTATTTTTATGGGGTAGTTTTCCCATATGCATATACATGCATTTTTTGAATGGACATATGTATATATCATTTCTATACCAGGTCCTCGAATTTTGAATGCAACAGTATATTTGCTTCAAACCCAAAGATCAACTCTAAGTTGCATATATTTAGAAGAGATTGAATGTTGTGGTGATACTGTAAATGTGAGTATCTGCTAGTTTAGTTAGGCCAACAGGGAACAAAACGAGTGTTTAGACAAGGGCGTTCTATTTTAAGAATTTATCTTCTCGTGCACTTGTCGTTTAAGATCCTTGAAATGAAAGTTGACCCTAAACCTCTACCCCCAAGGCATTCTCAAGACATTTGTGAATATGTCAACGAATGGTGTTCTTTTACTTTACCGTAAGACACGGATGAGACCATACAGATTGGGTGCGAAGATCGAGAAAATCATCGAGAAGAAAGTGGTTGAAAACATGGATATGTCCAAATGAAAAACCAAAAAGAAGATAAATGGTAATCGGAAGGCGAAGCAATCCGGATCGAGTAAATATCGGAAGAGCTGCAGAGAGGCAATTAACTCGGAGCGAAAGATCGCATCAATACCCATAGATCCGTGTTGATTCAAGGATACATTCATAGACTCGAATAAGAAGAAAGAAAGAAAGAAAGAATACAGTCTATGTTTCACACACAGATCAAACAATACAAGAACGAGACTTCAACTATGAGCAAGAGATGAAAGGAATCCACATTTCAAGTAAACATCGGTTTTGAAAATTAGTATAGAAGCTCGAATTGAAGCCAAGTCAAGACAAGTCGGCCCAAGATTGCCAATTTTGAAAAGGAAATGACCTCTAGGGTGAAAACCCAAAAATGGGCAGTCTAGAGTGATCCTAAAAATGAAGAAAAAGAGTAGTCTACCCGAGCTGCTGGCATCAATATCCAACCAAAACACACTGAAGGAAGTGACCTCTAGGGTGAAAACCCAAAAATGGGCAGTCTAGAGCGATCCAAGAAAAAAAGTAAAAAGGAAAAAAGAAAAAAGAGAGAAAAAAGAAAGCAAGAATAACATTTCATCATGCAGGCGTGCCAATCACAAGAATTCCCGAAATGTATTCGTAGTCCTTCAAGAAATCTCGATTCCGAGGAGTTTTGAGGATCAAACATTCTTGAACAGAAAACGAACATCGATATATAGCCGTAATGCAAGGCGGGATACAATAAAAGAAAGGAAATGAACTCTAGGGTGAAAACCAAAACGGCGATCTAGAGTGATCCAAAAAAGAGAAGGAATAATGGGCATATCCAAGTTACACAAGTACGTAAATATTGTTTCATTTAACCATAAACCAAAGGCCTACATTACAAGCCCCAAAGACCATTCTGGTCATCCATAGATATCCAAGTTGAATGAGAATGTCTTCAGATTTCATTCCGCCTATAAGGGTTAACTTTTCTTCAAGGAACGTCAAACTTCGAAGTGCTTGATCGACACCCAAATGAGGGAAGGATGGGGCATGGTGAGATAGTGAGATTAAGAGAGCCACCTTAAACGGGGTAGAAACTAGGTAGGGTTGTTCCTCTCAAAAGCCTATTAGACCAGAAGAAACTATACATTGACATATATCTCCACAATGGTCAAGATCTTCTAAATATGCGCTTCATTAGAGTTGGTCTCTGGCAACTTGAAACAGATGCGCTATGTTGTTTGATATTTCGGGGGCAAACATGTTTTAAAAGGTTTGACATTTTCTCCCAAAGTTATGATGTTTACCATTTT
Organism: Hibiscus mutabilis; assembly: GCA_019671005.1. Lineage (NCBI taxonomy): Eukaryota > Viridiplantae > Streptophyta > Magnoliopsida > Malvales > Malvaceae > Hibiscus > Hibiscus mutabilis. The sequence continues at coordinate 7,460,880 of CM033733.1, read as the reverse complement.
TTCCAAACAATGTTTTCAAAATGTCCAAGTTGTGATTTTCGAAATGATTGTTATTTTTTCAAACAATTATTATTATTTTTTTTTGAAATATACACAAGTAAATTACCTTTTGCTTTACTTTAAAAATGAATGATGATGAGATTTAAAGCATAGGGACCGAAAGTTAGTTCCCATCGAAATGCTGCGAGAAGATCAAGGAAGAGCTCAAGGGATTGAAGCATTTTGGCTCACCCTGGTGACTAGAAATAGATCAAGGCTCTATATGATAGGCCAGAAAATTCAAACAGTGGAGCCCGTGGTTGAATGGGGCAACGCCAAGCCAAAAAGATGACAAGGGTTCTTATAAGAATAATATAAGAACCAGAAGATCATTTATGAAGGCGGGTGATAACTCTAAAGACAAGAAAGCCTTTCGCACAAAAAGTATAAAAGCATGTTCAAATGAGGATTTAAGAGCATACAATAAAGCAGTAGAGAGATGAAGAAATCTGAGGAGCGACCTTTCAGGGTGTAAGACTTTAGAACAAAAAAGCTAAAAAAAAGGAGAAAAGAAAAGAAAGAAACCATTACATTGCATGCATCATATAGATAGGGGCATGTCAATTTTTGCTTATTTTGGACAAAACACCAAAGAATTATCAAAGAACATTAAGAAGTGGATTTCATTGAAAAGTTTGGCGACCACCTTCGGCGTGAGTCCCTAAAATCAAAGAAGTTCACGCGACCATTTTTCGTGAGTCCCTAAATCTGAAAAAGTTTTGGCGGCCATTTTCGGCGCGAGTCCCTAAAATCTGAAGAAGTTCCGGCGGCCATTTTCGGCGTGAGTCCCTAAATCTGAAAAAGTTTTGGCGGCCATTTTCGGCGTGAGTCCCTAAATTTGAAGAAGTTTTGGCAGCCATTTTCGGCGTGAGTCCCTAAAGATTGAAGAAAGTTTTGGCGGCCATTTTCGGCATTAGTCCCTAAAATTTGAAGAAAGATCGGCGGCCATTTTCGGCGCGAGTCCCTAAATCTGAAGAAGTTTTGGCGGCCATTTTCAGCGTAAGTCCCTAAATTTGAAGAAGTTTTGGCGGCCATTTTCGGCGTGAGTCCCTAAATTTGAAGAAGTTTTGGCGGCCACCTTCGGCGTGAGTCCCTAAATTTGAAGAAGTTTCGGCAGCCACCTTCGGCGTGAGTCCCTAAAATTTAAAGATTGGTAGCCATTTTCGGTGTGAATCCCCGAATCTGAAGAGACATCGATGGCCATCGTGGTGTGAATCCCAAATGAGAAGACAGTGTTTTCATATACAAAAGGCATATGTTTCCAAACTCCAAGAGAGAGGTTCTATTAGGAAGAATCCTCCGCTCTAAGGCTTCAGAAGCTGAAAGTTCTATATAGGAAGGACTATACTCGAGGTGAAGACTAGCGATTCTATATAGGAAGGACTCGATCGAAGGAATTCACCGATGACACACAAGATTATATAGGAAATCCTGTTGTGTCGAAAGCGAAGAGTTCTATATAGGAAGGGCTCCGAGCTTCAATGTCTTAGGGTGAAAGGTTCTATATAGGAAGAACCTGTAGCTCTGAGATTTCAGACGCCAAAAGTTCTATATAGGAAGGACTGGCGGCTCTAGGGTTTGAAGACTAGCAGATTCTATATAGGAGGAACTCCCAGTCGGAAGAATCCATCAGCGGCGAAAGGTTTTATATAGGAGAAACCAGCGTTGAAGGCGAAGAGTTCTATATAGGAAGGACTCAAGCTGCACCGTCTCAAGCTGAAAGTTCTATATAGGAAGGATCGACAGCTCGTGGTGAAGACTAGCGATTCTATATAGGAAGGACTCCCGATCGAGGAATTCACCCATGATATACAAGATTATATAGGAAATCCTGTTGTGTCGCGAAAGAGTTCTATATAGGAAGGGCTCCGAGCTTCAATGTCTTAGGGTGAAAGGTTCTATATAGAAAGAACCAGTAGCTCGAGATTTCAGACGCCAAAAGTTCTATATAGGAAGGATTTGGCGGCTCTAGGGTTTGAAGACTAGCATTCTATATAGGAGAAACTCCCAGTCGGAAGAATCCATCGATGACGCGAAGGTTTTATATAGGAGAAACCAGCGTTGAAGGCGAAGAGTTCTATATAGGAAGGACTCAAGTCGCACCTTCTCAAAATGAAAAGTTCTATATAGGAAGGACTAACAACTCCGAGGTTTGAAAACTAGCGATTCTATATAGGAGGAACTCCCACTCGGAAGAATCCATCAATGACGCAAAGGTTTTATATAGGAGAAACCAACGTTGAAGGCGAAGAGTTCTATATAGGAAGGACTCCAAGCTGCACCGTCTCAGAATGAAAGGTTCTATATAGGAGGGATTCATAACTCGAGGCTTCAGAGTGAAGGGTTCTAGGTAGAAAGAGCCTATAACTCCAAGATCGGAAGGTGACGAAGCTCTATATAGGAAGAACTTACGAGCCTGAAGATTCAGCTAAGGAAGAGCGGATAGTTCCAGAAGAACACGTGATTCCGAAGCCAAAGACAAGAAAATAGGTAAAAATGAGTGCTTTTGATCTTTGCTTTGTCCTCGTTTCACAAGAACAAGCAAAGAGGGGCAACTGTAATCACTCATTTTTGATCGAGTTTTAGTGTTATTAGTGCTATTATAATAATAATATTATTAATATAAAATTAATAAAAAAATCAAAAAAAATAATAATAAAATATATATTATTAAAAAAAAAAAAAAATTGCGGGTGCAGGTGCTCCACGTCACCCATTTTCCATCCCATTTGCCTATAAATAGGCAATGGCCAATTGAAAAGCACGCCCAAAATTGAAGAGAAATTGGCAATTGAATTGCCATCAATTCATATGGCCGCCGCAAGGCTGGGTTGAGGCGGTGCCCTGGCCTGATTGGTTCGATCCAACATTCGATCGGGGTCTTATTTTAGGTCCGATCTAGTTAAATTTTGGAGGGGTCGCGGTAGATCTCGGTGGGGTTCAATCGGGGTTTGTCATACGAGCTCCTAATTAGGTATATTTTCTTCCCTTTTTATTAGTGTTGTAATTTTTATAAATTAATGAAGTATTAGTTATTTTAAAATTGTAGTCTTATTTTTTATTTTGCATGTTTATGTTTTAGATTAATATTTAATATGTTTTAAATTTGTGTTTTATATTAATATTTTATTTATGTTAGATATGTTTTTATTTATGAGTTATATTAATATTTATTTATGTATGTTTTAGAATAGTATATTATTTATGTTGAGTTTGTTTTTATTTATGTGTTAGATTAATATTTATGAATGATAGTATTTTATTTATGCTAGATATGCTTTTATTTATGAGTTAGATTAATATTTATGTATGTATGTTTTAGATTAATATTTTATTAGATTAGTATTTTATTATGTTAATATTTATTTGCATTGTATTTAAATTATTTGCCATGTTTTATATTTTGCTCACTAAGTTTGCATATCGAGATATAAATTGTTAGTGCGGTGCCCTTTTATCCGAGCGTAAACGGGGCCAGTATCAGGCGTAGTGATAGTGGTTAGGCGTTTATTCTCGGATAACGGGGCCCTTAAAATTTATTCGCAATTATGACCGAATTTTAAAATAATCGTCACTTTAATCCGGAAAATCCAATATTAATAAAGCGGTAATTATTAAAGTACCAATTTTGGGCAGTGTGGGGGTGCTAATCCTTCCCCATCCGTAACCGACTCCCGAACCCAACATTTTTTGAATCTCTGGTTTTATGGTGTCTGGCCTACCTAAGTGGCCGGTGGCGACTCCATTTTTTTAAAATGCGGTTTTTTTAAAAAAAAAACCCCACGGAATAAATATTTTATATCCAAAAGAATCACAAACACCTTTCAAAAACACTTCAAAAAAGCCGCGTTTTATTTTAGCGATCAAAAAAAAAAGGACATCGCTATAGATGGCGACTCCGCTGGGGAAAATTTTTGTTTTTTTTAAAAAAAAAACAAATGAGAGTCAAGCTTTTAAAATAATTACCGCTTTACTAATATTGGAATTTCCGGATTAAAGTGACTATTAAATTAACATTCGGTCATAATTGCGCGTTTATTTTAACGCATTTAAAATATGGCATATAAACTCGTCTTTTTAAGTGGGGGAAAACGCTAATGCTTTCGTGGAGATATCGTTCTCCGTATGGGCCTAGCAAGTACCTTCGGGGCTCGAGTACCTTATGCTTTCGTAAGATATCGTTCCTTCGTGCGGGCATAAGCGAATGGGTCCCCCAATTGAACCCGTTGAAAGGAGCCTATAATGGGTGATGATCGGGGCCTTGCTACCCTTAGTAGGGGACAGCAAGGACAATTGGGTACCTCCTAGCACCAACACCGCATGTAGAGAACATAGAAACCCACCTGTTAGAGCCATGCGGATAACCTTAGGTGTTTTAGACTAGATAAATAGGGTCGCTTTGTTTATTTACCTTATTTAATTTGTCATTTTATTTATATATTTATTATTTTTATCCAAGACTAACTCATTTTTTTGTGTTTTATTTTTATTTTACACATATTTTTGTTGCATTATCATTGCATCCACATTACATAGAGGCGTTGATTCAAGTGGTTTGCCCGATTAGAAAATCTTTCATCATGGAAAAAGGTGTCTTAGGAAGGATGGCATCGATCTAGTTGTATGACATTGGTCGAGATTAATCAACAGATTCCGAGGTAACGATTTGCCGAACAAGCGTGTAGTGCCAAAGTATACACACGAGACCCTAATGGTGGACATACAACGAGCTACAAGGTGTGTGAATGACTTAGCTACCAAGCCACGACTCTCCGACCTTTCGTAACCCCGGACATGGAAGAAGCACCAAGGTTTATCAAGTTGCTCGGAGTCACGAGGTAGAGCTAGGGATTATGTGTAGAACTTTATTTTGTAATTAAGACTTTGTAATAGACTCTTTTTGTAATAGGGACTCCTTTTGTAATATGGATCTTTTTGTAATCTAGACCCTTTAATTCCCATTAAAGTCGTTCGAAAGGGTGATTACCAACGGAATCAACGCCTTTATTTGTATTCATGTTGCATATCATGACATGGTGTTGATTCAAGAACAGTTCATTAAAAGGCTTTCAAAATAGAAAAAGTATGCTTTGCCGGGAATGATAATATTACAGTATCAAGTTAGGCCGAGCAAAGACCAATCGCGAAAGAAGACGGTACGACAATAAGGCACGTGCGACGCAGAAGATTCAGTCAGGGCCGCAGAACCCCAATTTTAAATCTTCACATTTGACCATTTTTAAAATTCTCATATTTTAATTTAACTCAAAAAACCAAAAAAGAAAAAAATTGAAAATATTATTATTTTGCTTCGAAACTTCTTCTCTCATAAAACTTTCAGAATAATAATAGTAACAAAAAGAAACCTAAAAGTTTCATTTTTAAGTAAGTTAAAATTTTTGATAATAAAAATGGGGAAATTTTTAAACCAAATGATCTTTGAGAATTTTAATTTAAACCCTAAAATTTTTAAAGTACTCCCTTAGGACCGATAGAATCCATCCTGTTTAGAGACGTATTATTCGTTTGCACCCGAAAAGATCTTATCTCCATTATGCATGCACTTGTTGATGTCATTTTTAGAAGCCACAAAAATAAAGATCATGACGTCACGAGTCCATAGAATAAGAAGAGAAGACGAAGTCATCCATCATCCTGAAGACGACGTCGAGACGTGGAGCACAGGTTTTGCTTCCCGAAGTCAAGATCTCCGGAAGGAAGCTAATCACACACACCGTAATTCACTATTAGTTTCTTGCAACCAGACATTTTTCTATTGATTGAAAGTCTTTTAAGGACTGTTCGAGAATCAACACCGCATTTGCATTCATGCATTGCATTGCATTACATTGTACAATCATGACATATTTTACACCTTGCATAAATTTTTTTGGGGGTAATCCAAAGAACAATTAGAGTTTTATCATGAATAAAAGAATTGAACACACTCAAAAATCAAGATTCGAGCAGTTAAAAGATGGACTCGAGAGAAAAAGAGAGAAAAAGTAGTTTGATGCCTTTAATACAAGAAAACTTTGTTTGAGCCCCGATTTGGTCGTTCCTCCGGATTCCAAAGATTTCCACATAATAACGGAACAAGATGCCCCAAGATTCGTGTGACCATATTCTGCAAAAAAAAATGGAGGGCTACATTGAAAAATTACCGATCCACTACTTCCCTGACAGTCTAGCAGGATTTACCGTGATATGATGTGCTTTGGACCTAGCACTAAGTCGTCGGTATCTCCAGGGTACGAAGATGAAACCTGATGAAAAGCTTCAAGGAATGTGCTTTGAGGTGTCTGTGTTTAGCGACCCAAGTGCAGCCTCCCGTAGATGAAGAGAAAATTGACTTCTATGCCACCTTTCATATTTCTTCTTTAATAAGATGCTCGAGAAAATTAAAGCCAACTTTGAGGACTTCATGACAGTCAGAAAGAATCGAACATGCACTCCGGGACCTAAGTTTAAAGACCAGACCTGCCTAGGAGCAGAAGGAAACAGAGAGATAAATGGGTACCACTTTCAAAACATTGAGGCGTTGGGGCATGACACTAAGAAATTTGGGGTCGTTAATAGAAAAATTAAGAAGCTGGTCGATGAGGGAGTCATGACGAGAGAATTGATCCAGCGGTGGAAAAACAAGAGAAGAGGCAAGCCTACACTACCTTGGAATGGGCATAATGAGTTAGTACCCTAGAGATAATCCAAAGGTCCCTACGGTTTTCTCATCATTTCACAAAGAAATTCTCAACAAAAAAATCATTGTTTATTAGAATTAAAAAATCACATTCCCCTTTAGAAAAGCATTTTTACATTCTTGGTTCTTTAAACATTTTATTTTTATGGGGTAGTTTTCCCATATGCATATACATGCATTTTTTGAATGGACATATGTATATATCATTTCTATACTGTCCCTCGAATTTTGAATGCAACAAAGATATTTGCTTCAAACCCAAAGATCAACTCTAAGTTGCATATATTTAGAAGAGATTGAATGTTGTGGTGATACTGTAAATGTGAGTATCTGCTAGTTTAGTTAGGCCAACAGGGGAACAAAACGAGTGTTTAGACAAGGGGCAGTTCCTATTTTAAGAATTTATCTTCTCAGGCACTTGTCGTTTAAGATCCTTGAAATGAAAGTTGACCCTAAACCTCTACCCCCTGAAGGCATTCTCAAGACATTTGTGAATATGTCAACGAATGGTGTTCTTTTTACTTTACCGTAAGACACAGATGAGACCATACAGATTGGGTACGAAGATCGAAAATCATCAAGAAGAAAGTGGTTGAAAACATGGATATGTCCAAATGAAAAACCAAAAAGAAGATAAATGGTAATCAGAAGGCCGAAGCAATCCAGATCGAGTAAATATCAGAAGAGCTGCAGAGAGGCAATTAACTCCGAGCGAAAGATCGCATCAATACCCAGTATAGATCCGTGTTGATTCAAGGATACATTCATAGACTCGAATAAGAAGAAAGAAAGAAAGAAAGAATACAGTCTATGTTTCACACACAGATCAAACAATACAAGAACGAGACTTCAACTATGAGCAAGAGACAGAAGGAATCCACATTTCAAGTAAACATCAGTTTTGAAAATTAGTATAGAAGCTCGAATTGAAGCCAAGTCAAGACAAGTCGGCCCAAGATTGCCAATTTTGAAAAAGAAAATGACCTCTAGGGTGAAAACCCAAAAATGGGCAATCTAGAGTGATCCTAAAAATGAAGAAAAAGAGTCTACCCGAGCTCACGGCATCAATATCCAACCAAAACACACCAAGGAAGTGACCTCTAGGTGAAAACCCAAAAATGGGCAGTCTAGAGCGATCCAAGAAAAAAGTAAAAAGAAAAAAAAAAAAGAGAAAAAAGAAAGCAAGAATAACATTTCATCCAGGCGTGCAATCACAAGAATTCCCGAAATGTATTCGTAGTCCTTCAAGAAATCTCGATTCCGAGGAGTTTTGAGGATCAAACATTCTTGAACAGAAAAACGAACATCGTATATAGCCGTAATGCAAGGCGATACAATAAAAGAAAGGAAATGAACTCTAGGGTGAAAACCAAAACGGGCGATCTAGAGTGATCCAAAAAAAGAGAAGGAATAATGGGCATATCCAAGTTACACAAGTACAAAAATATTGTTTCATTTAACCATAAACCAAAGGCCTACATTACAAGCCCCAAAGACCATTCTGGTCATCCATAGATATCCAAGTTGAATGAGAATGTCTTCAGATTTCATTCCGCCTATAAGGGTTAACTTTTCTTCAAGGAACGTCAAACTTCGAAGTGCTTGATCGACACCCAAATGAGGGAAGGATGGGGCATGGTGAGATAGTGAGATTAAGAGAGCCACCTTAAACGGGGTAGAAACTAGGTAGGGTTGTTCCTCTCAAAAGCCTATTAGACCGTAAGAAACTATACATTGACATATATCTCCACAATGGTCAAGATCTTCTAAATATGCGCTTCATTAGAGTTGGTCTCTGCAACTTGAAACAGATCTGCTATGTTGTTTGATATTTCGGGGCAAACATGTTTTAAAAGGTTTGACATTTTCTCCCAAAGTTATGATGTTTACCATTTTTTCCAAACAATGTTTTCAAAATGTCCAAGTTGTGATTTTCGAAATGATTGTTATTTTTTCAAACAATTATTATTATTTTTTTTTGAAATATACACAAGTAAATTACCTTTTGCTTTACTTTAAAAATGAATGATGATGAGATTTAAAGCATAGGGACCGAAAGTTAGTTCCCATCGAAATGTCATGAAAGATCAAGGAAGAGCTCAAGGGATTGAAGCATTTTGGCTCACCCTGGTGACTAGAAATAGATCAAGGCTCTATATGATAGGCCAGAAAATTCAAACAGTGGAGCCCGTGGTTGAATGGGGCAACGCCAAGCCAAAAAGATGACAAGGGTTCTTATAAGAATAATATAAGAACCAGAAGATCATTTATGAAGGCGGGTGATAACTCTAAAGACAAGAAAGCCTTTCGCACAAAAAGTATAAAAGCATGTTCAAATGAGGATTTAAGAGCATACAATAAAGCAAAGAGAGAGATGAAGAAATCGAGGAGCGACCTTTCAGGGTGTAAGACTTTAGAACAAAAAAGCTAAAAAAAAGAGAAAAGAAAAGAAAGAAACCATTACATTGCATGCATCATATAGATAGGGGCATGTCAATTTTTGCTTATTTTGGACAGGTACCTGAAGAATTATCAAAGAACATTAAGAAGTGGATTTCATTGAAAAGTTTGGCAGCCACCTTCGGCGTGAGTCCCTAAAATCAAGAAGTTAAGCGACCATTTTCGGCGTGAGTCCCTAAATCTGAAAAAGTTTTGGCGGCCATTTTCGGTAGCGAGTCCCTAAAATCAAGAAGTTCCGTGGCCATTTTCGGCGTGAGTCCCTAAATCTAAAAAAGTTTTGGCGGCCATTTTCGGCGTGAGTCCCTAAATTTGAAGAAGTTTTGGCAGCCATTTTCGGCGTGAGTCCCTAAAGATTGAAGAAAGTTTCGGCGGCCATTTTCGGCATTAGTCCCTAAAATTTGAAGAAAGATCGGCGGCCATTTTCGTGCGAGTCCCTAAATCTGAAGAAGTTTTGGCGGCCATTTTCAGCGTAAGTCCCTAAATTTGAAGAAGTTTTGGCGGCCATTTTCGGCGTGAGTCCCTAAATTTGAAGAAGTTTTGGCGGCCACCTTCGGCGTGAGTCCCTAAATTTGAAGAAGTTTCGGCAGCCACCTTCGGCGTGAGTCCCTAAAATTTAAAGATTGGTAGCCATTTTCGGTGTGAATCCCCGAATCTGAAGAGACATCGATGGCCATCGTGGTGTGAATCCCAAATGAGAAGACAGTGTTTTCATATACAAAAGGCATATGTTTCCAAACTCCAGAGAGAGGTTCTATATAGGAAGAATCCTCCGCTCTAAGGCTTCAGAAGCTGAAAGTTCTATATAGGAAGGACTGACAGCTCCAGGGTGAAGACTAGCAGTTCTATATAGGAAGGACTCCAGTCGAAGGAATTCACCGATGACACACAAGATTATATAGGAAATCCTGTTGTGTCGAAAGCGAAGAGTTCTATATAGGAAGGGCTCCGAGCTTCAATGTCTTAGGGTGAAAGGTTCTATATAGAAAGAACCTGTAGCTCTGAGATTTCAGACGCCAAAAGTTCTATATAGGAAGGACTGGCGGCTCTAGGGTTTGAAGACTAGCAGTTCTATATAGGAGAAACTCCCAGTCGGAAGAATCCATCAGTGACGCGGAAGGTTTTATATAGGAGAAACCAGCGTTGAAGGCGAAGAGTTCTATATAGGAAGGACTCCAAGCTGCACCTTCTCAAAATGAAAAGTTCTATATAGGAAGGACTAACAACTCCAGGGTTTGAAAACTAGCAGTTCTATATAGGAGGAACTCCCAGTCGGAAGAATCCATCAATGACGCAGAAGGTTTTATATAGGAGAAACCAACGTTGAAGGCGAAGAGTTCTATATAGGAAGGACTCCAAGCTGCACCGTCTCAGAATGAAAGGTTCTATATATGAGGGATTCATAACTCGAGGCTTCAGAGTGAAGGGTTCTATGTAGAAAGAGCCTATAACTCCAAGATCGGAAGGTGACGAAGCTCTATATAGGAAGAACTTACGAGCCTGAAGATTCAGCTAAGGAAGAGCGGATAGTTCCAGAAGAACACGTGATTCCGAAGCCAAAGACAAGAAAGTAGGTAAAAAATGAGTGCTTTTGATCTTTGCTTTGTCCTCGTTTCACAAGAACAAGCAAAGAGGGGCAACTGTAATCACTCATTTTTGATCGAGTTTTAGTGTTATTAGTGCTATTATAATAATAATATTATTAATATAAAATTAATAAAAAATCAAAAAAAATAAAATAAAATATATATTATTAAAAAAAAGGAAAATTGCGTGGAGCAGGGTGCTCCACGTCACCCATTTTCCATCCCATTTGCCTATAAATAGGCTGAATGGCCAATTGAAAAGCACGCCCAAAATTGAAGAGAAATTGGCAATTGAATTGCCATCAATTCATACCGGCCGGGGTTGGGGGCAGTGCCCGCAACCCCAGTTGGTTCGATCCAACATTCGATCGGGGTCTTATTTTAGGTCTGATCTAGTTAAATTTTTGGAGGGGTCGCGGTAGATCTCGGTGGGGTTCAATCGGGGTTTGTCATACGAGCTCCTAATTAGGTATATTTTCTTCCCTTTTTATTAGTGTTGTAATTTTTATAAATTAATGAAGTATTAGTTATTTTAAAATTGTAGTCTTATTTTTTATTTTGCATGTTTATGTTTTAGATTAATATTTAATATGTTTTAAATTTGTGTTTTATATTAATATTTTATTTATGTTAGATATGTTTTTATTTATGAGTTAGATTAATATTTATTTATGTATGTTTTAGAATAGTATATTATTTATGTTGAGTTTGTTTTTATTTATGTGTTAGATTAATATTTATGAATGATAGTATTTTATTTATGCTAGATATGTTTTTATTTATGAGTTAGATTAATATTTATGTATGTATGTTTTAGATTAATATTTTATTAGATTAGTATTTTATTATGTTAATATTTATTTGCATTGTATTTAAATTATTTGCCATGTTTTATATTTTGCTCACTAAGTTTGCATATCGAGATATAAATTGTTAGTGCGGTGCCCTTTTATCCGAGCGTAAACGGGGCCAGTATCAGGCGTAGTGATAGTGGTTGGGCGTTTGTTCTCGGATAACGGGGCCCTTAAAATTTATTCGCAATTATGACCGAATTTTAAAATAATCGTCACTTTAATCCGGAAAATCCAATATTAATAAAGCGGTAATTATTAAAGTACCAATTTTGGGCAGTGTGGGTGTGCTAATCCTTCCCCATCCGTAACCGGCTCCCGAACCCAACATTTTTTGAATCTCTGGTTTTATGGTGTCCGGCCTACCTAAGTGGCCGGTGGCGACTCTATTTTTTTTTAAAATGCGGTTTTTTTAAAAAAAAAACCTCACGGAATAAATATTTTATATCCAAAAGAATCACAAACACCTTTCAAAAACACTTCGAAAAAGCCGCGTTTTATTTTAGCGATCAAAAAAAAAAGGACATCGCTACAACACTTTATTTGCATTAAGACTTATCCTGGGTATACATTTATGCCATAATATGACGGTAATTTAATTATTCCAGAGGTCATGTATGTCTTAGCCATTGAAAGTTTTGGTGCACAACAGTATTTTGGTCACTACAGATATTCTAGCTTATCTTCGATCCTTTCGTATATTTTATTTGTTTCTGAAACTCAGGGACATATCCGTTATTTTAGAAAATTTAGCAAACTCGGTACTTGAAAAAATATTTCAGTCATTTAGGTACTTCCGGTATTCCCAAACAATTCATTTGTTTCAATTAATTTGGTAATTTTAGTGCTTGAGGTTATTTCGGTTATTTCAATCATTCCAATCAATTCATTATCTATTGTTATTTAGATCAGTTTAGGAATACGTAGAATCTTTCAGTAATTTATCTTCAGGTATTTTTCCAGAGTTCGAGTAATCCAAGTGTTTTGATATCATACATATTTGCATCTTGATATCGAAGTCTTTTCCCATAGAACAAATATTTCAGATAAAGTCATCATTTTATCAGATTGAGTATAAAATTTCAGAACATTTCCTTTATTAGAGGTATTTAAGTCATTCGTACCTCTCAAGGGTATTATCGTCATTTCTTAACAAAATATTTCGAATATCAAATTTTTAACTCTATTAATCAGATCGGGAGATTATCTGCTTCATTAATCGTTTACTGAACTCAAGATTCTTTCAGTTTATTAAACTTCTATTTCGAATAGTTCAACCATATCTAGGTTACTATTCTTTTATTTCGTAATCGAATTAACTCAAGCAGAGTTGAAAGTGCACTTAATCACAATCATGCATACCTTAACCGATTTCCAACACGTTTCACAAAGCATGTCAAAAGTAGTAATGTATTACCTTGATTCGGTGTTACATAAGTCGATCCAAGGTACTCCATTCGTTCATTCCTGAATCCTGAATTCGACATCCTCTCTAAGCTCAGATACACAGAACCAAGATTTCCTTCAATTACACAAATTCCGTAATCAGCCCATAACATGAATAAAATACACTTAAACTGAATAATTTCTTATCGGCTCACTCGAGTACAAGGTCATTTTCGAAGGCTTTCGATTTGAATTTCGCAAAACTGATTTCAAAAATAGACCCAGGATGTCGAAAAAATAAAATAGGAGTTTTTGAAAAAAATTAACTTTTTAGGTCAAAGTCAACGCTGACGTCAACAGTCAAAACCAACGTTGCGTCATCAGTCAATGGTCAACGATCAATGATGACGTCATCAGTCAATGATAACGTTAGCGGTCAAAGGTTTGACTCAAGCGAGTTGACTCATTGTGTTAACTCGGTCGGTTTGACATATTGAGTTGACTCAGTCGAGTTAACTCATTGAGTCAACTCGGTCAACGGGTCAGGTTAGATGGGTCGGGTCGGATGGGTTGAACTGGGTTGAATCGAACCAATTTAGAGTAAACCGGTCACGGTGGCAGAATTTGCCATGGCCGGCGCGTGGGGCTCACGCGCGGCCTTACACGGTCGAAAAAATATCCCAAAATGCATATTTCACCGGAATTAACCATAACCCATCCTAAGAAAAACAAAATCGAGCCAAAACACACAAAAACCAACCCAAAACCTACCGGCTTACCAAAAATGGCTCAAACTCCAGCGGTGGTTCGATTGTTGCCGGTTGAACAATGGGTGACCAGGATCTGACTCGCCTCGAGGCGAGGAACACGATGGTGGCCACCGATTTACCAATAAACAACCGCAGCGACTGGAATTGGTGATAGACCGAAAGGTCTCAAGCAAGGTTTGTCAAACCTTTTTAAATTCAAATTACCGGCGATCGGCACGACTTCCGAGTGCGTAACCTTAGGGGTTTTGGTCGGAGTGGAGGGGTGGTTTATTTGGCGCCGGCTGTGAGCTGCACGGCGCGACGGTGGAGGCGGATTGAGCAGTGGCTTAACGGGTAGGTGAGAGGATTGATATATGGGAATTTGGGTAAATTTGGTTTGAATATAGGAGGTCAGGGTCAGATTTGGTTTTATTGTTTTCAATAAAACCGATCTAAAAAGGGTTAGTATTTACCCAGGGTAAAACATATCAAAAATGAGCCTTAGCTCGATTGGTTACCCTTCAAGCTTATACAGCCAAGGTCACGGGTTCAAACCCCCTTGGCTGCAATTCCTGCTTTCTTCTATTTTTTAAGGGTGTTACAATTCCACCCCCTTAAAGAAAATTTTGTCCTCGAAATTTATCAGAGTCGGAGGAATGCAGAGACTGTTCTTCCATCCATTCTTCAACTGAAGCTCAACTATCAGAGCATGCTAGTTCTCGAGACTTCCCAGACAGTCATAGATCAATCTGGTAGTCCTCAACATCTCAGTCTGACTTGGGACCCTAAAATATCTCATCATACAGCTTCTTACAGTGCCAAGTAATAACTTGTTTCTCACCTATTAATATAAACAGACTCAGCCAGGAATAGGAAGCCTTCTCTAAAGTCAGAATCACTCTTTCAGACTGGCCATCAATTTACAGATGAAAAACGGTACTGAGGTTCCAACGTGTACTCAAGGCTTCCCACATAGTCCTCTAAAATCATAATGTGATCTTGGATCTCAGTCAGAGACGATATTGATATTTAACAGTACACCATGACACACATCAATTCTCTGAATTACATAATCTGATCAGCTTACCAAGTTGTTCTACGATTACCCAAACAGAATCCTTTCCACAATGAGTCAAAGATAATCTAACAAGGTTCACAATAATTTACTCTTACACCACCCGGAAGTCATATCAGGCTGTGTAGCATAACAGATGAATAACAATGCTCACTTATAACCTTCAGGGTAATATCCAAACTTTACTGCTCATTTCAGGTATTGCAAATTCATCTCAGAATCTAAACCTTCGCCATATCCACAAATGTCTCATGTAAATAACTTGGACTTGACAGAAAAGCTACTCACAGTTAATCTACTATGGTTGAATCTGATTCGGTTATGGGAATCATAGAAGAAAGTAAGAATTACAGCCAAGGGGGTTTGAACCTGTGACCTTGGCTGCATAAGCTTAAAGGGTAACCAATTGAGCTAAGCCTCATTTTTTATATATTTTACCCTGGTAAATATTAACCCTTTTTATATCGATTTTATTGAAAACAATAAAACCAAATCTGAACCCTGACCTTCTATATTCGAACCAAATTTACCCAAATCCCCATATATCAATCCTCTCACCTACCCGTTCGGCCATCGCTCGATCCACCTCCATCGCCGCGCCGTGCAGCTCACCGCCAGTGCCAAATGAACTGGCCCTCCACTCTGACCAAAACCCCTAAGGTTACGCGCTAGGAAGTCATGTCGATCGCTGGCAATTTGAATTTAAAAAGGTTCGACGAACCTTGGTTGAGACCTTTCGGTTTATCACCGTTTCAGCCGTCGCGATTGTTCATTGGTAAATCGGTGGCCACCGTCGTGTTCCCCACCTCGAGGCGAGTCAGATCCTGGTTACCCCTTGTTCAACCGACAACAATCGAACCACCGCTGGAGTTTGAGCCATTTTTAGTAAGCCGGTAGGTTTTGGGTTGGTTTTTGTGTGCTTTGGCTCGATTTTGTTTTTCTTAGGATGGGTTATGGTTAATTTCGGTGAAAATATGCATTTTGGGATGTTTTTTCAGCCGTGTAAGGCTGCGCGTGAGCCCCATGCGCCGGCCATGGTGAATTCTGACCACCGTGACCGGTTTAACCCGTTCAACCTGACCCGTCTTTCCCGACCTGTTG
Organism: Hibiscus mutabilis; assembly: GCA_019671005.1. NCBI lineage: Eukaryota > Viridiplantae > Streptophyta > Magnoliopsida > Malvales > Malvaceae > Hibiscus > Hibiscus mutabilis. The sequence goes on along the minus strand of CM033733.1, from coordinate 7,444,936 downwards.
ACTTACTAAGTCAACTCGACTGAGTCAACTCAATGTGTCAACCTGACCGAGTCAACCCAGTGAGTCAACTTATTTGAGTCAAACCTTTGACTGCTAACGTCAGCATTGACTACTGACTTCAGTATTGATCGTTGACCGATGATGTCAGTGTTGACTTTGAGCCAAAAAGTCAAATTTTTTCAAAAACTTCTATTTAATGTTTTTCGACGTCCTGGTCTATTTTTGAAATCGGTTTTGCAAAATTCAAACCCGAAAGCCTCCGAAAATGACCTTGAACTCGAGTGAGCCGATGAGAAATTATTCAGTTTAAGTGTATTTTATTCATGTTATGGACTGATTAAGGACTTTGTGTAATTGAAGGAAATCGCGGTTCTGTGTATCCGAGCTTAGAGAGGATGTTGAATCCAGGATTCAGGAATGAACGAATGGAATACCTTGGATCGACTTATATAACACTGAATCAAGGTAATACATTACTACTTTTGGCATGCTTTGTGAAACGTGTTGGAAATCGATTAAGGTATGCATGATTATGATTAAGTGCACTTTCAACTCTGCTTGAGTTAATTCGATTGTGAAATAAAAGAATAGTAACCTGGATATGGTTGAACTATTCGAAATAGAAGTTTAATAAATTGAAAGAATCTTAAGTTAAGTAAACGATTAATGAAGCAGATAATCTCCCGATCTGATTAATAGAGTTAAAAAAATTTGATATTCGAAATATTTTGTTAAGAAATGATGAAATACCCTTGAAAGGTACGAATAACTTAAATACTCCTAAAAAGGAAATGTTCTGAAATTTTATACTCGATCTGATAAAATGATGACTTTATCTAAAATCTTTGTTCTATGGGAAAAGACTTCGGTATCAAGATGTGAATATGTATGATATCAAAATACTTGGATTACTCGAACTCTGGACAAACACCTGGAGATAAATTACTGAAAGATTCTACGTATTCCTAAACTGATCTAAATAACAGTAGAGAATGAATTGATTAGAATGATTGAAATGACCGAAATAACCTTAGGCATTGAAATTACCAAATTAACTGAAACGAATGAATTGTTTGGGAATATCGGAAGTACCTAAATGACTAAAATATTTTTTCAAGTACCGAATTTGCTAAATTTTCTAAAATGACGGATATGTCCATGAGTTTTAGAAACAAATAAAATATACAAAATGATCGAAGATAAGATAGAATGTCTGTAGTGACCAAAATAGAGTTGTGCCAAAACTATCAATGATTAAGACATCCATGACCTCTGGAATAATTACATTACCCTCGTATTATGGCATAAGTGTATACACAGGATAAGTTTTAATGCAGATAAAGTGTGATGTTGTATCGTTCCTAAAGGATGAGGAACCAAATCTAGGAATATTGGCCACCTCTATTACTACTGTAAGATTGGTTTATCAAATATAAAGACATGTTCAACTACGCAGTGGAAGGTCAGTAATGTATATGATGATGATTGGTTAAGCTTTTGATGCTGTTAGTATTGAGAAAAGAACGCTTGTGAGTCGTATTTATCGAAACTCTGGGAACCACATTAAAATGGGTTATGGTTATAACGAATGATTGTGAAGGTCGGATTAGCCGCTTAAAATCACATGTATTGTGCGTTCAATTTTACCCCTCTTGGGTAAATTTACCAAATAGCCCTTGGGAGTCAAAATGCTCTTTTGAGCAAAATGCCTGGTACTCTTTAAGTATATTTAAAATCCTGAATAAATTTTTTATACTCGAAATCTCGCATAATCATGAAATGCCAAAATTTTGAATGATCATGAGGTACAAAACCCTGAGCACCTGAATGAAGACGATGATTATCGGACTCTTCAAATAAGTTTCTTAATTCTAAAATCAATATAGCATGGACTAAAGTTCAGTATATTCTATATGTATTTATCAAGGTTCTCTAAGTGATAAATTGAACCATCTGGTGTGTTCCTTACACATGTATACCCTCTCTGTTTTGAAATTAAGACTCTCTCTTTCTCTCTGATCTGAACCATGAATCCTGTCTATCTAAAAATATACTGTTATGTTTGATATGAAAAATATGCTCTCTGATTGCTGACACTCTGAAAATAAATGTATGATTTCTGTTTTTTCTTATTTCGTCTGTCTACTAAACTATCTGAATTGGGGTATTTCTGGGTTATGATTGAAGATCTGTAGGCTCAGCGCTGGTAAGTCCTTCTGGACCTAAGACATCCCCTTAGGTAAGCTCCTAGGCTCAATGGGCCTAGGGTAGTCTTTTTGTAAGCTTCTAGGCCCATTTCTGGATACCGTTATGGGGTTTTGCATATCGGTGTATTATTGGAGGGTAGTTAAGTTGATATTAAACTTTCTCTGTCCCTTTTTACCCTTGTCAAAACTATTCAATTTGTAGAAAAACTTTATGTTTATCATTTTGATCGGTAATTGATGGAACACACTAATCTTCCTAACTCGATTATGGTAATCTATATGTTCCATATGATCATCTAGGTTATAGATATCTTGTCTGGCATTCGGAAGACTAAATCAGAAATGAATTTGTTGCTTGCAATCGTAACAACGTTATGAATTGCAGTTTATGCCTGAAATATGTTGAAAGTAGCTCATCATGTCAGTTCTGATTAACCTTACACCTGTTTGATATATTATATCATCATCTGGTAGTTTTGTATTACTGAGCTTTCCCAAGCTTACGTTGTTTTTACCATCACAGGATAAAAGAAATCCATTATGATATAGTGATCGTCATCAGTGGTGGGAGTTCTATCAGCGTTGCTCTCGGAGTACGGTACCGGTAGAATTAGTGGGCATGTATGTCGTGTCTTATGTTGTGTCAGATGCCTGTAATATGTTTTCTGAATTTTTGATTTATTTTTATATATTATTTTCTGGAATGGTATTTAAATAAAAAATTTATTTAACACTTTTAAATGTATTTTTTTAGAGTTTTCTTCTATTTTTAATGTGGGTCGCTCCGGTGACCCGAATGTGACCTCCTAGACTAGGCAATTTGTGTAGGCGAGTTTAGGGGATTACAAAACTTATAAGAAAGAAACTTAAATAAACAACAAAGGTTACTAATAAAATCATCCACATTTTCATTGAACTATAAAAATGGATTACATGACGAATATATAATAAAAAAGGAAAAGAAAATACCCAAAACTCAAATATATGTTCGATCAATCAATCCACAGATCATTGTCGTTGGGGTTGAAAAGCTTAATTTAAGGGTTGGTGATTCGAATGGTAGTAAGGGTCGGTGGCTTTGAAGGTTTTCAATTGAAAAAAAGAGTGTGGGGTGGGGGGGTTTGGGGGCTGCCAAAGGGTAGTGAGGTTCAAGGTTTGATTGGTTATGGATGATGGTGGGGTGCCCGGCGGTTAAGGGGAAAGAAGTTGGAGGATAGGGGAAATGGAAATGAAGTTGCGGCTGTGGAGAACTTTTTTTGGTGAATTCCAGAATCTGTCCTTGTTAGGTGTTATTATTATTATTATTATTATTATTATAGGATGATCAAGGGTATTTTGGTGGGAATAAAAATAAGACTAGTTTTTAATATTAGGGTGATGAAGGGTATTTTTAGTTTATCCCTTTTAAAATGAAAACCAATGAAAATTAAGACCTTGGTCACCAAGTAGTGGTTCATCCATTGGGAGTGAGGCATTCATCCATCCAATAGGAGTAAAGACTTAATGAGGAAGAAGTTGGAATATTCATTTTTTTGTATTTTTTATTATATAAAAATCATAGGTAACTGGCCATATTTGATGTGGGCTATTAGGTTAGGGTATAAGATTTTGGGTATTAAGAGGGGGTAATGTGGATTGATTTTAATTCGATCATTTAATTTAAATCGAACAAAATTTAGTGTCTACAAAACGCAGAGAGAGAAGCCGTATATCATGAAAAATATGAAGACATCCAAGAACAACTTCGAGATATGATGAAGATGATACAACGCAACCAACGACAAAATCTGCCATCGTAGTTGATTTATTAGGTTCATGATTTCTTTATTCTATTGAACAATGTTTACTTACATTACATTTCACTTTAATGTTACAGACTTTGATTATTTTGGTTGTTAAGTATTTTTATTTTATTGTCATAATTATTTCTTTATCCAACTTAACAATGTTTACTTGCATTACATTTTACTTTAATGTTACAAACTTTGATTATTTTAGTTGTTAAGTGCTTGACTTTTAATTTTCTAGGAATTAGTAAGACCTCTAGTGCATGATAATCCGAACCGATTATAAATCTTTTAGTGTATGACTTTAATTTTTCAGCCATCAGTAAGACCTCCAGTGCATGGTGAGCCGGACTGTCAGTAAGACCTTCAGTGCTTGACTTTTAATCTTTTGAGAATCGGTAAGACCTTCAGTGCATATAAGACCTTCAGTGCATGACTTTAATTTTCCAGCCATCAGTAAGACCTCCAGTGCATGGTGAGCCGGACTGTCAGTAAATCCTTTAGTGTTTGACTTCATTTTTAGCCATCAGTAAGACCTCCATTGCATGATGAGCTAGGTTGTCCGCAAATCCTTCAGTGTTGGACCTTCATTTTTTCTGGTCATCAGTAAGACCTCCAGTGCATGGTGAGCCAGATCGTCTATAAATCCTTCAGTGTATTACTCTAATTACCCAAGCCATCAATAAGACCTACAGTGCATGATGATTTGGGTTATCCATTAAGCCTTCAGTGTTCGATCTTTAATCATCCGGATCCTCATTAATACCTTCAGTGGTTGGCGATTCGGACCGTTGGTGAGACTGTTAGTACAAGTCATCAGTAAGACCTTCAATGCGTGGTGATTTGAGTTGTCAGCAAAGCCTCCAGTAATTGACCGTTAATCTTACGAACCATCAGTATGACATTCAGTGCATGGTGATTCGAGCTGCGAACAGGGAAGTGAGACAAAATTTGTGTCTTTTCGTCTTTGCTATATTCCCGTTTAATGCAATGAGCAAAGAGGGGCAGCTGTAGACACTAAATTTTGTCCGATTTAAATTAAATGTTTGAATTAAAATCAATCCACATTACCCATCTCAATACCAAAAATCTTATACCCTAACCTAATAGCCCACATCAAATATGGTCCATTACCTATAATTTTATATAATAAAAAATACAAAAAATGAATATTTCAACTCCTTCCTCATTAAGTCTTTATGCCTCACTCCCATTGGATGGATAGATGCCTCACTCCCATTGGATGAACCACTACTTGGTGACCAAGGTCTTGATTTTCATTGGTTTTTATTTTAAAGTGATAAACCAAAAATACCCTTCATCACCCTAATATTAAATCCTAGTCTTATTTTTATTCCCACCAAAATACCCTTGATCATCCTATATATATAATAATAATACCTAACAAGGATAGATTCTGGAATTCACCAAAAAAAGTTCTCCACAACCGCAACTTCATTTCAATTTCCCCTATCCTCCAACTTCTTTCCCTTTAACCGCCCGGCACCCCACCTTCATCCATAACCAATCAGACATTGAACCTCACTACCCTTTGGCAGCCCCCAACCCCCCTCTCTTTTTTTTTTTTTCAATCGGCAACCTTCAAAGCCACCAACCCTTACTACCATTCGAATCACCAACTCTTAAATCAAGCTTTTCAACCCCAATGACAACGATCAGTGGATTGATTGATTGAGCTTATATTTGAGTTTTGGGTATTTTCTTCCATTTTTATTATATATTCGTCATGTAATCCATTTTTATAGTTCAATGAAAAAGTGGATGGTTTTAATGGTAACCTTTGTGTTTATTTAAGTTTCTTTCTTATATGTTTTTGTTTAATTTATTTGTTTGTGTTATGTGTTTTATTTTATTTGTTTGATGTGGTTTAATTTATTATTTGCTTGTATTTTTTAGGATAGTTTAGCTTTTTAGAATTTATTTTAATTAATTTAAAACATGGCATTGGCTTAATATGGTGTGTGTTTAAATTAATTAAAATGAATTTAGTTTAGATTTTAGGTTAGTTGAACCCTTAGTTAGAATTAGATTTAAAATATAATTTAAATAATTTAAATTATGCCCTTGGCTTATTAGGGTGTAAGTTTAAATTAATTAAATTAAATTTAGGTTTAGGTTAGTTGAAACCTTTAGGAAGTTTTTGGTTCGAATTAATTTAATTAATTTAAATTTTTCCTTGACTTATTATGATGAATATTAAATTAATTAAATTAATTGTACCACCTCTTAATTATTTTAGGTTAAAAATTGCATTTAACTTAGACGAAAACTCAATTAAAATCATGATTATTAATTTGATTCGTTTTAAATAGTGTCCTTGGCTTAATAGGATGCTAGTTTAAAATTAGTCAAATTAATCATTTTTTTTCAAGATAATCCATAAAATGTTAGGATTTTCTAGTTTTTTAGGATTTAATTAATTTAGGGTTAATATTAGACTAACCTAGCTAATAACTAGATCATCAATCAACTTTCCATAATTTGGGCATTTTTAGGTTAGGACTTTAGTGGGCCTAGGGTTTTATTCCAAGCGTTTCTTTGTCATGCATTTTAATCGTCATTCATATGACTTCAACATTTTAATTCCACATTGTTAATTAATTAATCTAAATTATAAAAAAGGAGATATTTATTAACTCAATTATTTTGGCATTAATCTTGGCTTAATAGATATAGACCAAATATTCGAATTAATCTTTATCGTCTGAAGGTAAATATTAAAATGGGTAATAATCTTGGCAACTCATAACATTATTTTTAACTATTTGCATCATGCATAAAGATAATATACTCGATTCAAACAATAAATTAACACGACAGTCGATCTTATTTGATGTCGATTTAATCTACGATTCGATGTACAGTCACCCTTATTAATTAAATGGATAATTAATTCAAACTCACTAAATTGTTAAAACGTGTTCAATTAAAGCTTACATTTGATTAGGAATAGCTAATTAAATCTAATTTAAATTTTAATAATTTCCATCGATTAAAAGCAACGTATAATTTAGTACCGGTTTCCGGGCGTGATGGGTACTAATCCTTCCCCACACGTAACCAACTCTTAAACCCGTTTTCAAAAGAATCTCTGGTTTTAATGGTGTCCAGCCTACCAAAGTGGCAACTCCAACCTTTTATTTTCAAAACAAAAACAAAACAAAATCCCCAGAAATTCAATTCACTCCAAATTTTTCAAAATTTTTCAACAAAACCGAAAAAAAAAAAATTCTAGCGATTTGATTTTCAAAAGAGGTCGCTGCACTTTTATATAAGCCATTTCACCTGCATTTATATAAGCCAAGTGGAAAGAAAAGAAGTTGTTATCAAAAATACAAATAATAGCAAAAAGACAGTTAAGCCTACATATAGCTTAAGTAGCTTCTTTAGAATACTACCACACAAAATAAACATAATCCATATAATTAACAGCAGAAACTGCACTTAGCCAGCAGGTTAATGGCTCCAGTTCCTATTATCTTCATAAACATATTCATTACCCAAAATTTCTTAAGCATAAACAACACACTAGAAAATAAAGGTAAATTTCTCCAAACACTACATACATATAAGAGAAAAAGAAAAGAAAGATCGTTAAGCCGATCTAACATTTTTTCTATGTAATCCATCGTTTATTAGGTCAGAAGCCATTCATGTATCCAACATCTATTTGTTTAATTTTTACCCTGTTCAACAAGTAACAAAAGAAAAAAGGCCGATAGGTTCAAAAGAAAGAACATTCATTGATTTGAAAACAGAGTTATAAATCCATGATTTTGTAGCAGATCCCATTAAAATTACAAGTATTTAGAACATTTACCAAATTAACTCAACTAAATAGTTAGTTTATTGAAGATAATATTACCTATCATATATGAACAGAAAAAAGGTAAAGTGGGTTGTTAGTAGACTGTTTTCAGTCTACTAAAACCCCATCCTTTAATCCCCACTAAAACCCCTTTAAAATCCCCACCTACCAACACCAACATCATTGTTCCATCATAAAAGTAAACAATACTTGACATGATAAGATTAATACTAGCTAAAACATAATTGACAAATATAACAGCCCCCCTAATTATCTCCTCACTCTCTCCTTCCAAGATGCAATGATAAGTTGATAAGATATTATAAATCAATTAAGCAAACCAATAGCACTTGATTTAGTATATGGAATATGTCAGTGTACTTTGCAATCATCACTACCAGATACAAGCATTGAGGGGTCTGTCCGTGAGAAATCAACACTCCATGCTCATTTTTCATGTTCTTCTCCAAGTTGAATATTGTTCTAGAATCAAATGACATGAAGAAATTCAATGTCAATGCAGATTATAGGATAGCTGAGATCTTTTTGTTTAAACTATCCTCTCATAGCATGTATATCATTGATTCTATGGTTTTAATCAATCTTTCTTTGCAAATGAAAGTTATGAAACAAGCAGACATACACAAGTTAGCAAAATTGGAATAACCGAACCAAGTGAATTTTTTATATTAAATTTAACCATTTAATTAAATCCCCAAACAGTCAAGCAGCCATCTCTTTAAAAAGAAATCTTGCTACAATCTGATCACCCTTAGAAAGAATTAAACATTTCTCAAAACTTCACCTAGAAGAAAAAACTAGACTAAAGAAATGGGAAAAAAAGGAGAGGGAGGCATCAGAACAATACAAGTGGATCTTCCCAAGGTTACATTAGACTGCTTGCCTCTATTCTGTGTTTTACTAGTGCATGCATGGGTATTTGGGTGTGTAAGTGCCTTCATTTACATTATAACAAATAACATCCATGAAATATAACTTGATCGGCAAAATACAGGAGACCGAAAAATCCTTGTCAGGCTAACCTTGTAAAGCATCCATTGAAGTGGCAGTATGAGAAGAGCTTTCGAAATCAACAAAACAAAATTTAATTGGATCTCCTACAGGCTGCACAAATCATGAATTATCAATGTACTTTATATTTAATCTCAAGTCCAATGAAATATGCCAACAAAGTTCAACTTGGAGAAGAACAATATTCATTGTTCATAACAGACATGAAATCCTTCTTTAGTTGAATGACAGTGCAAAACTAATGGGATAAAATACAAGTTCAATGACAATTAGAAGAAAAAATGAATTTTAGAAACGGCTTGGAGAATAATCTACGACACTACACTAGAAAAGCAAAAGATCCCCATTTTTAAGTTACCACACGTATGGTGCCAGATTGTAAAATAAAAACTATCAGCAAAAGATCCCTTCCTTGCAGAGCGGTGAAGCCTATCAGAAAACAAGAATATTAAGTTCAAAATCCCCACAAACAAACAAGAAAATAATTTATGAGTTTTATATTAATCACTTGATTTTTCCCCTCCTATTTCTCCTAATCTGAAAAAGCGTTTAATACTCATTACCTAAAAGTAGCAACGAATTTGCGGAAACAGAATCTTACCTGATACGAGATATATGAGAACGGAAGGTGACGGTGCGAGTAGCAACAGAATCTCGCCGCCGATGAGGGTCGTCTGACCAGTCAAGATGAGGGAGTGAGAGACGACTGAGTGTGAAACGGTGGAGAGTGAAAATGCAGGAAACTAGGGATTTTGGGTTTGATTTGAGGATCAGGGTGAGGGAGTAACCGAGAGTGAGTGGGTATAAGAGTTTTATACCTATTATGGCGTTTGTTTTTACAAATACCACTAATATACTAAACAATTGCCGCGTTTGTATTACAAACGCCACAAAGTACAAGTATTTGCGGGTATTTTTAAAGAAACGCCATCCTATATTAGTTTATCACGGCAAGAACGTCACTATAGGTACATTGATATTGTGGCGCATTTCAATAAACATCGCGAATTTTGTCATTTGTGACTTTTTTAAAAATGCAGCATGTACAAATATTAGCGGCGTTTGCTATAAAAACGTCACTAAAATACCATTATATACCTAGATTGGTCTAGTTATGATTTGTGATTCCTGCACCTAAAACCCAGCAGTTTTAGTTTGATCTTCTGAGCTGTTTATCTCCTTAATTAACGTTAAATAAATTGTTAATGTTGTAAGAAAGTCAACCGAATTGTTTCATCACCATTGTTCTCGAAGCTTGTTGGTAAAAACAAAAACTTCTTTAGTTTACATTATAAAACATAAGACATTAAATTCCTTAAGCAATGTTAGGAATTCAAATTTTAGTATTGTAAATAGAGCAAACAAGGTTGGGAGGATCATCCCGTAATAGACCTTTGCAATATTCGATCCAGAATAATCATCGAATAAATTGGATATTGGATACAAGTGGTTACAGAAAAAACATCTTTAGTTTGGATTCTAAATTCGCCAAACTCGTTACCAATTTAGGTCTTCAAATTAGAATAAAAATATGATAAATTGTTCTTTTAAAGGTTGTACTCTTCTATTACTCTCTATATTATTTGGTAGTTATGAACTTAGTCCATGTTTTTTAGTTTCATCGTTTTTAGTCTATGTACTTTTATATTTTAAAATTTCAATCCTGACCCAAACAATAATCATTAAATCAAATTTTGTTATCAGTTTATGTACTATGCATAAGTTGTAGATTTAATTCCTAGTTTTCAATTGAGCATTTTTCAAGTACTTGTAATTTAGTTATATTTTTATATTATTTTACTTAGGACTGAAACTTTAAAATTCAAAAAAAACACAAAGATTAAAATTGACCAAATTAGAATATAGGACTAAATCTATAAATTATGTATGTGATACTGACTAGTGGCTAATGATATAAATTTGACCATTAGGTACTGTCGGTAGTGAGAGATTAAAAAAATCAAAAGAGGAGGGTAAAAAAGGTGAATTTTGATTGTGTTGGGCGAAAAAGAAAAGACCAGAAAAATCGTAAAATAATACGATATCATGAGAGAAAATTAGAAATGTGACTTAAGAATGCATGTTTATAAGGTTTTCAATAATTTCTAATTTTCTTTTCAACATGTGTGAATTTGATTGATCAAATGAAAAGAAAAGGACTGAATTGAATTTTAAATTACTCATAGCTTATACGCAATGCAATCTTGCAAATTAAGAATCTTAAGAACAGTACTTAAAGTGAAAGTGATGATTACTTAAAGTCATCTATGAACTTTCTTTTCTAGATTTGAGTGGTTAGATATTGCGGCGTCTTAAAATAAGGCGTAACCGAAATTTTTATAAAAATTATAAGAATTTCGGTATCGATTTTTCGGTATATATTAATTTTTTATAAAAAAAATATAAGAATTTTGGTATTTACCGAAGTTCTTACAAAACTGAAATTCTTATAATTTTTGTAAGAATTTCAGTTTTATCTTCATTTTAAGGAGTCTCACATTAAAAAAAATCTTAGATATTGCACTTGGGAAAAAAATAGGATTTATTATTTTTTTTTATTTTCTTATTTATAACACTTTAAACAGTAAAAGGTAAAATCAGTGAGAATACAAATTGACTTCATTGTTCATTGATTTGGTTTTATTAAACTATTTTATGAATAGTAAAGTCAACTTCAGCTCCATATGTTACTCCCGAAGTAACTTAACTCGTCTAGCACGTGCAGGAAAAGAATAAGGGACTAACATCTCCTACATATTTTAATAAAAAAATAATAAACAGTGAAGTCGGTTTGTATTTCACTGACTTTACTTTTTACTATTTAAAGTATAATAGGTTGAAAAATAAAAATACTAATACAACATTTGGGGAATTTTTTTCTCACTATAATATTTGAGTAAATTCACGAGATTTGAGGGGTTGGATTATCCAAATTAACTAAACTTTTTTATAAAAAAAAAATCCTCAAAAAAAGTTGATTCTTTATTCACACAAAAAGTGAAATTCTCACTCATCTCTCCTCATATTTCTTTATATTTATTTTGATTCAGATTCAAATATATATTATGATATGTTTGTATATTGTGACTATTAATTTTAGTTGTGTTATATGAATGATATTGATTACAATTATAATTCTATTATAAGGTAATATCTTAGTTCGGTTTTAAATTTAGATAAAACTTACTCTTACCTACAGACTAGGATTAGGCTGTTTGAACTTGGGTCACCTAAGAGGAACATCATCATTCTTTACCAGCAGGACCGTTCAATGAGTTCGCAATTATAATTCTATTTATACATTATATTGATTGATTCTGATTATAATTATATATATATATATATATTGATTATAAGTATAATTTCAAAAGAAAGACATTATGAAATTAGTATTTCTTCTTTTATTAAGTGGCTAATATTTTGCGTTTGGCAAATTAAATACCATTTTTTGCTATTTTGTAATGATTAAGATAGTTCCCAGGTAATATAATTTTGGAACTTCTCATGATGAAACTATAACACTTTTCACTAAGTGGAGATGACATACACCAAGGAACAGACGTCGTTTCTATTCATTCATTCATTTCTTTTCTGTATTATGAAATTCTAAAATCAATTAAATGAGGTTATATTTTGTCACATTTATTAAGAAGATAAAAATATATCTTTAAAAAATAAAAAGTAAATTACTGCAGAATTTATACATGTATTCATTAATTTTGTACTCAAATATTAACTACTATTTTTAATTGTTTTATTTAAAAATTATGAATAAAACACTTATAATAATATAAGTTAAAAGAAGAATACTTTAATTTTTTATATTTGATTAATTTATAATTAATTTATAAGATTAAATTAATACGAAGCTTTAGTATAAGTAGGGGTGAGCAAAACTCGACTTGAAAAAATTGTTTTTTTTCAATTTCGAGTTATTCGAGCCAAATTGAATAACTCGAAAAAAATTTCAATTTCAAGTCGAGTTCAAATTTTCAAATTTCATGTTATTCAATTTTTTGAATAACTCGAAAATATCCACTTTAAATTACAGGGGCTAATTGCACATTTAGTCCATGTAATTTTATTTTCAGTTTTATTTCAGTCATGTCTTCTCTTTTTCTATTTTTTATTTTTGCCTTTTAATTTTCTTTTCTTTACAATCTGGTCACTTTCCATATTCATTTTTTTATTTTATTTAATGCAATTTTTATTTGTATCTTTTATATTATGCTATTTATTTTATATTTTTTAATTTCCGTATTTAATTTATCGCTTTTAATTTTCTTCACTTTTAATTTCCCGCATTTAAATTTCTGCAATTTAATTTACGTATTTTATTTTGTTCATCCCGATCCGCTTCTACTATCTTTGGTCTCGCCTTGGCCTTACCTAGATAAGAATGAGGCTTTTAACGAGGCCCGTAATTTAATGAAATGACTCGAACTTATACGTATGTAGATCTTATATTATTAGAGAAAGTCGTTTTAGTTTGAACCAAACCATACTATAATATTATAAATAGTTACAATTAAGATTTGTACATAAACTCGAAAAATCGAATCGACTCGAACTCGAATTGAACTCGAATTGAATCGAAACAATTTCAAATAAAATTTGAGTTGTAAAACTAAACTTGTCAACTTAAATAATTTAAAATTTTTTGACTCGACTCGCTCGAACGCTCACCCATAATTATAAGTATAGATGACTTCTACTATTGTCGGGCCCTAAATTTTGTCACGTGGCATGAAAGGGGCTTCATGACATATAGAATAATATTTTCAAGAGAGAAAAAATAGTTTCACCCTCTGTACAGCATTTGGAATTTTGGACCGTCGCCTATGAATATGCAACATTATCTGCAAAAGGAAAATGTATTAACTGGTGCTTAAATATCTCTCCACTCAATGATGTTTGTCATTTTGACTTGCACATAAAACAAGATCTTAAACAAACCAAATTTTTGTTTCAAATCACATTTTGAGATCTAGTAGGTTAGAAAATATAATATGAATCCACTTAGTAATTTTAGTAAAAATTGGAGTGTTATTATTTAAAAAGATTTGAGTTTGAATAGTTCATTTATAAAGTATGTATTTTTATTAAAAAATTAAGAAGAATAAATAAATATTGTCTTGATATCACACTAATTACTAAAAAATATGTATTATAATCCTAATAGTATAAACTAACCACTATTACCTTGTTTTAGCCTTTGGGTATTGAGCAAAATTAAATTTTGAAGACAGTACGAAAGAAGCAATTATATTTGCTAGAAATTAAGTACATGTCTCATTAGGTTTTCATCACAACTTTCCTTTTTATACTATGTTTTTTATTTTGGTTTAGGATTGACGGTGGTGGCTTTAGACTTCGTATCAAGTGGATTTAAGAAAATCAAAGTCAAATGAATTAAAAATCTTGACAATTAATGACTTTGTGTACTAGAAAAACGAGACTTTAAAATAATTTAAATTTTGAAACACTATTTTTTTGAATCGAAATAATTTGAAATGCTAAAGAATTTAACTAAGGGCCCACAATCATCTTTTACTCCACTTTTGTAGATATTATTTTTAATTTTTGCTTGAGTTTTACTACTTTAAGTTTCATGTGGTGGATCAAGTAAGTTCAAATATATTTAATTTTTTTCTCTCCCAAACTTTTATGCTTTTTGTAAAGATTTTCTAGACCCAAGCATTTGACCCCCTAAACTACAGCTCAATCCGCCCCTAGAATTGAATTGGTTAATTATATAATTTATATAATCGAAAAGGTAAGTCACTTCTTGTTTACGAACTAAAATTAGTCAATATTATTAGCGATCGTTTGAGGTCGAGTTTTCAGTCTGTCCCATCTCTTCATATATTTCTTCCACGTTATTTTTTTCTCTCTTTCTCGTCTATATATGATTTGCTTTGCAAATTTGTATGCATATTTGAGCTTTTCAACAAGTCTTCTCCTTTTCTTATGAAAATAATGGTTGTTTTTGTTTGCTTTTTATAGGATATTTTGTCTTATTTTTGTAAGTATTTTTCTTTTTTCAACGTTAGATCCGTCGTCACTTTTTTAGGTGACGGTTATTTGTTATCTTGTTTGTTTATTCCTACTTTAAACACTCGATTTAGTTCTTTCATATTGATAAATGTTCGCAATCACCTCATATATGTCATGATTGAGTTATGATAAAATTATTTATCAACTTGTTGTCATATTCTATTATTATGTTAGTGTTAATGGTGCTTATCATTCACCATCAACAGTGGTGCTTGTTTATATATTTATTTTATGAGTTGTTTGGTTGAGTTTTTTTTAATTCTCCTTATATGATAGTTTTTTATTATTTAATAGCTAGGTTTTAATCTGTGATGGTTCTAAAAGATATTATCAGTTATTTTGATAAGTCTACTTTGAATTTTATAGACTCTTATTTTTCGAGATTATAAAATTTTATTGTATTTACTCTTTATTTACTCAATCAATCATCCTTCACAAAGTAAAGACCAAAATAATTTTTTTTAATTAAATCTTGAACATGTTTATGTGAGAGTAAACTCTAGTATGACTGAACTTGAATTTTGTATAAGTAATAAAGCATTTTTCTTGTCAATGTAGTAGAAGAAACATACATAGGAAAACAAGTATGGCACAACTCAAATTTCATGCAAATTAGATTATAAACTATAACCGAAATGTAAATACATAGACCACACTGAAGTTTCATAATAAATTTATAAGCCCCTTCAAATAAATTAATCCCTAGTCCCTCCCCTGTACGGTATATAGATGGCCACGTGGCTCTTCAGTGGTCCCCTTTGAAGATCAAAGCCAATTATTTTGATTTTATTTAATTGAAAAATGGTATATTAAGGGGACAGCTCACCTTGGGTTCGCATTTGAATTTGTTGTTATTTGTATTTTTATTTAGTTCTTTTAATGCTATTAAAAATAGTTATTTTAATATTTTGTGTAATTTATTTATAAGTATTTCAAGTTTTGTTTGGATCTGATTGTTTAATTCTCTCCCCAAGTGATCATCTATTCCACGTCCATTCATGTATTGAGTATTTTATTTTAAAGGTTTATTATACAAATTGGTACCCAAACTATTCTCAAATTAGTACCTAACTTTTTTAATCTCAAAATAGTATTTTAATTTGAAAAAAAATCAAATTATTACATGTCTTGATGTGTCACTTCAACCAATTAAGTTACTTATATGGCACTGTTTGATCAAAATGCATTAAGTGTTGTATGTTACAATCAAATTAAATTAAAGCGTCATGTCATAATCAATTATCAAATTGAGATTTCCCCTCAAGTTTAGGTACAATTTGAGGGGGGGACCCTTCAAATATTAATTTGAGAAAAATCGACAATTTCATGTATCGTTATTTATCATTATCATTATCATCATCTATTTTACGAGTTATGTTTGAGATATGTAATTGTCTCTTGTTCAAAAAAAATGTAATTGTCTCTCTAAATAATATTGTTTCCAAAAACTTAAACTTAAATTACCTTTTTAAGAGTGCAAAGTCTACATGGGTGTGTCATTCTAACTTGGAGAAAAATTATGTTACTATCATCATCTATTTTACGAGTTATGTTTGAGATATGTAATTGTCTCTCTAAATAATTTTGTTTACGTTCGTGAACGTTCGGTAATCTGTTCGTTCATGTTCATTTAAATTTATTCACATATGTCTATTTATATTTATTATTTTTCATAACAAAAGTACTATATTTTAAAAAATTAAAAATATATAATAAAATATGAAATAAATTTTTTTTAAATAAATACTCATTGTAAGGGACTTCAGATTTCTTAAGAAAAAAATTAAACAATACTCAATGTTCATTTGTGTTCGTTTATTATTTTAACGAACGAACACGAACAAGAAATTATGTTTGTTTAGTTGTTCGTGTTCGTTTATTCGTTCGGTTAAAATTAAACGAACGAACATGAACGTTCTCTCATTCGTGTTCGTTCGGTTCGTTTACGGGCCTAATTTTATTTAAATGAAATTTTAGTTTTAACATATTTTATACCATTCATTCATTTATTTGCTAATGAAAAATTATTTATTAATAATTTGGCCGGTTATGAGTTATAGACCCACTAGGAGCACTATGTTTTTTCTCCTAAAATAGACCCAGTAGAAAATCCTTTTTTCTCCTTCTCATGATTAAAATTAGACTTAAGATTTGTAAAAAATATATTGATAAAGTTTTATTTCAATTAATATTGTTATAATAATTTGAAAGTTATAGACTCGAGTTCATTTAAACATCATATTACTTTTAATTTAAAATCTGAGAACAAAAAATAGTTTAAACATAATATAAAAATAGAGATTATAAATGTGGTCCAACAAGGACATAAAGCCAATTTATTGGTGGGGTATTTCATTTTCTTCACAAAATTCATGGCTTCCTTCTAAAATAGGACACATCTATGTTCCTCTCTGCTGGGGTTATCCCCATTTAATGAGTTTGAAATTGTGAAAAAATGGCAACCCAAAAATTCTACCATCTTTTAATTATGCCTCCTTTTGTAAATTATTCACACTGCCAAAAGTTATTATTGTCAACAACAACATTATACAAATGAATCAAAGAAAATTTGAGTAACGCAATTTTTCTAATTGCGTCGATTGAGTTTAACTTGGTCGATATTATTATTGGTACAATATATACGAGAATAAATGATAAAATATGTATAGATGTTTATTTTTTTTCACAAATGTGAGAAAAGAAAATATTTTTTATATTTGGCTTATGTCGTGTTCGAGATACACAATGTCCATCCCAACAATGTTTTTCTTTATATAATCATCAGTATCTAATTCATTAGTTGATTAATCTAAATCAAATATTGTATAAATACATTATAGTGTAGACCTCTCAATCTAATTTATTTCATTCACAACGTCAAGATTCCTAAGGTAAGATAGATATTCACAATATTTTTCTTTCATTATGTCTTTTTAATTGTTTTTTTTAGTTTCTACCTTCCATAAAAATTCTGAAGATTGATATTCAAAATTTAATTTTAGTTAACTATTATTTAAAAAAAAGAATTATAAAAACCAATCAAACTAAATCCGAATCAATTTTCCTCTCTCCCAGGACTCAATTGAAGCAACAGCACTACACAATACGCATCCATCAACCCAGAGAGAATTAAAGAGAAAAAGAAACCTAAAGTGGAGAAACATAAAGGTAGGGAGGAGATTTATTTTTCTGTTCTTGTTCTGTTTTTGTGCTGTTGAAATCCAGGATATTCTTTTTCATTGAGTAGCTCACTTTTATTATTATTATTATTATTATTATTATTATTATTATTATTATTATTATTTCCTCTAATTAATGTTATTTCTTCAGCTTAGTGCTATGGTTTTCCAGAATAGAAAAGTGGGTTTCTTTCAGATTTGATTGTAAGAGCTGTTTTGTGGCGAAGAACTCTGGGGAGAATCTCCTTTTCCCGACTCCTCTGTTTTTGGAGCTTTCAGAGAAAACATTTTTTTTCCTAGAGCTACTTTCTTGGGAAACAAACAGAGAGTTTGGTTTCATAGTGGGTCCTTCTTGGCACTTCAATTATTAAAAATACTGATCCGATAGAAAACCCTGAAAAAAAAAGATAAACAGCTTCTTTTCTACTGTTGGAGAAGGGGAATGGAGTCAGATCTTCAACGCCGGAATCATTGTCATCAAACTCAACAACGTCAAAAACAGATGAACACCGGCTTGACAAGGTACCAATCTGCACCCAGTTCGTATTTTTCGAACATCTTGGACAGAGATTTCTGTCAAGAGATTCTGAACCGGCCGTCGAGTCCCGAAACAGAACGAATTATCGCCCGGTTTCTATCGAGCAGCGACGACGGCGGTGATGGTGTTGGGGATAATCCGGAGAACATTTCCAGCCAGAATCTTGGCTCGAAATTGTCGAACTCACCGGTTAGAGAAACGACAGTAAAAATCGAGCCGGAAGCGCAGATTATGGCACAGATGAACAATCAAACAGGGGATATTCATAATCAGCAGAAGCAGGGGAATTATTCCTCTGTTTCACAGAATTTTTATGAAAGCCAACCTCAACAGCATTTCTCAAATCAGCAACCAAATTCAACCATGGATTACCGGGTTCCGAGCTCGACGGACATGGCGCGGCCAACACAAACGAAGATGGGAAATGGCAATAATTCGAGTCTTATTCGACATAGTAGCTCGCCTGCAGGTTTATTCTCCAATATAAACATTGAAAATAGTAAGTCTTTTCTGCATGTTTCATGGCAGTTCATACAGATTTTCATTTTTAGAATATAATTAATATGATTATTATATTCAATTGTAATTTTTGGCAATTTATGAAGTTGCAAGCTATGGTGTGATGAGAGGAATGGGAGATTATGGAAGCATTAACAGCAGTAACAAAGAAGCAGCATTTTCTTCGGCAAGCAGGCCGCCTCCGTCTAGGCTAATGAGTTCGAAACCGAGCTCCGAAAACGCTGGATTATTGAGACAAAATCTTCACAACAATTATTCTTCAGGGTTTTTGGTTTCTTCTTGGGACGACTCGATGATGGTCTCCGATAACATGTCCGGTGTAAAAAGACTCAACGAAGAAGATAGATCGCTTTCCGGCTTAGACTTCGACGGTGCAGAAACTCTGGTGGTAAACACATTTAACACACAACGCAGCATTCATTACCTATAGTGGAAATATTCTTATCTAACAACGGCTCTCTCCTTTTTTGGTTAAATTCTAACAGAACACGATGGTGACAGGAAACCATCCGCCGCCACCTTTGGCTCATCATTTGAGTTTACCGAAGAGTTCGCCGGATATGTCTGCCATCGAGAAGCTGTTGCAGTATCAGGATCCGGTTCCATGCAAGATCCGGGCCAAGAGAGGGTGTGCCACTCACCCTAGAAGCATTGCTGAGAGGGTATTTGTACATTATTTCCTTTCCCCATTCCAATGGCATTTGGCACAGAACATCAATCTGAAAAAAAGACAACCTTTGATCTTTATAAGTTTGTTTCCATTCAGGTAAGAAGAACGAAAATAAGCGAACGCATGAGGAAACTTCAAGACCTTGTTCCAAACATGGACAAGGTACAAATTCTTGATTTATACATGCATATACACATATATGTATATATCAATTTTTTTAGGGAAAAAAACTGAGGTTTTCTTTCTATGTTTGAAGCAAACCAACACAGCCGACATGTTAGATTTGGCAGTTGACTATATCAAAGACCTCCAAAAACAGGTGGAGGTATGTTTCATAGTGACATCTAAATGAAAACACACCAACCCAAATCTCTACTTATTTTATTGCTATTTTGATTCAATCATCTCCCCCACCCCCCCTTTTTCCATGTTTTGATATTTTCAGACAATGATGAACAGGGGTTGGATGGAGCAGTCACCCCTAAAAAGTTAAAATTTATTATGATTTGAAAAAATTAGAAATTTTCTATGTATTTCTATTCCCCTTAAAATTTTATAAGTTTGCGTTCCTAATATAAAATTCTGCGTTCGTCCTTATTTTTCAGACATTGTCGGAGAATCGTGCAAGGTGTTCGTGTGGTTATAAGCAGCAGCAATAACAGTAGGTAATAATATTAATAATAAAGGTCTGGTTGCAATGCATTTGAATTTGGCTATTGGTATTCAGTCTGTATAGTAGCAAGTGATTTTTATTTTGTAATGATTGTTGCTTTATGTAGGACTTTTTCACGTATAATTACTGTTTGATTTTTAGCTTATTTTTTCAACGGAAATGAATCACGTGAAAGAAAGGAAGAAGATTATTGGAGAAAATGTGGCACCTTTTTGCCTAATCTCTCTCGTAGTATTGATTTGTACGAAAGGGGAAGCAAGAATTTGTGGCCTTTGCTCAACCATGTCCTTCTCTTGATGTGAAAACTAATAATTGGGTTTGCATGGCCTAGTTGTTGCATTTAACCGTTTGACAAAAAATAATTAAAGATCCATGATGGTTAATAAAAGCTGTTTACAAAAATACTCTATAACCATCAATTAGTTAGTCTAGCATTATGAGATGTTAGATCTTTTAAACAAAATTAATAGTTCGAATCATAACGTTGTAAATGGAACAAATAGATTGAGAGGGTTGCCCTCATAAGCTTTTGCAATAAACAAACTAAATTAGTCAAACAAATGGTGTGATTATACCAAAAAATAATATATATTTTGAGACAATTTTAATTTATAATTTATATATATTGTTTTTTATTATAATAATGCTTAAATTATTTTTTTTTGTATTAGCCTATTGGCATTACCATTTTGCATTAGTGTGTGATGGAATGGAAGAAATAGTGGCTGAAATTGGCTCATAGGCGTGGCCCATATTTATTCCAATTAATTTGGTAGAAACATCATATCGTCATCCATCCTTTCTTATTTGCCCTACGGGCAGTGACGGATATTGAGAAACTAATTTTAGGGTTAAATTAAACTTTTCAAAAGTTTTGAAGATTTAAATAAAAAATATAAGGCTTGTAATGACTTTTTTTTTTAAAAAAGTTGGAAGTTTAATTGTTTTTTTAATTAAGAGGATTCATGAGGATTTTCGAAACTTTTGATGAAAAATACTTAAAAATATTCAAAACTTTTAAGATTTATAATTTTTTATTTTTTTGGAGCTGTTAATTAAGTTTTTAGAACTTTAGAGGGCTAAAATAAATTTGACAAAATCTTGGGGGAAAATGCCCCCTCAATTCCAGTGGTGGAACTTAGGGTTTTTGGTTGCTTTTGGCAACTTAAAATCACTTAAAAAGTACTTTTACTTGAAATTTATTGTTTTTGGTTGCTTTTAAAAGTGCTTTTCCACCCAAATTAAAAAGTTAAATTTTATAGCTTTTGTGGTAGAAAAGTTGGTTTGAAAATAAAATTATTTTTTTACCCTCTATTATTTAATAATTGATTGTTAAATTAATGTTTATACAAGCATAATTATAAAATAATATATATTATAATATTTATATTGAGAATAAATTTATTTTATTTTAAATTTATTATGAATTTGTAATTGTTATGTCCGTATATAATCTAGAATATATTTTACATTTTAAAATTAATTTTTTATTATAATTTAAGTTGGTTTATTTCATACATCATAATATTAACAAATTTGAATATCACTCAAGTTCACTTATTTAGTTTACAATATCATGTCTAAAATAGACATTTTATCTTCTCAAAATCACTTTCTGACATCGATGACAAACACTAACCTAACTTTTCAAAATCACTTTTACCACCGCACTTTTTAAAAGCAATGTCAAACAAAAGTTTTAAAAATTTCAAAGGCTTAAACTAAAATTTTCAAAAATTTTGAGAGGTTAACTAAAAATTTTAATAATTTTGAGAGATTTAATAAGAACTTTAAAAATTATGAGAGAATTTAATTAGAAATATTCAAAATTTTGAAGCTTAATATAAATTTTTAAAAATAAAGAGGAGGCCAAATTGATTTTTTTTAAATTTAAAGGCCAAATTTTAATCCTAAAGTTTTGGGGGGCATGGCACCCCTAGTCTCGTTAAGGATCCGCCCTTGCTCAGTCCCCTCCACGTTTGTACGCTTTACTAAGATAGAACTAGGATTGAATATTGAGAAAACAAGTGACAACGAGACATAAGAAGTATTTAAATTAAAAGATTTGGGGGCTGAGGTCTAATTTGATTATGATTTAAATTATTAGGGGCTAAAATTAAATTAACTAAAAATTGAGGACATGGCCCTCACCACCTTTCGGTTGACCCTGTCCCTATTACCAATAATTTATTTCACATGTGTATATATGTCGTGAACTCAACAATATAATATTAGGATTAAAATAAAATTATAAAAACTTGAAGGTTAAATTAAAAATATTGTTTTAAAAATAGTTAACATGAATTATTAGTAATTGAGAGGTATTGAAACCGATATTATTCAATGGAATTTGATTTAACCGAGGGAGCTAAGGTCCTTCCCTTAGCATACTCGTGTAGTGATCACTTGAATTTATATTATTTTTTATTATTTTATAAATACGTATTATATTCAATACATGAGGGCGTGAGATCAAGGATATTTAGGCGCTTAATATTTTTTGATTTATGAGTAGAACGAAATCTAGATAATAAAAATATTATACACTAAATGATAAAAAACTATATATTTTTAAAACAATCAACTATTCTTATTAATCGAAAATATTTAAGCGCTCTATATCCCGACATTGTATAAATTGTATAAACTATATTAAAATATTATGTGGGCCTTATATCTATAAGTTATGGATTTTATCTTACTTTTTTGTTGTTCTTAAACATTAATTTCATTTTATGTTTTTATAATTTTTAAGTCAAACTAAAACTTTAAAAAAATTCCTTCTAAAATTATTTTCTTTTCAAATTTAGTTATTTTTCTTAAATAATTTTTTGTTATATTATTATTTATACGTTGATATTTATATATAATCTATTTTCATGCAAGGTTTTGGTGGATGGCAAATGGCAATTGCCATATGTAAAATACATAAAGATTTTAAAACCCAATTATGCATTGTAATCACCCATTTTTATCCGGTGTATAAACATCGTGTTAATGTACGTTAGTTTAATAATTTACATATCACTGTTGCATGTATACGTAATATATTGTACGTATAATTAATGTACGCCAAGTGTGTGTGATGTGCTATGTATGCATTAGTAATTATTATGTGCATGTCTATATATGTTTGCATGTATGTATTATTAAAGTCCTTATTATTACGTATACGAATGAGTATTGCATGAATTGTATGTATTATTATTATGCATGGTCGTGTGCGAATGTGTTTTGTCATGATTGTATGTATGTGTACGTAAGTATGTATGTGTATGCTATATACGTATGTGTCCATGTACGTGTACGCTTGCATGTATGTATATATATACATATTATTATTATTATTATTATACACAGATAAAGTATCAAAACCCAAAATAATAAATTAATTAGATATCCAGCCCGTATGCAAATATTAAGACCCAAGAATTTTACATCAGGCCTGAACCGGCCAGCCCATATCCTAAAAAACCCTACCCATATCAGATAATGAAACCCTGATGCCCTCCTTTTATCTTGCCCAGCTGCACGAGGGCCGTTGGATCAGATCTAGATCCAACGGCCACAGTTGAAGCATAAAGGCCCCTCATCTGCTGCGTGAAGCCCACGTGCAAGGTCGGCCATCTTCCCCAGGCCACATGGCATGATCCCAGACTGCTACATCATTTCCAAGGTCCCATCTCAGCCGTCTGATCATCGAGCAATCCTAACCGTTGGATCAGATCTGATCCAACAGCTAGGAATGGTTCTGGCAGTGATAATCATTTCATCTCCCAAGATGCCAGTCCATGTAGCCGAACAGTCATCTTCCCCATGCCGTCGTACCAACCACCAAGCATGGCCGGGCATGCCAAAGACACAAAGAAATGTAAAGGCGTCAGAACAAAATCAAATCGGAAATATATCTTATCTACTAGTTTTTACCAACCAAAAAAGCAGAGAAGATATATGTATGAGAGGTTGTAAGAACAATTATTATCAAGTAACATGTTTTTTAGAAATACAAAAAAGATCCCATCCTCTTGTTCATCTTTCGAACACAAAAAAACGCAAAGGTATCTATTCATCTTTAGTGTTGCATGCATGCATATACTCTAGAGATAACATAAAAGGGAGAAGAGTTGAGAGGTCCTTTACCCTCGCCTTCGGTGGGTCTCCCCTCGCCAATGATAAGCCGCATCAGTTTCCAAAACTGAACATGGTGAACTGAAAAGAGAGAGAGGTTCTTTTTGGTCTCGTTTTTTAAAAAATGGCTTTCTCTTTCGGATCTTCTTAGATCTAGGAAAAATGGGAGTCTTTTCTTTGAATCCAAGTTTGGATTCGGGTTTGGGTTGAAGCAAGGGTTGTTTTGGTGGTTTTTTAGGTTCGCCGGCGCCAACTAGCGGCGGCCGGCGGCGGAGGAGACGGCGGTTGGTTGCCGGTTTCTGGGTTTATCAAAGGTTTAAGGTTTGGGTTTGAAAGAAAATGAGAAAGTGGGGGTTCTATATCTTAGAGCTTAAAAAATGAGAAAAAGAAAAAAGGGGAAGCCGGTTAAGTGGATTTATAGGCAATCTTTTTTTGTAAAATGGTCTAATTGCATCATAAACCATCCCATGTTTTGGGATTTTTCAAAACGATCTTGCCCCTTGGGTTAATCACAAACCTAGTCCCTCTTATATTTCAAAATTTTCCAATTTCGTCTCGAAATTATCCAAAATCAGCGTTTTAATGGTAAAATTACTCCTATAGTCACCCCGCGTTTTCAAACTTTCCATTTCGAGCTTGCCGCATGGGCTTTTTACAGCTTTAGTCCCTTTAAGTATTCTTTTTTTCTTTCGTTTTCAAACTCGGTTTATAATTGACTCCTAAAATGTATTCTTTTTTTCTTTCGTTTATGCCCTTTTGTTCTTCATTTATTTTATTTTAGTCCTTTTCAGTGTTTCAAGTAATTATGCCATTTAACTTTTATTATGTTTTAGGTATGTTGGCACTATTTTAGCATGTTTCTATGTTCTTTTATGATACAAGTGTAGTTTGTGATATCATGCCTTTCTGTGTTTTAATTCATTTGTGCATCGTTCCTATATATGTATACTTTAGGTGTTGTTTTAGTTTCTTTGCATGTAACATGTTTTTGTATGTTAACGTGAACCTCTATGTCCCTTCTTGTTTAGGCTATATATTAGTGTGTCTTATTTTGTCACGTATAATACCATGTTTTTATTTTATGTATGTAAATTACATCAAGTATCAAGTGCTAAATACATGTTCGCTTTTTTTGCTTAGATTTATTAGTACCGTGCCATGTTATATGAATGTCATACATATTTTGCATTGGTGTTTTCTTTATGTGTTCAAGCATGTTATAACCAATTAATTATTTTTTGGAAGCATTTTTTCTTTTTTGGGTTTATATTCTTGCTCTGTTTTTTACCCGATATGATATGTTTTTGTTGCTCATGTATTTTATTATTTTCGTTTAATATTATGATATCCATGTCTTTAGGTTTTTAGTACCACGTTAAGGTGAACTTTTTTTTGTTTATCATTTGTTTTGGTTAAGTTTGCATAATGGAATATATAATGTCAATGCGGAGCTCTTTTATCCGAGCATAAATAAGGCCAGTATCAGGCGTAGTGATAGTGGTTGGGCATTTACTCTCGGATAATGGGGCCTTTAAAATCTACTCTCACTTATAACCGAATGTTAATCAAATCGTTACTTTAATCCGGAAAGTTTAATTTTAACTAAGCGGTAACTATTAAAGTACCAATTTTGGGCGGTGTGGGGGTGCTAATCCTTCCCCATCCGTAACCGACTCTCGAACCCAAGGTTTTCAAAATCTCTGGTTTTTATGGTGTCCGGCCTACCTAAGTGGCCGGTGGCGACTCCAATTTTTAAATAAAACGCGGTTTTTTAAAACCCCCACAGAATAAACATTTTTTATCCGAAAGACAACAAATACTTTGAAACACGTTTTTTAGCGAACGAGACATCGCTACAGATGGCGACTCCGCTGGGGACCAATTTTTGTTTTTTTTTTCAAGAACAAAATGAGAGTCAAGCTTTTTAAATAATTACCGCTTTATTAATATCAGAAGTTCCGGATTAAAGTAACTATTAAAAGAACATTCGATTATAAGTGCGTGTTTATTTTGACGCATTTAAAATATGGCATATAAACCCATTTTTTAAGTGAGGGGAAAACGCTAATGCTTTCGTGGAGATATCATTCTCCCGTGTATGCCTAGCAAGTACATTCGGGTCTCGGGTACCTTATGCTTTCGTAAGGATATCGTTCCTTCGTGCAGGCATAAGTGAATGGGTCCCCCTAAATTGAACCCGGTTGAAAGGAGCCTATAATGGGTGATGATCGGGGGCCTTGCTACTCTTAGTAGAGGACAACAAGGACAATTCGGGTACCTCCTAGAACCAAAACTGCATGTAGAGAACATATAGAAACCCACCCCTTTAGAGCTATGCGGATAACCTTAGGTGTTTTAGACGAGATAAATAAGGTTGTTTTGTGTGTTTATTCTATTTAATTCATTCTTTTATTTATATATTTATTAATTTTATCTAGTACTGACTTGTTTTCTTTTTTGCTTTTGCTTTTTTGCATACATTATTGCATTTGCATTACATAAAGGTACTAGATCAAGTGGTTTACCCGATCAGAAAGTCTTTCACCATGAAAAAAGGTATCTTAGGAAAGAAGAGCTTAACTTGTCAATCAGGCATTGGTCAGAGGTCAATCAGAAGACCCAAGGGGACAGTTTGCCGAGCGAGCACATAGTAGCAGGGTACACTTACGTGAGTCTTCAACAGAACAACTTATGGGATCTTCAAAGCATCTGGGAAGGATGAGACCGAAGACTACAAGATGTGTTCTGTGATAGTGTGACATTGCACAGCTGTTATACGTTCGAGTCAACCATCCCTTACTCCGAGCTATTTTTCAGTTCTGGAAATCCTGCCTTTTGCTACTTCACCTTCAATGGATGGGACATGATGCCTACAGTAGAAGAATACACTGCCTTACTTAATCAGAAGAACGTTCAGGAAGATTGGATCTCTGCAAAACCTCTGAGGAATCAGAATTACACTTTGAAGCTCAAAACCTTTGCCGGGATGAGTGACGATTGGGTTAATAACCTAATTCGACTTCGAGGAGACAGTACATTCTTTACATGGGAGAATATTCGAGACATCATATCTGCACATCCAGATGAAGGGAAGAAGATAGACCTGTTTGCCTTGGGAATATATGGTTTGGTAATCTTTTTGAGAACTCTTAGAAACATTGATGTAGCCATTCTAGACCTGTTTGAGTGTATGAAACGGAGGGCGAACCCAGTACCAGCGATCTTGGTCAAGACCTTTATTTCTTTAAATGCTAGTCGAAAGTACGAAGAATGATGTTTTCGAGGATGTGCACAGCTGTTACAGGTATAGATTCAGAGCCACATGTGGAAGACACCGATGAGGGTCCTACCGAGGATATTATTTCAAGGTTTTTCTCCCTTATAGGAGTACTTAGCAAAAGAATGGCGAGAAGACTTGAAGACAAAAAGATGGTCCAGTTTATTCAGGAACATTCAAGACGAAGACATAGTTTGGAGAGTTCCGTGGCTCGGTAGAGTTAATTACTTTTTGTACAGTTGCGGTAATTACGACTGGTTGATGATGTTGGGGTTGCATAGTGGGATTGCTTGTGCTTCACTTCTAGTGTCCCGACAGTTCAGATCACGACAGTTTGTTCCCAATACTGCCGAATTGAGCCAAAGTGAATTTCCTTTCAAAGGTGAGTTCAAGGAAAAAGTTCAGACTATCATAAGGGCTTAGGACCATTATTACCGGATCATAGTAGAATGAGACACCGAGCGTATGACCACCCCTGACTATGATCTTTGGAGGCGCTTGGGGATTAATGATAAGATTTCAGAACCCAATCAAGGACCAGCCGTGTCACTTGATGAGCTTAAGAGGGAAGTACCGTCTGAAGCTGATGTTTTACGGAACGAACTTGAAGAAATCAAGAAGAAGATGGAGACCCAACAGACTCAGCATGCGGGTGAGCTTTATAAAGTGAGCTTAGAGGTCGACGAACGGGACGGGATCATTAGGCAATTGAAGAAATTGAATGCGGACTTGAGCGAGAATAACGCTCTTTACCAGAAGGATACCCTCATACTCTAAGCGAAAGTACAGAAGGCCAGCCGAAGTCAGTTCATAGCCGTAGAAAAGGAAAGAATGAACGGTATCCGTTTGGTAGAAGAAGAATGAGAGATCGGCAAGCGAGCGATTGAGAAAGAGATAAAAAGCTGCATGTTAGCTACCGAGGATGAAAAATGATCTTTCAAGGAGGCCATCGATCAAGATAAGGAAAGAAATAGGCAAGAGATCAGCAAAGAAAAACAATCAGTCAGCTATGAAAGAGAGAAGACCGCCACTTGGAAAAGAAGGTCCATGGGTAGCAGGAATAGACTATTAGAGATGCAAAAATTGTACGACGACACCATCCAAAGCCTGAATCAGAGCCAAAGTCAGAATGTCGAGTTAGAGGGAAGGTTGGCAGAATTAGAACACTCATTTCAGACTTACCGTCAGAGGGATGGCTTCATCGAACTACAAGAAATTGAGCGTGAAGTTGGCATGTTGTGAGCCCGAATTGAGTCGCTTGAAGCAACTGTTCAGGATTACAGGGAAAGAATTAGAGTATTCAAAGAAGCTGCAGCCGGAGGAGACAATTATTGGCAAAGAAGACTGCGTGATGCTGCTCGGATGGTGCAGGATAAAGACCAGTATTATGCAAACCTAATGGTGGACATACAGTGAGTCGCAAGGTATGTGAGTGACTTAGCTGCCGAAGCTGAAGCACTCTGACCTTTCGTAGCCGCAGGCATGAAAGAAGCACCCAGGTTCATCAAGCTGCTCAGGGGCATTGGAAAGTTAGGGGATAGAGCTAGAGCTTATCTGTAGGACTCTGTGTTGCAATTAGGACTCTTTTGTATTAGGAACCCTCATTTTGTAATATGAACTCTATTGTAATCTAGATCCTTTAATTCTCGTGGAAGTAGTTCAAAAGGGTGATTACTAGCGGAATCAATACCTTTATTTGCATACAATCCTGCATTGCATCATGACATTTGCATCATTATACATGCATTTATTTTGTTTGCAATCATATTAATATTGTAAATATTGTGGCAGTGTGAAAATAGAAGTTAAGCCGCAATCATTCATCATCCACACCTTACCCGACTCCAAAGTAAGCTCATGGAAGTAGGATAATCAGTCTTGAGAAAGGACATAGAGATCTGGAAGCAAGATTTGATGAGCCCCAAAGAAGCCTCAGTGACCAGATTGCTCAGTCACAAGCGTCGATAGTGTCCGACATAACTACGTTATTGGCTAAGAGCCTCGGGAAAAGAGTCAAAGGTAAAGTTGCTCAAGAGCTGGTAAGTACCCCAGCTCACAGTAAGGTTCAACCGGCTACTCCAAATCCGGCCAGAAGGGTATATATAGACCCTGCTGGGATGTTTGCTAATCTTCAGGTAGGGGCATCTGAAAATCAACCCCTTGACACAGAAGCACTCTACGAGGAGGAGGTGCTAGACCTGAACTTGGTCGAACGGATCAGGACAGAGGTAGAAAAGAAATAGGATGAGAGGTTTCGCCTCATGGATGAAAGATTTAAAGCCCTGCAAACTACAGAAGAATCAGGAAACGATGCTAGTGACTTAAGTCTGGTATCCGACTTTGTCCTGCCACCAAAATTTAAAATGCCAGAGTTCGAAAAATACGATGGAACCACGTGTCCTTCTGCGCAGTGACAATGTATTGCTGAAAGATGGCGACCTACCTCAAGGATGAGAAACTATTAATTCACTATTTCTAGGACAGCCTGACTGGGGCGGCGCTGCGGTGGTATACCCAGTTGAGCCGAGTAAACATTAAAACTTGGAAAGATCTTTCAAGAGCATTCATCGAGCAATACAAGCACGTGACAGACATGACACCCCAGCAGAATTATGCTAGAAAATGTGGGGCAAAAATCCAACGAAAATATGCGATAATATGCCCAGAGGTGGCGGGAAGTGGCCGCCCAGATTTAGCCACCCCTCCCCGAACATGAAATTATGCCTTTATTTGTTAATACTCTGAAGGGGACTCTGTTTGATCGCCTCATTAATAACACAACTCAGAGTTTTGCTGATTTAATTAGAACTAGAGAGTCTCTTGAATTGGTAATCAAGAGCGGTATGATTGATAGAGGGGAAAGTTCTCAAAAGTACAACAAGAAGAATGAGGTGAACACTGCCAGCAATTACACCGCCCCAAAGAATTTTACAGTCTCACAGCCACGAGCGTCTACTGGGAAAACACAAAACTCGAACCAAAGAGAAGAAAGAACCCCAAGAAAGGAGAAAGAGAGGCAAACTCTTACTCCATTACTCGTTTCGTACTCTAAACTTTACTCTCAGTTGTACGAAGCGGATCTGGTCCGTCCATACTACGTTACTCCGTTCAAACCACCATTCCCGTCCTGGTTTAACCTGAACGCGCATTGTGATTATCACGGTGGTTCCCCTAGTCATTCTACAGAGAAATTCCTTGCTTTCAAGAAGTTTGTGCAGAGTCTAATCGATTCTGGGATACTGAAGTTTGAAGAACGAAGTGTAGCTGCTAACCCATTGCCTAATCACGGGAACAAGGGAGTGAATGCTATTGAGGAGTACTCCACTAGGAAGGTTAAGGAGAATGTGTCAGAAATCAATTCTTCTTTGCGGTGGATATTTCAGCAATTGTGCATGGCCCACTTGATCGACAAGGGCATGGTAGTAGTACAGAAGAGATGTGGAGTGTACTGTGAATTCCATCAGGATGGAAGACACAACATCCAACAGTGCGATGAGTTTAAGAGATTGGTGCAACAATTGATGAATGACAAGCAAATAGAGTTCTTTGAAGAGGCTACAGGAAGGAAGGGGTCAGATGTACATATGATGGACATCCCCAACATTAAGTACGAGAGGGACAACCCTTTCGTCCTCTCATCCAGGCCAGAGGGTGCAAGTTTCTCCCAAGGAGAAACTAATAAGGTGACTCCCAAGATCATCATCTCAGCACCATCCCCATTCCCATTCAAGGATATACGGCAAACTCTCTAGAACTATGCTGTAAATGTGACCATACCAGAAAAGCTAGAATCTGGTAAAATAAAAGAGCAGAAGGCTGAAGAAGAGGCTACACCGAAAGACGAGCAAGACAAGAGTGATGTGAATGTTGGTGAGGTGGGCTACTTCATGAGGAGTGATAGATGTTACTCCTCAAAAACCTTGAAGGCTGCTGAAGTTGCCAAAGATAAAGGAAATGATACATCAGTTACCCCAGCGCAGATATTCGTGAGGAACCACCTCCTAAGATAAATGAACCAGTAACCGAGGCTCAGGCCAAAGAATTTCTGAAATTCCTGAGACATAGTGAATACATCATAGTGGAACAACTACGAAAGCAACCGGCAAGGATTACAGTGCTAGAGTTGCTCCTGAGTTTAGAAAAACACCGCGAGGCACTCCTAAAAGTGCTAAACCAGACTTTTGTACCCCAAGATATTTCTGTATCAAAGTTGGACAGGATAGTGGGGCATATCACCGCCTATAACCATATAACATTCAGTGATGACGAGATCTCTGAAGGAGAAATGGGGTCCACCAAGGCTCTCAACATCACAACCCACTGCAAGGGGTATGTGTTACCGGGGGTATTGGTTGACAACGGGTCAG
This sequence comes from Hibiscus mutabilis, assembly GCA_019671005.1. Taxonomy (NCBI): domain Eukaryota; kingdom Viridiplantae; phylum Streptophyta; class Magnoliopsida; order Malvales; family Malvaceae; genus Hibiscus; species Hibiscus mutabilis. Next base: position 7,412,673 of record CM033733.1, on the reverse strand, counting down.
CATTGAACGTACTACCTATGGTGACTCTGCAAAAGCAACTGATTGATGATTCTCACCTAAAGCCCTGTCATAACTCCGTGAGAGCCTTTGACGGCACACAAAGAGGAACACTTAGAAGGATTGAGGTGCCTCTATTGATTGGACCGACTGAGTACGTGATCGACTTCGTGGTGGTGGACATAAAACCGTCCTACAACTACTTATTAGGAAGGCCATGGATCCACTCTGCAGGAGCCGTCCCCTCATCACTGTATCAGAAATTAAAATTCGTGATCGAAGGCAAGTTGGTCACAGTGGAGGCAGAGAAAGAGATCATTGCTTCGGTGACATCAGATGCCCCATACATTCAAAATGATGAGGATGCTGCTGAATGCTCTTTTCGAGCATTAGAGCTGGTGAACGCCATATTCGTCGCGGAAGGTAATCGGATCCCCTACCCCAGGTTATCTAATTGCACCAAGATGACCGTTGCTGAAACTTTGGGCCGATGAGCCAAAGCAAGAATGGCTAGGGAGAAGATTGCAACGGAGCCTACGAGCTAGGAGTGTAATAACTAAGAAGGACCGTTTCGGGATGGGTTACAAGCCAAGTGTCCAGCAAAGAAAGGAAGAATAAAAGAGAAAAGAAGAACAGAGAAGAACCAGATTTAAGGGAGAGAACATTCCATGGAGACCAATGTCTTTCCCTAGTTTGAAAAATACTTTTGTCTCTAGAGGATTCTGCCGAACAGGACAGGAGGTCGAAGAAGCAATTAAGGAAAATGACATACTCAACGAGAAAGAAATGTTTAGTGATTCACTTGAGGGGATGTCTATCAACATGATAGCTGGGAATGACTCTGACAACAGTATGTTGACCAGCATTCGCCCCTGCCGCCCCGAGGAGACTCTTGATAATGGAGCCACGTTGATCTACCTGTGGATTTTAGGACTAGATTAGAGTAATGCTCCGAATCAACCCTTTTGTTTTGACCCATAAACAATGAGGATCTTTTGTATAGGGCACCTATGTTAACTTTTTGTTTGAAATGAAAAGATATCTTCCCCGTTTTCTCAAATGGCAAACATCTCATTTATTTCATTCATTCACCTCATATAAAACCATTCTCTTCCCAATACATTCGTTCTCATTTAATGCAGGTCTCCCATAATTAACTGTATGAATGATGCTGAGTCCAATCTCGAAGTAGATTTTGAATGCCTCAAGATCTCAGCAGGAATTGAAGAAGAGGATGATGAGATAGAATGCGAGGTCCCTGTAGAGCTGATGAGGATGATGGCCAACGAAGAGAGGCAAATCATGCCCCACCAAGAAGAAACAGAAGTTGTAAACTTGGGGACCGAAGAAAAGAGAAAAAAAGTAAAGATCGAGACTACATTTTCCTCGAAAACCAGGCACGAATTGATAGCCATACTCCAAGAATTCAAAAATGTTTTCGCTTGGAATTATCAAGATATGCCGGGTTTGAATACTGACATAGTGGTACACAAACTGCGGACAAAACTAGAATGCAAACCAATACAGCAAAACTCAGGAGAATGAGACCGAACATGTTGTTAAAAATCCGAGAAGAGGTGAAAAAGTAGTTTGATGCTGGCTTCTTGGAAGTGGCCAAGTACCCTGAATGGGTTGCAAACATTGTGCCAGTACTGGAGAAGGATGGGAAGGTCCGTATGTGTGTAGATGATAGGGATCTCAACTGAGCTAGCCCTAAAGACAGCTTCCCTCTGCCACACATTGACACGCTAGTTGACAATACCTCGGGACACTCATGGTTCTCATTCATGGATGGCTTCTCGGGGTACAACCAGATAAAGATGGACTCGAATGATATGGAGAAAACCACATTCGTGACCATGTGTGGCACATTTTGTTACAAGGTAATGCCTTTCGGACTCAAGAACGCAGGAGCGACTTATCAAAGAGCGATGGTGACTCTTTTCCACGATATGATGCACAAAGAAATAGAGGTATACGTGGATGATATGATCGCTAAGTCCCGAACAGAAGAAGAGCACATGCAGACCTTAAGAAAACTATTCCAAAGACTACGGAAATACCAGCTGAAGCTTAACCCATCTAAATGCACCTTTTTCGTTACGTCTAGAAAACTCTTGGGGTTCGTAGTGAGCAGAAGAGGGATTGAAATCGATCCGGATAAGGTAAAAGCCATCTAGGATCTCCCACCGCCCCATACTCAGAAGGAAGTTCGAGGCTTCCTGGGGAGGCTAAATTACATCTCTCGTTTCATCTTCCAGTTAACGGATAGGTGTGACCCAGTCTTCAGACTACTTAGATAGAATAATCCCGGTGTCTGGGATGAGGAATGTCAAGAGGCCCTAGAGAAGATTAAAAGCGAACACAGGGGCAGAAATGAAGCCCATTGAGATGCAGACTTTTGAAAGGCCGGCTCATTGTTCTAATGTGCAAGAAGAGATAAATGGCAACCCATGGTACTACGACATCTTGCAGTATGTCAAGTTTCAAAAATATCCCGAAGGGGCAAATGACAATGATAGAAAAACACTCAGAAAAATGGCAGCGGGATACGTTCTGGATGGGGAGATCCTATATAAAAGAGGCTATGATCAGACATTATTGAGATGTGTGGATGCCCGGGAGGTGAAGGAGATTCTGGTAGAGGTACACGATGGTCTATGTGGGACGCACGCCAATGGATTATCTATAGCCCGAAAAATTATGAGATATGGCTATTTCTGGTCGACCATGGAGGGAGATTGCATCGATTACGCCAGGAAATACCACAAATGCCAAATTTATGCCGACCAGATTCATGCTCCTCCGTTACCTTTATACACCATGAATTCTCCGTGGCCTTTTGTAGCGTGGGGTATGGACGTCATTAGGCAGATTCACCCGAAGGGTTCCAACGGGCACCATTTTATTTTGGTTGCCATAGACTACTTCACTAAATGGGTCGAGGCAGCATCTTATGCCAACATCACAAGGACGATGATGTGCAAATTCCTAAAGAAGGAGATCATTTGTCGATACGGTTTGCTGAAACGGATTATCATCGACAACGCTTCCAATCTGAATAACAGAATGATGATGGAGGTGTGCAGCCAATTCAAGTTAATGCACCATAACTCCACAGCCTATCGCCCTAAAATGAACGGGGCAGTGGAAGTAGCAAAAAAGAACATAAAGAAGATCATCGCGAAGACGACGGATACCTACAAGGATTGGCACGAGAAGCTGTCATTCGTTCTTTTCGCCTATAGGTCATATGTTCGCACATCGACAGGGGTAACGCCCTATTCTCTACTGTATGGCACCGAAGCAGTACTCCCCATTGAGGTTGAGATTCTATCGCTCTGGGTCCTAAATGAAGTAAAATTAGAAGAATCCAAATGTGTGCAAGCCAGATTCGACCAGTTGAATCTCATCGAAGAAAAGAGGCTAAAGGCCATTTGTCATGGTCAAATGTACAAAAAACGGATGATACGGGCATACAATAAGAAGGTGCGCCTGAGAGAATTTAGAGAGAGAGATCTGGTGCTTAAGAAGATCCTCCCGATTCAGAAAGATTCTCGGGGAAAATGGATGCCCAACTGGGAAGGGCCATACGTTGTCAAGAAGGCCTTTTCAGGAGGAGGATTAATCTTAACCGAAATGGATGAAGACGAGTTGAAAAATCCTGTAAATTCTGATGCCGTCAAGAAATACTATGTTTGAAAAAAAAGAAAAAAAAAGAAGAAAAAAGAAGAGATGTAGAGCGAAAACCCGAAAAGGCGTTCCAAACCAAAAACCAAAAATGGAGAGCTCAAGGCGAAAACCCGAAAAAAGGGCATCTTGAAGCAATAGAAGGATCTGAGTCGAAAACCCGTAAAGGGCGACTCAGATAAATTTAGAGGTTGGACCTCCAGAGAGAAGAGTCGTCCCCATGAGCCCCATGATGAAGAAGCTCCAGGCAAAGATTCTACTCTGGTTGATAGGATCATGCATCATTCATACTGTGGATACTGAGAGGTTTTGCATTTCATGATGGGTTTTTTCTTTTCCTCATGCTTGCCATGACCATCTCAAAATTGTTCCAAATCCTTAATCATAATAAAATCACATTTTTGAGCTCTCATTCATTGTCTTCTTGTTATTTGCCATAAACATCATGCAAATGAGTTAACATAGGCTTATGATAAACAAGAGATTTCTGAGCATTGCTATGATCTAACCCTGAAGATGCAGGTGATTAGAAAACAGTATTAACCTTACTCTCTAGCTGCCTACATGGTGTATGTTGAAATGGGACGAACGGAAGGCTTCGAGCACCAGGGTAAGATGACTAATGGCACATGCCCTGCTTGTTTAAAGAAAGCATTCGAGACGACAAAGGAGATTTCCCAGGTGAAAACCTGGAAGGGCACCTAAAAAAAATACGAAACAAAAAAAAAACCTCTAAAGTGAAAACCCGAAAGGGCACTTAAGAACCCCAAACCAAAAATTCAAAAAAAAAGGTTGGAATGGCTGAACCCGACAGTGAAGTGGGGTATCGCCACTAGAAGAAGAAAAAAAGAGAAAGCAAGCAGCGGAAAGTCGAGATTGACTGATGGCCGAAGCAGGCTCACCAAGATATTGACACTCATGCATCATGAATAGTTAGACATCCCTAGGATTAGGAGCATGCTAACTCATTTGTCATAACGTTTTATCTATTCTAGACAGGTATTTACAGATTTAAAGAAGCATTGGTAGCCATTTTGGCGTGAATCCCAAATGTGAAGGCAAATGTTCTATATAGGAAAGGGCCTATATTTTCAAGTGTCCGCAGCGAGGGGTTCTATATGGGAAGAATCCGCCGCTCCGAGGTTTCAGGAGCTGAAAGTTCTATATAGAAAGGACTGACAGCTCCAGGGTGAAGACTAGCAGTTCTATATAAGAAGAACTCACAGCTGAAAGAATTCACCCATGACACAAAAGGTTTTATATAGGAAAAATCCGTTGTGTCGAAGGCGAAGAGTCCTATATAGGAAAAGCTTCAAGCTTTACTGTCTCAGAGTGAGAGGTTCTATATAGGAAGAACCCGTAGCTCCTAGATTTTAGAAGCTAAAAGTTCTATATAGGAAGGACTGGCGGTTCCAGGGTTTGAAGACTAGCAGTTCTATATCGGAGGAACTCCCAGTTGGAAGAATCCATCCGTGGCGCAGAAGGTTTTATATAGGAAAAACCCGCCGCGTTGAAGGCAAAGAGTTGTATATAGGAAGGACTCCAAGCTTTACCGTCTCGAAGTGAAACGTTATATATAGGAGGGACTCATAACTCGAGGCTTCAGAGTGAAGGGTTCTATATAGGAAGAGCTTGTAGTTCCAAGATCGAAAGGTGAAGAAGTTCTATATAGGAAGAGCTTACAAGCCTAAAGATTCAGCTAAAGAATAACGGAGAGTTCCAGAAGAACACGTGATTCCAAAGCCACTAACAGGGAAGTCGGATAAAAATGGGTGCTTATGATCTTTGCTTTGTTCCTGTTCCACAAGAACAAGCAAAGAGGGGCAACTGTAATCACCCATTTTTATCCGGTGTATAAACATTGTGTTAAGTTATGTTAGTTTAATAATTTACATATCATTATTGCATGTATACGTAATATATTTTACGTATGATTAATGTACGCCAAGTGTGTGTGATGTGCTATGTATGCATTAGTAATTATTATGTGCATGTCTATATATGTTTACATGTGTGTATAATTAAAGTCCTTATTACTACGTATACGAATGAGTATTGCATGAATTGTATGTATTATTATTATGCGTGGTCGTGTGCGAATGTGTTTTGTCATGATTGTATGTATGTGTACGTAAGTATGTATGTGTATGCTATATACGTATGTGTCCATGTACGTGTACGCTTGCATGTATGTATATATATACGCATTATTATTATTAGTATTATTATTATTATAAACAGATAAAGTATCAAAACCCAAAATAATAAATTAATTAGATATCCAGCCTATATGCAAATATTAAGACCCAAGAGTTTTACATCAGGCCTGAACCGGCCAACCCATATCCTAAAAAACCCTACCCATATCAGATAATAAAACCCTGTGCCCTCCTTTTATCTTGCACAGCTGCACGAGGGCCGTTGGATCAGATCTAGATCCAACGGCCACAGTTGAAGCATAAAGGCCCCTCATCTGCCGCGTGAAACCCACGCGCGGGCTGTTGGGTTCTCCACTCGCACGTGTGAGACACGTGGAAGGCTGACCATCTTCCCTACGCTACGTGGCATGATCCCAGACCGCTACATCATTTCCAAGGTCCCATCTCAACCGTCTGATCATCGAGCCTTTCTAACCGTTGGATCAGATCTGATCCAACGGCTAGGAATGGTTGTGGCAATGATAATCATTTCATCTCCCAAGACGCCAGTCCACGTAGCTGAACGGTCATCTTCCCTATGCCGCCGTACCAACCACCAAGCATGACCGGGCATGCCAAAGACACAAAGAAATGTAAAGGCGTCAGAATAAAATCAGATCGAAAATATATCTTATGTACTAGTTTTTACCAACCAAAAAAGTAGAGAGGATATATGTATGAAAGGTTGTAAGAACAATTATTATCAACCTATTTTTCAGAAATACATAAAAGATCCCATCCTCTTGTTCATCTTTCAAACACAAAAAAACGCAAAGGTATCTATTCATCTTTAGTGTTGCATGCATGCATATACTCTAGAGATAACATAAAAAGGGAGAAGAGTTGAGAGGTCCTTTACCCTCGCCAGTGATAAGCCACATCAGTTTCCAAAACTGAACATGGTGAACTGAAAAGAGGGTAAGGTTCCTTTTGGTCTCGTTTTTAAAAAATGGCTTTCGCTTTCGAATCTTTTTAGATCTGGGATAAAGGGGAGTCTTTTCTTTGAATCCAAGTTTGGATTCGGGTTTGGGTTGAAGCAAGGGTTGTTTTGGTGGTTTTTTAGGTTCGTCGGCGCCGACTAGCAGCGGCCGGCGACAGAAGAGACGGCAGTTGGCTTTCGGTTTTTGGGTTTATAAAAGGTTTGAGGTTTAGGTTTGAAAGAAAATGAGATAGTGGGGGTTCTATATCTTAGAGCTTAAAAAAATTAAGAAAAATAAAAAGGGGAAGCCGGTTGAGTGGATTTATAGGCAATCCTCTTTTGTAAAATGGTCTAATTGCATCATAAACCATCTCGCGTTTTGGGATTTTTCAAAACGGCCTTGCCCCTTAGGTTAAATCACAAACCTAGTCCCTCTTATCTTTCAAAAATTTCCAATTTCGTCCCGAAATTATCCAAAATCAGCGTTTTAATGGTAAAATTACTCCTTTAGTCACTCCGCATTTTCAAACTTTCCATTTCGAGCTTGCTGCATGGACTTTTTACAGCTTTAGTCCCTTTAAGTTTAATTCGGTTTATAATTGAATCCTAAAATGTATTCTTTTTTCTTTCGTTTCTGCCCTTTTGTTATTCATTTATTTTATTTTAGTCCTTTTCAGTGTTTCAAGTAATTATGCCATTTAACTTTTATTATGTTTTAGGTATGTTGGCACTGTTTTAGCATGTTTCTATGTTCTTTTATGATACAAGTTTAGTTTGTGATATCATGCCTTTCTGTGTTTTAATTCATTTGTGCATCATGCCTATATATGTATACTTTAGGTGTTGTCTTAGTTTCTTTGCATGTAACATGTTTTTGTATGTTAACGTGAACCTCTATGTCCCTTCTTGTTTAGGCTATATATTAGTGTGTTTTATTTTGTCACGTATAATACCATGTTTTTATTTTATGTATGTAAATTACGTCATGTATCAAGTGCTAAATACATGTTCGCTTTTTTGCTTAGATTTATTAGTACCGTGCCATGTTATATGAATGTCATACATATTTTGCATTGGTGTTTTCTTTATGTTTTCAAGCATGTTATAACCAATTAATTATTTTTTGGAAGAATTTTTTTTCTTTTTTGGGTTTATATTCTTGCTATGTTTTTAACCCGATATGATATGTTTTTGTTACTCATGTATTTTATTATTTTCGTTTAATATTATGATATCCATGTCTTTTAGGTTTTTAGTACCACGTTAAGGTGAATGTTTGTTTGTTTATCATTTGTTTTGGTTAACTTTGCATAATGGAATATATAATGTCAATGCAGAGCCCTTTTATCCGAGCATAAATGGGGCCAATATCAGGTGTAGTGATAGTGGTTGGACATTTACTCTCGGATAATGGGGCCTTTAAAATCTACTCGCACTTATAATTGAATGTTAATCAAATCGTCACTTTAATCCGGAAAGTTTAATTTTAATTAAGCAGTAATTATTAAAGTACCAATTTTAGGCGGTGTGGGAGTGCTAATCCTTCCCCATCCGTAACCGACTCCCGAACCCAAGGTTTTCAAAATCTCTGGTTTTTATGGTGTTCGGCCTACCTAAGTGGCCGGTGGCGACTCCAATTTTTAAATAAAACGCGGTTTTTTTAAAACCCCCACAGAATCAACATTTTATATCCAAAAGACAACAAAAACTTCGAAACACGTTTTTTAGCGAACGGGGCATCGCTACATGCATGACAAAAAATACCAAAGTTTTAAGACGACAAAATTTGTCAAAAGGCATGTTTGCATGCATATTTCGGGCGAGAAATAAGTTTATCTCTAATCAATTTAAATTAATTTTAAGATAAATAATAAATAAAAGAGACAAATCATTATAGTGTTATCTTTTGGAGAAATTATGGTCATGTTTGGTAAATAGCAGTTTGAACTAAAATTAGAGGTCCGGTCAAGTTTGCTAACTTTGATGTTTGGTGAATAGCGGATTAGAATAGCAGATTGGGGTAAAACCTCTAATTTAAAAAAAAAACTGCTAATAAGAGCTTTTTGAAATTAGATGCTTTGACATAATAGTTATAAAAGGCTCTTTTACCCTTAACAATTATCAAAAATCTCCAAATAACCTAAATTTAATCTTTTCTATTTTAATTCTTCACCCTATGTATTTACATTGTGACATTTGTAAACTAATATTTTTTTTATTTTTTCTTTTTATTGTCACATATTTATATTTGTATTTAAATTTAATAATTAATTAAATTATATTAAAAATAATTATATAAATTATAAATTAATATATAGATCATTCGAATATGCTGAGTAATGTTAGATTAAAAAATTATTTTTTATAATCTAATTAATATTAATAGATACAAAATATTAATAACTAATAAATTATTCGAACAAGTATTGAATATAATCATGTCCTTATATGTTATTTTGCTTGTTTAAATAATCAAACTTCTATCAGCTACCAATTAATTTTATCAAACACTTTTATACAATCAGTTAATACAATCTGCTACACAAATCAGCTAATGTAATCCGTTATCAGCTATCCGCTAATTGCCAAACAGAGCCTATATTTTTTAAAAATATATTTCGATCAACACTATAAAAAGGATCATCTCTAAACTATTCATCAAAAGTTTATAAATTTAGAGCTCCAAAAATTGAAGTTTGAAGAGAAGATTTTGAAGACCGGGAATTCTAAAAAATTATAGAAATATATATATATATATATATAAGAAGAGATTTGGAATCTTTCAAATTCTTTTTTTAAGATAAATTATGTATTTGATTGGTTGATCTCATAGATAATATGATGGGAAAGACCCATAACATAACTTCTCGTTGTTTAATGTTGTTCAACCAATATAAGAAAGAAAAAAATTACTTTCTAGATTGAGTATCGACGATTTTTGAGACGGGTTGCATCTACCTAAGATCAAGTACGGATAAGAACAAAAATAGGATCAAACATTTGAGAGTAGACTTATTAAATATTTAAATTTAAAAATTAGAGGAAAACAAAGCTTATTGAATGACATTTAAATTTAGAAGGACATAAATTGTCAATAAACAAAAAATTAAGAAGTGTCCCCTTCCAACTGTAACGTAGTTCTGTCCCCAAGTCTTGATGACTCTTTGGGAAGATAAAAAAAAAATGATTTTCTTTGTATTCAAGTTCTGGGAATTGAGTGAGAGCTCGTCCAGTAAGCTGGACGGTTATTTTTCAGCTGAGGAAGTGTGGACGGCCATCAACACAGTAGATGGATCCCGCGCCATAGGCCCGGATGACTTTAACCTATTTTTTATAAAGATATTGGCATGTATTGAAAGAGAAAGTGATGAATATTTTCCACAGTTTCTATCATGGAAATTTGATCGATGCATCAATAAATCATTCCTTTCTCACATTGATGTCGAAGGTCGCATCTTCAGAGTGTATTGAAGATTTCATACCAATTAGTTTGGTGGGTAGTTTGTACAAAGTTCTTTCAAGAGTGCTTTCAAGAAAACTTGTTGATTGCATCAGTGAGGTTGTTGGAGAGACCCAGTTTGCTTTCAAGGCCGGAAAATAAATTGTTGATCGTGCCTTAATTGTTAACGAAACTATCGTTTATTTGAGATGATCTAACAGGGAAGCGGTGTGTAATCACTCATTTTCGTCCGGATAATATAAAATCAATTAAAAATATAAAAAGAGCTCAAACCATTAAAGTCTAATGTCCGTTACATTACTATTACCCATTTACACCCTTTACTCAATTATATAACTATCTCAACACCCCTCCTAAGCCCAAAATTAAACCTAGCCCAATACCCATTACATAATTTGTAAACCATAATACACTAAGAAACCCTAGTCGCCAATCACTATTATACTTTTGTCGTCGTCGTCATCGCCAATGACAAAAGTCGTCTTTTTATGCACCCAAACAGTCGTTAACGCCTCTATCAGCTGTCATATTTTTGTCGGTCGTCACCATCAATTCTGGCAACAACCCTAAACCAGGCCTCAAAATAAAACCATATCCTAAAAAATACTTTATCCCTAAACCAAAACCCAGAATTCAACCCTAAACCTAATAACCTATTCAGCCACCAAATCCAACAGCCCACCATACCTCTATTGTCACCCTCACCCATACCAACTATCATCACCACCCACCCTAAGCCTTAATCACTCGGCCGACAAACCTCACGAAATTCAAAAATTTTAATGAAGCATGACCAAACCTGAGCTTGATTCTTCTATAAATCAATGATTATTTGTAACAACAAAGGGAATTTTTAGAGACTGAAAACAAACAAAAAACAAAGAGAAGAGAAAGAAAAAAAAAGAAAAAAATCTTTGTCAATTTTTTTTCGAATCAAAATAAAAAGATTACTTTCAGAGACATTTTTCTTTCTTTCTATTCGAATCCAACAACCCACCATACCTCTACTGTCACCCTCACCCATACCAACTATCATCACCACCCACCTTAAGCTTTAATCACTCGGCCGACAAACCTCACGAAATTCAAAAATTTTAATGAAGCATGACCAAACCTAAGCTTGATTCTTCTATAAATCAAGGATTATCTGTAACAACAAAGGGAATTTTTAGAGACTGAAAAAAAAAACAAAGAGAAGAGAAAGAAAAAAAAGAAAAAAAATCTTTGTCAATTTTTTTTGAATAAAAATAAAAAGAAAACTTTCAGAGATAAATTTTTCTTTCTTTCTATTCGAATATAAAAACGGAAAGAAACTAGGGTTTACCTTCATTTTTGTGCTACTGTCGAATAAGGCGGTTGAGGTTGTGACGCCGAGAAACTGCATCATTTCTTTTTATCTCCTCGCTTTCCCAATAAAAGGTTTTAAAAAAATTGAGTTTTTAGAAGAAATTCAAAAAAATATTTAGATTTTGGTTTTTTATATCTAAACAAAACGGGATTTTGTTTTAAAAATCTGAAGTTAATTTTGAAATCAGGGGAAAAGAAGGGTCGATTAAGGGTGATTTTAGGATTTCATCGACGCCAGCAAACGACGACCGATGATTGTCTACAGTGGTTAGGACGACGGAGATGTGGCCAGGATCTGGGTTTGGTGAAGAGCACCATGAATTTGGAAGAACAGTTCAGAGAAAATAGATGAGAAGAGTTTTGATCTGTTTTTGAGCTTTGAAAACAAATGGGTTTTGTTTTTGGAAAAAAACTTTGATACACAGGCCGTGTAAACTTTAGTTTACACGTGCCTTTTAGTTTTAGGGGTTAGAGTTTTAATTTAGGGTTTAAGGTTTAGGGGTTTAGGGTTTAAAATTTAAGGTTAGTGTTTAGAATTTAGGGTTTAGAGTGTGGGGTTTAGCCTTTTAGGGTTAATGTTAAGAATTTAGGATTTGGATTTTTATAGTGTAAATACACAGGCTTGTGTAAAATTAATTTTATACAGCCTGTGTATCAAAGTTTTACCCTTTGTTTTTATTTCGGTTTATATACAAGCTGTTAAAAGAGTTATTTACCCATTTAAACCCTTCCGTCCCTAAATATTCATTGCCACGGTCCTTGGACCTTTTCAAAAGCTTACAATTCTGTCCCTATTTCGTTAATTTCAGTCTAATGACCAGTGGCATAATTACCGTTTCGGTCCCCATCCTTTTTTCCTTTTAATTTCGGTCCCTTTATACGCATATATATTATTATATTTATGGTTTTGTATATATTATATAGTATATCATATATATATATATAGTGTTTACGTATGTAATATATATATATATTATAGAGTTTTTCTTTTTTTGTCGTATAACATATATTATAGTTTTGTTATTACTTATATATATTATAGCTTTATATACTGTTTCTCTCTACATTTATATGATTTGTTACGCATTGAATATACGTATGTTATAGTCATATATGTTTATGTTTATGTTTATATATATTGGGTCATATTTGTAGTACATTTTCATTACATCATAGTGTTTTGTTTGGTCGTTATCTATGTATCATGCTTTGTTAACGTTGCATTCGGACTTATTAATTGTTGATGCGGTGTCCCATTATTAGAGAGTAATTTTGGCTAGTACTGGAGGCAGCGGTGGTGGTCTTTGTTTATTCTTCGAGTAACGGGGCCTTTAAAATTAACTCGCATAAATAAACGAATCTTAAATCAAATTAAATCCGAACTCCAATTTCCAATATTAAGACAACTCGTAATCGACTAGGTATTGATTTCGGATGTCGTGGGGGTGCGAACCCTTCCCTACAAGTAATTGACTCCTGAACCTTTTTTTCTCTCTGATTACTTTTTTGGTGTTCAGTCTACCTTATCCAAGTGACTGGTGGTGACTCCATCATTTTTCAAACTCAAAAAACCACTTCTTCCAAGTGACACCGGGGAATTTTCAAATTAGTCGCTATAGCATGGCGACTCCGTTGGGGACAAATTTTTGTTCTTTACAAAAAAGAGTCAGGTCACAAGTCGATTACCCTTTGCCTTAATAATTGGAAATTATGAAATTCAATTCTAATTTAATTTAATATCCTTTTATGAATGCGAGTTAATTTTAACGCATTTTAAAATTTGACATATAAACCCGTTCGTTTAAGTGAGGGAAAATGCTAGTGCTTTCGTGAGGATATCATTCCTCCGTATGGGCCTAGCAAGTACCTTCGGGGCTCGAATACTCTATGTTTTCATGAGAATATCGTTTCTCCATATGGACATAGATGAATGGGTCCCCCTGAATTGAACTCGATTGAAAGGAGCCTATTGCTACCCTTAGTAGGGGATAACGAGGACAGTTCGGGTACCCTTTTAGCACCAAACCTGCATGTAGAGAATCATAAGTGACCATCCTTTAGAGCCATGTGGTAACCCTAGAAAATTATAATATCATGCGAACATGGTTTATCTTGTGCTAAAGCATGCGGGTAGATACCATGATACATAGGATTTATTTTTCTGTAAATGAAGCATGTTGGGTGGAAATCATGTCGGATAGATTTTTATTATGTGCAATAATTTTCTCTCATTTCCTTTTGATTATTTAATTAGTACTAACTTGTGTTTTCTTTTGACATTTGACATTTACATCACATTAACATACAATATTCATTCTCATTATAATTGCATGACATTATAATTTCATTTACATTGCATCATCATAAGGTATTGACTCGTGAATGGTGGACAATTTTGAAAGCGATCAAAAATCAAGAAAAAGAACTAGTAACCTAGATATCAGTTAAATGCAATATTAAAAGGTTGCAAATTAATCTCGCATGTTTGTGAGTGTTGTTCCAAGAAAGCCATGTCTAAATCAATACATTTGCATTTAGGGCATTTACCTTGCATTTATATGCATTCATTTTGGAGGCATCGAGACTGACTTTTGGGATGTTCTGTGACAGTGATACTGGATATAAAGAAAAAATCCAATCGATTCAGCACCCTTATAGAACTCGACAAAAAATGGTGAATGAAGACAAATTGGACAAAATTGAGTGAACTCAAGAGGAAATTCAAGCAGATTTGGTTAAAAAGTTAGAGGATCAGATAGCTAAGGCCCAATAGGATATGAAGGAACAGTTCAAGAAATATCAACAAGACATACTATGCCAAATAACGCAAATGCTAGGATTTAAGCTTCCCGAGCCAGGAAAGGCATCTGTTGTAAATCCTATGGAAAATCCCACTGATGGGAACAGAGGTCCTACATATCCTTCGGGTTTTACTCCTACTCATGCTAAGGTTCAACCTAACCCTCAAGTAATACTTTCTCGAGGGAAGTCACTACTGCATTAAGCCGACACCTCTTTCTCTATAAATCTACCCTCTATATCGGAAGTTAAGCCTGGGGGAAATCTAGCTAAAAAGTTTGTCTCAAAAATGGATCATTGATCGAAATTGAGAAACCAAAAATTGATACCTCAAAAGAGATCGAGGATCGTTGCAAGCGACTCGAAGAGAAAATGGAAGCTATGAAGGTAGTGGACACCTTTAGTAGATTTAATACCAATGAACTTAGCCTTGTCCCAAATTTGGTGTTACCCCTAAGTTTAAGGTCCCAAAATTTGAAAAGTATGATGGGATAAGTTTCCCATGTGCTTACCTTACCATGTTTTGCCGAAAGGTGACGGGATATGGTAGAGATGACAAGTTATCGATCCACTATTTTCAAGATAGTCTATTGGGATCTGCCACCAGATGGTATAATCAATTGATTCAACATCAAAATAAGTCATAGAAGTACTTGGCCAAAGCTTTCCTATAACAATACCGACATGTCAGTGATATGGTGCCAGATCGTTGGACACACATGAAGCAAAAGTCTATGAAAGCTTTAGGCAGTATGCACAACATTGGAGAGACATGGCGACACAAGTTCAATCCCCTCTGGGTGAGAAAGAGACGGTGGTCATATTTATCCAAACATAGGAGGGTTTAGTCTTGGATCGCCTTATAGGTAATGCGACTACCAATTTCACTAATCTAGTGCTATCCGATAAGCTCATTGAGAATACCGTCAAGAATGGAAAGATTGACAGTGAAGGTAGTTCATCCCACAAGAAGACATTATATGGGAAGAAAGACAATAAGGTAAACTCTTTGTATGTTTATAATGTTGATTATCCAAAGCCAGTGACGGTGATACAACCCAAAGCCGCATCAAGTTCCTAAGGTTCTTCGAACCATGACTTTGGTTAGAAAAAAAATACTAAGAAGATTGAGTTTACTCTAATACCAATCTCGTACGGAGAACTGTACAAATAGTTGTTCGATGTTTATATGGTGGCACCCTTCTACCAAGCACCATTACAACCTCCATTCCCAAAATGGTATGATTACAATGCGAAATATGTACACCATGATGAACAAGTGGACCACTCGATTGAGAACTATAAAGGCTTCAAAAAATCCATATAAAAGCTTATCAAGCTCGAGATCGTAGGTTTTGATAACCCGATTGGCCTAACTATTACTGCAAATCCCCTATTGAATCACACAGGTGGGGTGAATGCAATCTCTAAGGAGAACAACCAGGCAGTTAAAATAGATGTATTTGAGGTTAAATCTCTACTCAGTTGGGTTTGAAAGAAGCTATTTGATGTTGTTTGATCAGTCAAAGAGTGACAATACCCGAGGTGCACTTCGGTCCCTACTGTGAGTTTTATAACAAAGATGGGCACACTATCCAAGATTGATGTGAGTTCAGGGATCTAGTTCAAGCTTTGATGAACAACAAAGAAATTGAATTTTTTTAAAGAAATCAAAGAATCGAGAAAATAAATGTTTGAAAATTTTGCCATTGAGTTTGTATCCGCATCTACTCTATTGACGGCTTCAGTTTAAGCTATAATCCTAAGAATGAAGAGGTAAAAAAGAGTCAGGAGAAGTTCGGACCAATACATTTTCTTCCTCTAGATGTGACCTTCTTGTGAGGAGGGTTCGTCTATCCAATCAAGCAGTTTAAGACACAGTTTGGGAAAACAATTTAAAAGATGAATGAGAAAGAAGCTATAGAGAATTTTAGCATTGGCTTGATGCCACCGGAGGAGGATGCGAAAGAGGAAGACTAGATGAAAACTCACTCTTGCTTCTCGGGCTAGATGTTAAGCAACTTTGGCTACAATAGGTTTCTTTATAGTTTTTAATTTATTTCAACGTAATGCATATGAATCAAATCCCATCTGCTTAAGCCCGAAGGCAGTGGTAATCTTTTGTAAGGGCCTAAGACTACATGTTTTTAGTCAATGCAAAGGTGCATTATATTTTTTCTTAATTATCTCTTCATTTTGTGTACATATTTGTCCATTAGGTCCCCCATATATCAATTATAGGAGGGGTATGGATTTTAATATGAAGATTGATTTTGAGCCGCTTATGTCTAGTGAAAATTGAAAGCTGTAAAGATGATGAATATGTGACTTACATTCTAACTTAATTTGGTCAATTATTAAGGACCTCATAAGGGGGCAAATTAATGTGTTTAGGAAAACGACAAAAATTTTCCGTAAAAAAACAAGGTAAGAAAAGAAATCTCGGGGGCACTCTGCCATAACCCTAAGGTTGAGTACATAATAAGGTAGCTATGCTCCATCTACTCTATATCTTGGCTTCATGAGTGATTATTCAAATCATAACAAAGTTAAAAAAAACAAAGGAGATAAAATCCCGAGAGAGTATAAAACAAAAAATAGGCTTAACAAAAATGCACTCAAATGTTCAAAGCCTAGTAAAAAGGCATTTTGGATAAGAGTGTGGAAACTTTGGGGCACTTCGCTGTTGCAAACGAACAAATAAGGTAGCGATGCTCTATCCAAATCAAAAACCTTTGCTTTATGAGTGATGGTAATATTTTTAAATCATGACAATGCTGAGTAGCTTGGGGTTTTGATGTTTGTTCTATCATTTATTTTGAGCCAAAAGAATGTGATGAGTTGAATTCCCCAAAAAGGAAAGAAATGAGACAAACAAATAATAAAGGTGAAACCTACAAAAGGTGGTTCTAAATTGGTGAAAGACCAAAGTAACTCAAAAGGTACTTCACATCTTCAGATATCGACTCAGCTTTTGAGGTCTCCTAGACACATGATATGCTTGGGGCAATCCTCGGTAAGCCATTTCAGTGTTGTTCTTGCACTTGATATTCGGGGCATCTAATCTAGTTTGATATATTTATAATCTGAAAATGAAAAATCAAGTTTTCCCTAATAAGCATCTCACATTGAAATGAGAACATGTAGACCAAGATTTGTAGTGAAACAAAAGATTTCTCTGCATTACTTCACAAAGAATTTCAAAAGTAAAAAGACCGAAATCAAATTTACCCTCTGATTACACAAGAAAAGATTGTTTTGACTAAAGAAAGCACTCAAAAGTCGATATTCGCCTAAAGAGGTGACATTTTAGAAGAAGATGGTTAGACCCATAAGAGATTGGGGCATCATTGCATACGAGATGGCAAGAACCATTTGGCATGATAAAACTTGAAGAAAAACAAAACCAAGCAACCGATATGGCCAGTAGAAGTCGGGGCATCCCTTCGAAAGTTAAAATTGGTAACAAATGGACTAAATGTCACATTCATTAAATCACCATGCATTTAGATTAAGTGCATACATTACTCATCAAGTTAGGTGCATCCATGCTAAGTGCATCTACTTCACTCTAACATGAAAATAGGTTCAAGACAAAAAACCTCAATCGTGGAGGATAATAACATCCAACACCAAATGGTGAACCCTCAAGAATAAAGAAAGCTAAGCCTAAAGAGGACTTGAAACCTTAAGATAGAGGATAACAATGATGAAATTTAAACTTTGAATGAACAATTACAAACTAATGTTTACTCTTATTTTCAAATCTTATCTCTCCGTCAGTGGTGTAGCAGATCAACCCTTATCTTTAGATCATGCCTCTTCGTTAGTGTTGTAGCTTGATCAACCTTTATTTTCATATATTACCTCTCCATCGGTGGTGTAGTGGATTAACTTTTCTCTAGATCTTGACTCTCCGTCAGTGGCGTAGCAGATCAAAGCATCTAACTTAAATCGTGCCTCCTCGTCAGTGATGTAGCAGATCAAACTTTTTATTAGATCTTGCCTCTTCATCAATGTTGTAGCTTGATCAACTTAACTCTCCGATCATGCCTTTTCGTCGGTGTTGTAGCTTGATCAAAATCTAACTTTTAAATCATGCCTCTTTATCAGTGTTGTAGCTTGATTGAATCGACCTTCTTTTTTTGATCTAGTCTCGTCGTTGGTGGCATAACAGATCGAACTCATCTCTAGATCTTACTTTCTTGTCAATGGTCGAGCAGGTCACCCCAATTTACAGATTTTACTTCTCCAAGGTTGATGGAGTGGATCAACCAAAATATCAAATCTTTTATTTAAATTAACCTTTTAATTTTGCAATTTTAAATAAAACAAGTGGGAACTTATTTTGACATAATGTCTATAATTTTTGCAGATAGTATCTTTCTGATAAAATGATAAAGTAGATGAATCGACAGATCCTACCTCTCTATTAGTGGTGTAGCAGATCAACATATGAATTCTATTTTCTGAGAAGAAGGAAAATTAGATCAGCCAGATCTAGAAGAAAGGAGTTGTGCCAAGAAATATGAGTTCTGACTTGACCGAACAAAAATTGCTATATTTTAGTCTTTGCTCTATTCTCATTTCACAACAATGAGCAAATAGGGGCAGTTGTAATCACCCATTTCTGTCCAGATAAAATAAAACTAAGTAAAAACAAAAAAGAGCTCAAACCATTAAAGAACAATGTCCATTACATTACCATTACCTATTTACACCCTTTACTCAATTACATAACTAACCCAACACCCCTCCTAAGCCCAAATTAAACCTAGTCCAATACCCATTATGCAATCTAGAAACTCTAATACACCAAGAAACTCTAGCTGCGCTAGTCACCATTTTGCTTTTGTTGCCACCATTGTCGTCAGTGGCTACAATTGTCACCAGCGGTTGTTGTCGTCTCCATGCACCCAAGCAGCTGCTCACACCTCTATCAGTCATCATCTTCTCGTCGGTCGCCACCATCAACGTTGGCGACAACCCTAAACCAAACCCCAAAATAAACTATATCCTAAAAAAACCTTATCCCTAAAATAAAACATAAATTCAACCCTAAACGTAATAACCTATTCAACCACCAAATCCAACAACCTATCATACCTCTACCGTCACCCTCACCCATAGCAACCATCATCACCACCTACCACCTGCCCTAAGCCTCAACCACTCAGTCGACAAACCCCACGAAATCCAAGGACTTTAATAGATCATGACCAAACCAAAGCTTGATTCTTCTATAAATCAGGGGTCATCTACAACAACAAAGAGGATTTTTATAGACTGAAATCGAAAAAAATAGAGAGAATCTAAAACTCCAAACTTTACCAATCAATTCTTCCCCTACACACCTTTATTTTCAACCTTTGTTTCAAGAAGCTAAAATTCCAAACTTTGCCAATCAATTCTTTCATCCAAGGTCCAAGATTCAAGCATGTTAATCTCCATGTCCCAAGCTTCAAGAAAAGTATAATTTTATGGAAAAAGGGTAAGTTTTTATTTATGAGTTTTTGAAAGGTTTAAGTTTTAGGGGTTTCTATGGAGTTATCTCATGATTTTAAGGTTATATTTTCATAGATAAGATACCATGGTAGTTGGTTCAAGCTCTAATTTGATTTTTATGTTGGTATGGCATGTGAAAGAGGTTAAAATACAATTTTTCAGGCTTGAACAAATAGAGGAGTTAAAGGAGCAAAGTGGGTGAGCTTGATTCAGGATTTTGCTAAAATGTCAGCACATCTCTAACTCCTTTGATTCTTGAATATCATAAAGTAATTGTCTTGCTTGATTTTTTGGTTAAGATTGATATTTTTGGTGTTAAAGTAGCTTGAAGCCGTGTTAATGGTAAATATTGGATTAATTGTTGGTAATGAGTAAAAATAGAAGTAAACCATACTAAATAACTCTTATAATATGTAGGTTGGAGTTAAGGGGTTGAGGGTTACGTTTTGGGTGCTTGGGAAGTGATTTCTCAAGCCTTGGAAGTTATTTCTGGGTTTCGGTATCGGTACGCGAGGATCCTGTATGTATACCTTATGTTCTAAATGATAGACACGGGAAAAAATTAAAAGGAGTATCGGTATAGGCTGGAGCTGTATCGATACCCCTTGTTCCATTGAAATTCTGGTAGCTTAAAATAGTATCGGTATGTTTGGAGCTGTATCGGTACCTAAAGAGTGTCAATACACGGGGATCGTGTACCGGTACGGGGTTAACGGTTAACCTTTTCATGTGAAGCTGAGTATCGGTACATATAGGCTGGGTATCGATACATAGATAGGTGTATCAGTACTCGATGTTTGGTATCGGTACCCACTGGACAATCTGCCCGTAAATGTTAAAATTGAGTTTTAGGGGTTGATAATTTGGGGGCTATGGCTCAATGGGTTTCTAATGTGATAAAATGAATTGTAAAACTGGGAAGCCAAGATATAATCCCTCATGGATGAGAATAACGTGTAGTAGGTTAGTGATGGGTCAAGATAACTATGATGGTTAGTGTTATGCCTTGGGGAATTTGTGATGGCTTAACTTGGTGCCTTATACCTCTTGGTGAGGTTTATGAATACTCAAGGATCATGTGTTTCTTTATGTTGTATAAAAGAATCCGGATGTCATAGAGTCAGTAGTACGATACTTATATAAGGGGATGTGTACTTCGAGCTGAGTGAACAAGTACATCTGACGTATATATGGGCTTAATTATCTAGGTGCAGTTAGAAACCTATATGTGGCTAGGGTAATCCAAATAAGGTAATAAACTCGATAGGTTGAGTGAGCTCAAGTAACCTGATAGGCTGAGTGACCTTAGGTAAAGACTACTTGTGGCTAATATCATAAAAATATATGTGGCTATGGTGTTCTGAATATAGTCCATTTAACCTGACGGCTGTGTAAACATAGATAACCCGATGGCTGTGTGAAAGCGGGTAAGTAGGGATTCGTTGGCCATTATGCAAATAATGCATGGATGTGTTTATGTATAATGTGTGGATGTTATAGATGATGTCTTATGTACCCGATAGCTGAGTGATTAGAGTACGATATGTGTTAACTCGATGGGTTGTGTGAGCTCGAGTGCGTTGATGGGCTGTGTGACCTCGAGTATGGCAAAGCTTTATGAAACTTGTAAGACTTGTTGTAGACTTAATGATGCCTTAAGATAGGTGATCTAAGAACTTTACAATGTGTAGGCTAGATAATAGCTCATAGATAGTAAAGCCTTATCTATGCTCTCTAAACTATAATTATCTTGCATGCTTATTTTATGATAATCACAAATTATGGTAGAGTAGAAATATACCACTGAGCTTTGTTAGCTCAGCGTACAGATGTGTGAATTTTTCATACGTAGGTTGACAAGTCACGCCCCTTCGAAGGAGCACATCAACGAGGATTTCCCAGCATCATGTTCGTTTTAAAGTACAGTGTTTGTTATTTTAGTTTGGGCTAATGTATTCATAGGACCTTACCACTGTTGAGTTTGTAAATCTATTTAAACATATTTTGGTATACAGTGTTTTAAACTTGGAGCTCCTATTTTGTAAACATATTTAAATGCCTCTTTAATCACATGGATTTATGAATGATTTGATATTTTTGAAATGGCTAAACTTATCGTTTTAAATGGAAATTTGATAGATCAGATTTTGGTTAACCCAAATATAGCACTTTGGATCCAGATCGAGATCGGGGTTGTTAACCTTGTAAAAAGTATACATTTCATGCATTTTTACTTAGGTCATTGTTTGTTTTCAAGCTCATTTCATTGCATTTTGTTGCATTTAATTCACATAGTTGCATATGGTGGTGTTTGCTTGGTTGTTTTTATATGTTTGTGAAATTGGTGATGCTTTTGGGAAAGGTTTGTTTTGTGGTGGTCATGTGCAGGTGAGTTAAGGAGCATTGCTGGGAAAGGAAAATTTGTTGCAGCATTTTGGACGACATTTATGGGTGCACAAAAAGACAAAGAAAGAAGATGTTTTACAGCCTCCACACGTGATTCGACCAGCCTGCTGTGCCACACACGAAAAGGGAATATTCCCTAGGGTACATAAGGAATTAAGGGCATAAAACCCTAGGAGCCCCACTATATAAAGGAAAGGACACCCACAATTAAGGGGGGGCTAAAAAAAGGTGAGGTGTGAGCTAAGAAAGATAGAAGCAATAGGCAGTTGCTTTCCTTTCTCTCTCCTTGTCCTCCATTGTTGAAGCTCCAAGGGACGATCTTACTGGCCTTTGAGAGAAGCAGCAAGCTTCTGGTGGTTCACGACAGTCCAAGGCGGCTTGGGAGTTTCCTTTACTCTTAGTTGCTTCTTGTTCTTACATTTTTCTTTTATTCTGAAATGGGCTGTATTAAACGGATAAATTTGTATGATATTTGACCAGCCATGAACTAACTTTAAGTGGCTTAGGTTTATTGTGAATGATTATGTTTCTTGATTCAATGGATGCTTTTTCTATTTCTAGTTTCATATATGCTTTGTTCACTATTTTATTGACTTGGGTTTGTAAGAGCTTTCGAGTGTTAGATGTTACCTTTGTTTGATGCTTAATGGTCGATAAAGTTAAGCTAGATCTACGTGGACAATGGGGTTTGATGCTGAGAGGCAAAACCTTAACTCGCCTTAGAGATAAAGATATAGTTTCAACGACTAAAAGGAGTAGTACTTCAAGGATAGTAGCTTGCTAGGGTTCACACTGAGAGGTATTGCTGTAGCATTCTTGCTGTTATCTTCTTGCTAGAGATAGTTTAGAAACACATGTGTAAGCTCTATCGAGCATCTTATAAGCTGGAAAGTGTTAGTCATTCATGAAAACTAGGCATAAGATTCCTTGATAAACCCGGCCTGTCATCCCATTTGAGAGTTTCCACACGTGTGAGGATGTTCCTAATCTTATCTTTTCATCCCAGTTTTCATTATAGTTTTTGCTACAACATTTCTTCAATATGCTCATATCAACTCTTTCATTCAATATCTCATCTTTTTGCTTGAGTGCTTAAACTTGACTTAATTTACTTCCAATCCCTGTGGAGACGATCTTACTCATCACTATTATTACTTGTTTGATGTGTATACTTGCACCGTTTGCATATCATTTATAGTACATCACAGCACGCAACAAGTTTTTGGCGCCATTGCCGGAGATTGGCAATTGGTTATTTTGAGTTTAGTTTTTCACCATTTTATTTCTTCTTTTTAGTATAGCTTTATTTGTTGTTTTTGTTTGCCTTTTTGTAGGTGTTGTGCTGTTGCATGACCCGAAAGAGACCTAAAGAACCATCATCACCTTTCGTTCCTTAAATTGAACGTCTTTTTTGACAAAGAAAATAGTTACAAAGAGCTCGAAGAGCCATATTTGGAGTTCAAAATCAAGAACGTCAACCAGTTAAGAATCCTAATACTGCGGCAAATCAAGGAGTCATAGCTCACACACGTGCTATTAGAGACCATTTAAATCCTATTCTGGATAATCTCAACCCTGGGATTGTAGCTCATGAGATTCAAGCAGCCCAGTTCAAACTTAAACCGATAATGTTCAACATGTTGAACTCCATTGGGCAATTTGGTGGATTGCCTCATGAAGACACAAGACAATACATTCGTGCGTTCTTGTAAGTTTGTAATTCCTTTAGAAAACAAGGTGTGCATAAAGATGTGTTGAAGCTCAAGTTATTCCCTTATTCATTGCGTGATCGAGCACGAGCATGGTTGAGTGGAGTGCCCGCTGGTTCTATGGAGACATGGACAGATTTATGCAAGAGCTTTTTGCTGCAGTATAATCCACCCAAAATGAACGCCCAACTAAGGAATGATATTGCTTCCTTTTGTTAAGATGATGACGAATCGATGTACGAGTGCTGGAATCGATATAAGGGACTGCTTCGCAAATGTACGAATCATGGTTTTCATGTTTGGACGCAAGTTGTGATGTTCTACAATGGTGTTAATGTCCCAACGAGAATGATGCTAGATGCTTCAGTGAATGGAACTTTACTAGACAAATCGCCTGAAGAAGTATTTGATATCCTTGATAGAATAGAAAACAACGACTACCAATTTCCTACTTCAAGACTTGGAACATGGAGAAAAACTCATGAGACGCGTGAGCTTGATGCCAATGAAGCTGTTTCAGCTCAATTGTTAGCCATTACGAATATGTTGAAGAATCTTCAACGTCCTAATGAGGTGAAGAAAGTGAAGGTACCTACTGCTTGTGTTTGTTGTGATGGAAATCATTATGTGAGCGAGTGTCCCAAAAACCACGAGTCTACTAACTACGTAGGGAACTTTAATATGAACAATCACAACTGCTATTCGAACACATATAACCTAAGATGGCGTCAACATCCTAATCTTTCTTGGGGGAATCAAGGAAATGACAATGCTGGCAGCTCATCGGCAACAAAATCTAACTGAACCCCCAGGTTTTCAGCAAAATATGCCATGGAATAATCACAACAAGTGTTCAGCATCTTCATTGAACAAAAATTCTTTGAAAGCTACTTTCCAAGAATTTATGACGACTACGAAGGCTTTATTTCAAAACCACGCTGCGTCTATCTAAAGCCAAGGAACATTACTGCAAAGTCATAGTTCGTCTTTGAGAGCTTTGGAAACTCAAGTGAGGGGTTAAATCGTGCAAGCTTTGCATGTTCGACCTCAGGGCAATTTATTTAGTGATACTGAAGTCACTAAACCTCATGGCAAGGAGCAGTGTAGTGCACTCACCTTAAGGAGTGGCACCCAACTCAACAAAGAAGATAAGTTTGGGAGGAAGAAAGTGGATGATTCTAACCCTAAAACTACGCATGAAGAACCAATGTTGCAAGAGGATTCAACTCTTGAAGAGGATAAGAATAAGAGCTCAACAAGTGAACCTACTGGTGAAGGACCAAATATTGCTACAGCAAAAGATACCCCCCACCTGTAGAGAAAGAAGTTAGACCCCCACCACCCTTCCCTCAAATATTGAAGAAACAAAAGGAAGATCTTCAGTTCCATAAATTTGTAGACATACTTGACAAGTTGTATATCAATGTCCCATTTTTGGAGAACATTGACAAATTCCCACTTATGCAATGTTTCTCAAGGATATTGTCACAAAAAAAGAGGAAGGTTGAGAGGTACGAGACAATTACTACAGCAAAATAGTGCTACTCTGTGTTGAGTAAATTGCCACCAAAAAGGAAGGATCCAGGTGGCTTTATCATCCCATGCTCGATAGGTGATAACTATGTGGGGAGAGCTTTATGTGATCTTGGATCTAGTGTGAATCTAATACCCAAGTCAGTATTTATGAAGCTTGGTATGGGAAATGTAAGGCCTACCACTATTATTTTGCAATTGGCAGACCGATCCCATGTTTTTCTAGAATGGAGGATCGAAGATGTTGTGGTAAATGTGGACAGATTTGTTTTTCCAGTTGACTTTCTCATTCTCGATTGCGAAGCTGATGATAATGCGGCCATTATTTTGGGGAGACCATTCTTAGCCACCGGCCAAATTTTGATCGACTGTGAGAATGGTGAATTCACCATGAGAGTGGCTAATCAGAGGGTGACCATAAATGTCTTCAACACCTTCAAATATGTGGATGATTCATAAAAAGTCAATGTCTTCAGGATATGGATTCTATAGAAAATAAGGAAGCTGTAAAATTTTGCTGTAGCATTTTTTCGGAGGTTAAGGATTATTTAATGCTCAATGAAGATAATAATGAGGAGCTCGAAGAGTTTCCAAGGGAGGTGCAACAATCTAGCTTGCTCATAGTGTTGCGACTGTGAGAGTGCTTGGCAAAAGGGTAGAAAATGTGTTGGAAATGTATGAAAACAATGTCAAGACTAAGTCTTTTACGTGCAAGTATACACGGTCTTACAAGTAATATAATAATAAGTTGGTTATCAATCCCACAGGGATTGGCCAAAAGTTTTAATTGCTTCGCGTTTTTACTTTTCAAGGAAAAATATGGTATAAATTAAAGTTGGTTTTGGAAATATTCTAAAAGAAAAAATAGAAGAAAACAGTGTTGGCAAAGAGAGTTTCAAATAAGTGATGAGCATTGGCAAGAGATGCTTGGTTTTCATGCTTGGTTTTCATGCTGGCCTTTAATGATGTCTGTTTTGGCATTGTTTGCCGAGCAGATTCAAGTTGGCGTTGCCTCTCTCAATGGCAAAGCCCTAAATTAACTATTTAAAAACCTTTATATCTCTATAATGAAGTTTTTTCATAAATTAATTTGATTAAGTTCCAATCTATACTCATAAGGGGTAGAATCACTCCTGAAGTAAGTTCATCTACTTGAACATATTCTCTCGAAGCATCTCTCCTTAGTATCTGTCAACAGATCGTTGTCCCCTAAGTCTGTTAAGATATTAAGGTTCACTAGGCCAACAATGCCAGCTCTCGCTTGGCACAGTTATTATAAAATATTAAAGAACATGTCAGATAGGGAAAACAATGCCAATGCATTTTAATTATTAAAGACAAAACATGAAAATAGAATTCAATGCAAACATCCCTCACCAACTATTAAATTAGTTCATGGTAAGGTTAACAAACCAAAAACCTTCATCAATTTTTAACAACATCATCATTTAAAAGAAATAAAAATAAACTTGACAAAGAGAATGGGCTAGAAGAGGGTCTCTCAATGCATCCCTTCTTGGTGCAGGCTCTCGGTCAAGTTCGGTCGAACCACGTCTCCTTGGTGCAGCCAGTGGTGCTTGCTTGAGTTCCTTAAATAGGCATGCACGGATGACCTAGGATAAGCCTTGAATTTGAATGCTCAAGGATAAGGAATATGACCATCTTATCCAGCGTTTAAATCCTAGGGTTGACGTCATCAATGGTTCACCATCCACTCGACCAGGCATCAAACACTTCTTCTCTACCAACCGGTGCTTCTGCAATTTTTTGGTCCTTCGTTGCCAACAGCTACTCGGCATCCTCCCTGGCATTACTTCCTTCCTACGATGATCTGCTCTGTCGTGCCTGCAATACTGCCAACAGACACCACTTCACACTGGCATAGCCAAATTCTAAACTCCTTATGCAAATGCATGGTTTTAACAACTAAATATTCTCAAAGAAAAGCAAAGATACTGTAAAATAGGCATGAAAATCAATACTTTTGAGGAGGTTACACATAGCTAGCCCAGGTATGCGATTCGAACCTTTAGATTTTGTTGAATTCATTCATCCGAAACCTTCATTTGAGCATGCACCCAATTTAGAATTAAAGCCCTTACCACCACACCTAAAATATGCTTATTTGGGCTGCAATGAGACTTTTCCTATGATAATTTCTTCTAGTCCGATGCCTGAACAATAACATAGCTTGATAAATGTGTTATCTCAACATAAAAAGCTTTAGGTTGGACTATGACTGACTTGAAGGGTATAAGCCCTACTATTTGTATGCATAAAATTTTGCTTGATGAATTTCACAGCAATTCTTTTGAACCCCAAAGAAGGCTTAATCCATTCATGAAGAAGGTTGTGATGAAGAAGATAATCAAGTGGCTCGATGTTGGAATTATTTGCCTGATTTCCAGCAGTTTGTGGTCAGCCCCGTACAATGTGTACCGAAGAAGGGAGGCATGACTGTGATAAGCAATGATGACAATGAACTCTTACCAACAAGGACCATCACGGGATGGAGGAATTTCATGGACTATCAAAAGCTCAACAAAACAACCATGAAAGACCATTTCCCCTCTCATTCATTAATCAAATGCTGGATCGATTGGCGAACAAATCTTTTTATTGTTTCCTCGATGGATACTCAGGGTATAACCAAATTTCTATAGCGCTAGAGGATTAAGAGAAGACAACTTTCACATGCCCCTATGGTACTTACGCTTTTAGAAGGATGCCCATTTGAACTTTGCAATGCTCCAGCTACTTTTTAAATATGCATGTTAGCCATTTCTCGGATATGGTTGAAGAGTTTTTGGAGATCTTTATGGATTATTTCTCAGTTTTCGGAGATAACTTTGAGTCATGTTTGGGTAATTTAGCAAATGTGCTTATGCGATGTGAAGAAGTAGACTTAGTACTCAATTGGGAGAAATGCCATTTTATGGTGGCCGAGGGGATTATTTTAGGTCACAATATCTCATAAAAAGAAATAGAGGTTGACAAGGCAAAGGTTGAAGTGATTGAGAAGCTACCTTCTTCCACCACTGTGAAGGGCATTCGGAGTTTATTAGGCCATGTTGGCTTTTATAGGAGGTTCATAAAGGACTTCTCCAAGATCTCCAAGCCATTGTGTACATTGCTATAGTAAAACCAGCCCTTTGTGTTTGATGATGACTGCCACAACGCATTCAAGGAACATAAGGAAAAGCTTATCTCAAAACCCGTCGTTGTTCCCCCAGATTAGATCTTACCATTCGAGGTTATGTATGATGCAAGTGACTATGCGGTGAGAGCAACACTTGGACAACGCCGAGGTAATATTTTTCATGTCATCTATTATGCTAGCCACACTTTAAATGATGCTGAAATCAATTACACAACCACTGAGAAAGAATTGTTGGTTGTTGTGTTTGCATTTGATAAGTTTAGAGCATACTTGATAGGAACTAAAGTCATTGTACACACTGATCATTCAGCTATTAAGTACTTAGTGACTAAAAATGATGCTAAACCTAGACTTATTAGGTGGATACTTCTCTTGCAAGAATTTGACTTAGAGGTTAGGGTAAAAAGGGTACTGAAAATCAAGTTGCTGATCATCTTTTTAGGCTGGAAAATAAGGTTAAATGTAATGATAAACTAGAAATTAATGAGGAATTTCCAGATGAAAAAATACTATTTGATCCGGCAATTCCGTGGTATGCTGATACTGTTAACTTTCTCGTTAGTGGTATTTTGCCACCTGATTTGAATAACTAGGGAAGAAAGAAATTCAGACATGATGTGCGATTTTACTTTTGGGACGAGCCTTATTTATTCAAGCAACGTGCCGACCAAATAATTCGAAGATGTGTCCCCAAAGGGGAGCAAAAGGATATCTTATTCCATTACCATTCATTCTTATGTTGTGGCCATTTTGGAGGAGCTAGGACTGCTGCGAAGGTCCTAGAATCCAGTTTCTATTGGCCCACACTCTTCAAGGATGCACATGAATTTTGCAAGGCTTGTGACCGATGCCAAAGGACGGGGAATATATCTCGGAGGCATGAAATGCCATTGCAAAACATCTTGGAGATAGAGCTCTTTTATTTATAGGGAATTGACTTCATGAGACCCTTCCCCTCTTCATTTGGAGATCTCTACATCTTGTTAGCTGTAGATTATGTGTCAAAATGGGTAGAGGCAGTGGCTACACCGAAAAATGACTCTAAGATAGTTTTGAATTTCATTCACAAGAACATTTTTACAAGATTTGGAGCCCCACGAGCCATCATCAGTGATGAAGGAGCCTACTTTGACAACAAGCTCATTGCCAAAGCATTACAAAGGTATGGTGTAAGGCATAAAATTGCTACGGCATATCACCCGCAGACCAATGGCCAATCTGAAATTTCCAATTGAGAGATAAAGTAAATATTAGAGAATATGGTCAACCCCAAAAGGAAACATTGGTCCCCAAAGCTTGATGAAGCCTTACGGGCTTATCATAGAGCTTTCAAAACTCCTTTGGGAATGTCCCCATTCAAGCTTGTCTATGGCAAAGCATGTTACCTTCCCATCGATCTAGACACAAGGCTTATTGGGCCATTAAAAAGCTCAACATGGATGCCCAGCTAGCTGGAGAGAGGGGCTGTTAGAGCTGAATGAGATGGAAGAATTTAAAGCCCAAGCTTATGAGAATGCACGCTTGTACAATGAGAAGACAAAGAAGTGTCACGACAAGCATCTTTTTCCACGGCATTTTTTAGAAGGACAACAAGTTCTCCTCAATAACTCTAGGCTCAAGCTTTTCCCTAGCAAACTCAAGTCACGATGGTCAGGTCCTTTCCAAGTGCACAAGGTGTATCCTCATGGTGCTGTGGACATCGAGAACCTTGATGATGACACCATCTTCAAGGTTAACAGCCAAAGATTGAAGGTCTATACTGGAGCTCCGATCGTGCGTGACAAGTCCTCCTTGCTTCTTCAAGATGCATGACAGTTTGAATCCCTCAATCTTTCTATTTTTCTATAGCATTTTCATATTTCCTATGTTTATAAATAATTAGGTTTCTCTTTTATTTCTTTTTCCCTTAGTTCTTTATTTTATGCTTTGCTTTTATTTTGTCTTTATCATCCCATGTCAAATTTCTTCCTAGAGTTCAGGTGTCATGTGAGGGCTTGGTTTAAGGAAGCAGTGTCTTTCCAATTAGGGTTAGGGTTTTGTCCTTACCTTATTGAGGGAAGTTGAAAAGGCAAAACATTCCCAATGTTTGTGGGCGGCATTAAAAAGAGCAAAATTGAGGGATTTTATACCTATTTAATTTTCAAAACCCTACCCCATTATGACCCTTTTCAGATTCTCTTTCCTACTTTTCTCCTTGCATCAAATACCCATCACATCTCTCCTCTTCCTCACGCCTCATAACCGTCACACCCACCTTCTCTCTCCCATTACTTTTGATAGTTTCTTTCCCGTTAAACACACTACCTTCTTCACCACTCCTTCCACTTTGCTTCATTATCTTTCCTAAACCCTTCTTCTTCTTTATATGCTTCGAACCAGACTTCACCCAAAAGCCCCAATCGCCCCAACAATCTTTTCTCCTTTCTTCAATCATGGTCCATTGCAAGAATGTCACCGTTGTTTCAAGCAGCGCACAAGCCCAGTCGACTCTTGAGGTCAAGAAATTTCTTGATGAAGCGGCCAAGACTCGTTTCTAACAAATTAAGGAAAGAAAAGTCTTCCCTGAACAAGGATTCTCTTTTTTTTCTGAGGGTGAAGAGGGATTCGACGCGGAGGTGATGGAGGCTATCACCAGGCAAGGATGAGATTCGTTCGTCAAACATCTAGCAAAAATCTCTGTGCCGTTGGTGAGAGAGTTCTATGCCCATCTAACAAGCCCCACACAGTCGGGTGTGTACATAAGAGGGGACCAAATTAAGTTTACCGTTGCGATGATAAACAAGTTTTATGGGCTAAAGAATGTTGTCGATCAACATTCCTCTTTTGTTGAAGTTGTCGACGTGCAGAAGATCAAGGAAGTCCTCGAGGATTTATGCTTTAGGGGAACAGAGATGGACCCCACCAACAAAACTGTTGAAATGAGGCATTAGAAACCTCAAGCCAAGGTGTGGAACCGCTACATCAAAACTCGTTTGATGCCCACCTCTCATCACACAATTGTGGCCCTTAATAGGCTCTTTCTTTTGCACTCAATGCACGACCGATAGATATGGGAAAGATAATTGTTGATGAGGTGTATGTGTGCCTGAAGAGGAAATCTAGCCTTCTAATCTTCCCCAACTTGATACGGCCTTCTGTCACAAGAAAGAGGTTTATAAAGATGATAAGAATGAGACACACATGGGAAAGCAAGGGTTAACCCCTGACTAGATTCTCGGGCTTAAAAGATTTGATAAAGATGCCACAACCGAGACTGTTGAGAGTGGAGTGAAAATAGTTGTTGTAGCGAGGATTGCCTTTTTGGTAGCCTCCACGAGATGTATGAAGGAAGAGATGGAGGTGATGCGTGGCAAATTGCATACTTTTTTCAAGTATGTCAAGGAGAGGGATGATGTGATGAACTCCTATTTCAAGGAGATGCTGCCGCACATGACCAAAGAATTCCCTCCTTTCCCAAAAGCCTTTTTAGCTCTACCACAGAACCACCCACCGCCCACGAGAACACCAGCTACACGGTCGACCCCTGCATAATCAGGGCCAACTACACAAGAGCCAGCCCATACTGATGCTACAGCAAGTCTTCGCCCAAAGAGGCAGAGTAAAGAAAAAGCCCCGATGGAGGCTCCGCCACCTAAAACACTAGTAGAAGAACCAATCACTATTGAGAGTGTCGATGATGAGGTGGATGATACCACTCCTGCTACTACACCTGCCCCAACTCTAACTGCAACAACACGGACACGACATTGTCTAAAGTGATCTGCTGGTCGTGTTTGGAACACTCTTACTGAGGGGTGTGACACTTAGGATGATGAGTAGGCCCACGACGAGCATGATGAGCAAGCACCACCACCACATCCAACTGAGGAAGATGAGCCCATTGCCGCGCTTAAGAAGAAGCGTATCAAGCACAAGGCCACCAAGACTGCACCACCAAAGTAGGACCATAGCGAGGTACCTACCATTACATCTCATATAGTTTAGTTTCAATTAGTTAATTTTCATGAATTGAGGACATTGCATTCTTCAAATTTGGGGGTGTTAGTGTTCATAGTTAAGTATTTGCATTGATAGTTAGAAACAGGTTTTTGCTATGGCATTTTGTTTAGCTTAAAGACAATATTTATGAATAAATTAAGGATGTCTAATGATGAGTATTTAATTTTTATGGCTGTGAATTAAATGAATGTACATGACTTTTGAGATGGATAGAACCTACCTTAGGTCTGGATGCTTTGAGATTTATTTTTTACACGATTGCATGTTCTTTATGCTTAAGATTGTTAGAAAATTTTTATGAAAGAACTTTTGCATGACTTAGTATAAATGATCTTAATGAACTTGAGCGATAAATGAAAGCATTAAAGGCTTTATTATACTCCATTTCTTTTATTGCGTGTGTTGGATTGTGAATAAATGCCTCGGCATAACTATAGAAGGACACTCCGCTTTGCATGATTTGCCTGGATACTGCATTTGAATAAATGGAAGCCGTAGTAAATGAGTGAATGAAAGTAGTCACGAGATTACTCTACTTACTAGCTCGGTGATGAAATGTTTATTCCATATTCATTTAGAGTTAAGGACGATAGTTGTGATGAGCTGACTCCCCTCGTAGTAGTTAATATATATATATATTAGAGTATGGGAGTAAAACTTGTGCTTAATTGATTAACAATTATTAGGGTATAATAGAGAGCTTGCCTAAAACTTTTCTAACTCTGTTAAGCATAGATCGGATGCAATCACGCACACACAAGCAAATAATCTTGTCTTAAGAAAAAGTTCTTGAAATCTCAAAACTGTCTAGCGTGTTGAAGCTCATATTTTTTTAGGACTGAAATTTTGCCAAAGCATTGTCTTGAGCTCATCTTTGCCATAGCATTTTCTCTATTCTTCTCTACTCATTGCTTGGGGAAAAGCAATAGCTTAAGTTTGGAGGTGTGTCAACCTTGTAAAAAGTATACATTTCATGCATTTTTACTTAGGTTATTGTTTGGTTTCAAGCTCATTTCATTGCATTTTGTTGCATTTAATTCATATAGCTGCATATGGTGGTGTTTGCTTGGTTGTTTTTATATGTTTGTGAAATTGGTGCTGCTTTTGGGAAAGGTTTGATTTGTGGTGGTGATGTGCAGGTGAGTTAAGGAGCATTGTTGGGGGGAAAATTTACTACAGCATTTTGGACGATATTTCTAGGCGCACGAAAAGATAAAGAAAAAAGATTTTTACAGGCCCCACACGTGATTCCACAAGCTTGATGTGCCACACACGGGAAGGGAATATTCCCTAAGGTACATAAGAAATTAAGGGTACAAAACCCTAGGAGCCCCTACTATATAAGGAAAGGACACCACAAATAAGGGGAGCTGAAAAAAGGTGTGGTGCGAGCTAAGAAAGAGAGAAGCAAAATGTGGTTGTTTTCCTTCTCCTTCATCTTGGTGTCCTCCATTGTTGAAGCTCTAAGGGACGATCTTGCTGGCCTTTGAGAGAAGCAGCAAGCTTTGGGTGGTTCACGGCAGTCCAAGGCGGCTTGAGAGTTTCCTTTACTCTTAGTTCCTTATTGTTCTTAAATTTTTCTTTTATTCTGAAATCGGTTAACGGATAAATTTGAATGATATTTGCCCATCTATGAACTAATTTTAAGTGTCTTGGGTTTATTGTGGATGATTACGTTTTTTGTTTGAATGGATGCTTTAGCTATTTCTAGTTTCATCTATGCTTTGTTCATTATTTTATTGACTTGGATTTGTAAGAGCTTTCGAGAGTTAGCCGTTACCTTTGTTTGATGCTTAATGGTCGATAGAGTTAAGCTAGATCTACGTGGACAATGGGGTTTGATGTTGAGAGGCAAAACCCTAACTCACCTTAGAGATAAGGATAGAGTTTCAACGACTAAAAGGAGTAGTACTTCAAGGATAGTAGCTTGCTCTCAGTTTCTTGCTATAGATAGTTTAGAAACACGTGTGTAAGCTCCGTCGAGCATCTTATAAGCTGGAAAGTGCTAGTCATTCATGAAAACTAGGCATAAGATTCCCTGATAAAACCAACCTGTCATCCAATTTGAGAGTTTCCACACATGTGAGGACGTTCGTAATCTTATCTTTTCATCCCAGTTTTGATTATAGTTTTACATCATTTCTACAATCTGCTCATATCAACTCTTTCATTCAATATCTCATCCTTTTGCTTGAGTGCTTAAACTTGACTTAACTTACCTCCAATCCCTGTGGAGATGATTTTACTCATCACTATTATTACTTGTTCGATGTGTATACCTGCACCGTTTGCATATCATTTGTAGTACAGGGGTATTACATTTAGTGGTATCAGAGCCTTGGTTTAGCTAGTTCTAGGAAACCCCGGGTGGTATAAAGATCGTAGTAAGGTGTCTAGTGAATACAATCCCCTAAATTTAAGTTGTACTCTTCCAAGATTGGGAATCCTGATGATGCTGCCTTGTTTCCTTGTGTTTCAAAAAATAGTTTGATGGTCGGCGATGCCAAACGCGATCAGGAAAGTTGTGAGAGGAGTCACGTATCTCAAGCTGAAGACTTCAGTAGGGAGTCTATCTCGAATGTTGGGGACATAAGCCTTTCAGGAGGTATTGGAAGTGAAGGGACGAACCACCTCCAAGATCTTATCTCTGCTCTCTTGCAAGTGGTGCAAGCTATCTTGAGGCAATCTGAGATGCCTCGCAAGACCCCTGTTGAGAGGCTTCACCGCTATGGACTTAAAGATTTCCAAGGATTGGGTGAGGATAACCCGATCAAAGCTAATCAGTGGTTAAAAGACACTCAGATGATTCTAAGATAAATGAGGAGAAGTCCGAAGGATGATCTTGATTATATTGTCTCCCTTTTTAAGGGCAATGTACATGATTGGTGAGAGACTGTTGATTTGGGACTACAACATGCACGTCCGGCATGAGATATCTTCTTGGATGAATTCAAAAAGAAGTACATCAGTGAGGTTTAAATGGATAAGATGAGATATCAGTTCCTATATCTGGTTTAGGGAGACAGAATAGTGTTTGACTATGAGCATGATTTTCTACGGTTGAGCTATTATACCCGAGAGTTAGTTGTTACCGAGAAGTTGAGGTGTAAGATGTTCAAACATAGATTATGTAACACCCAAAATTTTGGCTAGTGATTAAATTGTAAATTTTGAAAGTTTAGGGGGTTAAAGTATAAATCTTGGAAAAGTTTGGGGACTAAAGTGTAAATTTCCCTAACAAGTAATTTTATTCAGTATAAGAGTGAATCAAATGGAAATAGGTACCATAATATTGGTTTTAAGAATTAAGATGCAGAAAAATGTACCAATTTTGGATCGAATAAAATTGTTAAGCGTGCTCAGGTTGGGGAAATACAAGGATGGGTGACATTATGGGAAGTTTCACATAACAGTATTTTGATTAGCAAAAAGGATTCAGAAGAAGTGAGAAAGATTCATATAAAAGTTTGATAAAGAATTTTCAAGAAAGATATTACCCGATAGAGATTTCGGGTAATTATCGATATTTTTGGATCGAGTCAAAATTTTTAAGTTGACTTTATTAAATGGAGAATTTTGTATAAAAATATGAAAATATTCATGGAATTTTGGAAAATAAGAGATTTCCAAAATAAAGTTGATAGTTCGATAGAGGAAATGTAATCGATAAAATTTCTGATAATTATCGGTATATTTGATCGAACTAAAATTTTAAAGACAGATCTAATAAATTATGGAAAAGTAATAAAGTATTATTTTATGAATATTTTATTACATTTGGTTAGGTTCTAACTAGATATAGTTAGAATATGATGGAATGGTTATAAAAAATTCAAAGGAAGAGAATTTGGAAATCGTCAATATTTGGATCGAATAAATGTCATAAATAAAATTTAAGATATTTTTGGGAGATGGACGGTTGGATTGGAACCAATTTGCTTCAATTTTAATGGGATGACAATTTTCAAGACTAGTTGTAAAATAAAGTTTAGTTGGAGGGCAATTTGGACTATTACCATGAATGGCATTTTTGAAATATTTTACAACTTTGAGGGCAATTTTATAAGAAGGTTATACATGGATAAATCCTAGCCATTGATTTTATGAGATTAAATTATGGCTATTGGGTTAAAGGACAAGGTTGTAATTTTATGAATTAAATGAATTTTTAATTGATTAAACAATGCCATGTGTATTAAAACAATTAAAAGATGAAGAAAACATTTTCTTCATCTATGTTAAGGCTGCTGAATGGTATAGGGAGAAGGCGGAAAGAATTTTGCAAACTTTCAAGTCAAATATGAAGATGAACAAGACTAGTTTCAAGTAAACTTTAATTAGGTAATTTGTTCTACACTTTATTCTCTTTATTTCGATAGTATTTTTGCATGGAAAAATCAAGTATAAGTTATGTCATGAATAAAGATTGATGATGGTAGTTGAAGTTTATGATGGAATTAGAATGGTAATTAGTTGAATTGATGATTTTGATATGGAATTAAGGTTGATTTTTGGATAAATTTCATGTTGAAAGGTATAAACCCTAACCCTAAAATTTGGGAGTTTTGGTTAGGAAGCTAAAATTAGGATGATATTGATTGAATTGTGTTGTTAGAAGCTTGATTTTGATGTTAGAATGAATAATTTCCCAAGTTTGTGTTTTAGTGACCATTTTGAAAATTTATGGAAATTAGGGGAAATTATTGAGAATTTTATTTAAGCATTGAAAACATTGAATTATGATGAAAGAAGCTTGAATTTGTGGTTAGGGACCAAAATGAAAATTTTTGGAACCTTAGAGACCAATTCGGCAAATTGAGAAAAATTAGGGATTTGTTTTGAATTTATGGAAAATTGATAGAAATGAAGATTTAAGTATTTTATGAAAGTTGGAGGATGGAAATGACAAGAAAAGAAAGTTTAAGGGGCCTATTTCGAAAATGAAGGAATAGTGAAGGACTAAAGTGAATAAAGTTGAAAGTTTAAGAAAAAGTTTCTAAAACTATTAGAAATAAGTAAATGGTTTATTTTTACATGAATTTATGTACAAAAATGTAGTGGCTAAAATGTTATTTTATAAAGCTTAAGGATTAAATTGCAAGAAACTAGTACAATATTTGAAATTACTTATGAAACTGTGTAAAAACTGGATTTGGCAGTAGCTTTGGAAATTCACCATAAATTCCACACAAATGGTTAGAAGGTGAATTTTATATCGATATAAAGATGTGTTTATCTAGTTTCGTTTCCAACAAACGGAAACTGTTTTCGAGTTCCGAGAAAAAAGATATGAATTTTTAAGTGATGAAAGGTTAGAAAAACAGTTTAGCAGTCTGCTTCGAATTTAGTCCTGGAAGTTGACTTTGAAAATTCACCATAAATCGTACAAGTTGAATTTGAGCTATAAATTTATATGGTTGAAGAGCTTATTGAATCTAGATTATTTCAGAACAAATAGAATCAAATTTTGAGTTGTAGATTATTTTATAGAAATATTTCTTTGAAGGTTGTACAAAGCTGCCCGAAAATGAAAATTTAGATATTTTGTATCTAATGTTGGTTATCAAGTTCAGAAGAATTATTTGAAGCTCAAAATGGTTATTAAGAACCAAAATGAGGTTTTGACAGTATAAGGAAGAAAGGAAATTTATGAAAAAAATTATGTTGAATGATTAAATAGCTTAATTGAAATATTGTTAGAAGTGAATCTAACAAACGTTTATTTATATTCATGTGATAAAAGAAGTTGGATCCGAATCAAAAGAAGATTCGAGGTACAATAAAAGGAAATGATCAATAAAGCTTAGTAAGGCATACTAATAAATGGCCCAGGTGAGTGTATTTCTAAATGTTTACATTACATTGAAATTGGCATTGCATTTCTTTATAATACATGATATGATACAATGCTCGACATGGCAAGCTTGATGGAATACCAGGTGTTGCGCGTAATAAGTGCTACGCAAATGTGCAAGTATACACGTCGCAAGTTATAGTATAAAAGATATCGTCTCCACAGGGATTGGTGCTACTTCAAGAATCTAGTCTCTTGCACTGTAAAAGTAAAATCACAAGTAAAGGATTATAGGAGTTTAACTAATGACTAATCTAGAAAGCAATAAAGTAAAAGAAAAGATGAATTCAAATGAGAGAGATAGGCCAGGTTATCGTGAGTTGAGGTGTGATAGCCGATTGGATCGTTTTGGTAAAAGAGTGCACGGGCAACTCAGTTGCCGTGGCAACTTGCACAACGGGGTTGCCTTGGCAACTAATTGATGGTTGCCTGGGCAACTAGTTGGGAAACTACTTGGGCGTCTGGGCAGCAGTCTTCAAGGTTCGGCGGAGCGTTCTTCAATGGTTTCTTCTTATCCCTAAGTCGAAACTCTAGCTACTTGTGCATGCCTTGATAATACATCCCTGCGTGAATCAAGGGTGAACAAAAACCAATCTTGTGCTCCTCTTAGCAGTTGAAATCCTTAACTTATTCCTAAGCCGGAATAATCTTCACCATCAATAGATTGAATAAAGATCATATTCGTTCGTTTCTTAAATCTAACTCTCCTGATATTAGATAAATAGATGAAATCACGAGATCCTCTCCCAATTCACTCGCAAACAATAATAAGAACCAAGAATGAATAAACCTTGAAATAGAAAAGTGCAAACTCTTATTACCTAAACAAAAACCAATAGTTTCTCACACCCACAAAACACAATAACCATAGCCAAGTAGATTTAGTTCATGGCTAGGTTCCAAAGAAACACAAGATAAACAATCTCTAGCATGAACCCAATCGGACAAGGAAGAAAAGATGAAGCTTGTCGAAAATCCCTTGCCCTAGATGCTTGTCGAAAATTCCCCTTGCTTTCTCCCTTGGACTTGTCGAAAATTCCTCTAATGCTCTCTCTATGGATTGTCAAAATCTCCTTTCTATTTATAGGGCTAGGCCAAAGTCCTTCTTTGAGGAGGAGTTTGAGTTGGAATTAAATTATCTTTAAAGAATATAATTCTTTATTATAATTGTATTCCTACTAGAACTTCTCCTATCTTCTTGGAATTTAATTCTTCTTTAATCTCTGCATGGAAATCAAATTCCTTTGGGTTTGGGCTTTGCTCCACGTCATCTTGGGCTTGTATAGTCATTAATTTCGACATCCCTATTGTATTTTCTCTT
The DNA here is from genome assembly GCA_019671005.1 of Hibiscus mutabilis. Taxonomy (NCBI): domain Eukaryota; kingdom Viridiplantae; phylum Streptophyta; class Magnoliopsida; order Malvales; family Malvaceae; genus Hibiscus; species Hibiscus mutabilis. The sequence continues at coordinate 7,372,776 of CM033733.1, read as the reverse complement.
TGTCGACAATTGCCATGGCAACTGGCTCGGCGTCTCCTTCATGCATTGCCCTGGCAACTAGCTCGGCATTGCTTTGGCAAGTGATCCTGCACATACACACACAAAGCACACCAAAGCAGCATCTTTTCCACAAAAACTACCAAGTTATGTAATCAAGCTCAACGATTGAAGGAAACATGGATTAATGCATGAATAGCTAATTATGCAACTAATATGAGTCTAAGTCTAACAATAATATGAGTAAAAAGGGTAAGAAAAATAGTACTTTTGAACACTTATCACACCCCAAACTCGAACTATTGCTTGTCCTCAAGCAATGCAAACTCATAATTACCTGCCAAGACTTCAAATTTCACAAACTTAGCTTTGAACTTGATTTCAATTCTCTGAACCGGGGTACAAAGTATGATTGGCTTTTTATTTTTCGGAAAACTTAGGAGTTACTCGGAATCAAACTATAATGCTTGTGAGTGTGTGCGGAGTTGTGTGCAAGTTGATTTTTCGGATTCTATGCAAACAATAGGTTTTCAAATTACTTCATTGGGTTCTTTTTAACATGTTTTAACTAGAGCCAGTTTTGGGCACCTCTAGTGTTTTGTTTTTAGTTTTCTTAAGTTAATTTAATCGACTAGAGCCGGTTTCGGGCACCTCTAGTTAATTTTTTTAACACATCCTAGAGCCAGTTTCGGGCATCTCTAGTGGTCAATTTTTTTAGCACATGCTAGAGCCAATTTCGGGCACCTCTAGCATTCATCCAATTTTTATTCTAATCCCCCAATTTGTTAATTATCAACCTCAGTTCACTAGAATTCCTTAAATCAATCAAACCACAACAGTGTTTTATCAAATTTAGCATCATAGTAAAATTCTAAGTTTTTCCATGGTTATCCTAGAATAAAAATTCTATCAATTAAGTGCGTTGGCAAAGTCATCATCGAATATTCATCAAATCTAAGCAATTCTTGTTCCAATTAAAGGCATGGCAAGCAATTTATGTATCCTAAATGTAATACTTAAGATTAATGTAACTAAACATGGTAAATACTAATAACAATCCCCCCCAAACTCGAGTGAGGCATTGTCCTCAATGCATGCATAAAAATAACGAAAAATAAAAATAAAAATGCATACGAGGACTTACTCCGAGAGTTCATCATCGTAGATGATTAGTTTCCTTCTAGTCGGTGTCTTGATTCTCTTGCTTGAACGCGATGGTTGTTTTCTTGTTGACGGGATGTCTTTAGCTTTGGTTGCCGTGGCATCTTCAGGGTTGGTTGTCGTGGCATCAGCTTGTGCAGGCACGATGTAGGTTGCCGCGGCATCTTCTTCATTGGTTGCCGGGGTAAGGATCTCGGCAGTAAATTTCCTTAGCATAGTAGTTGTGAGTCTTGTTGTGAAAAAGAAAATAAAGGAAACCTGAAAACTAAAGATAATGAAGAAAAATAAAATATCTCCTAAAAATAAAAATGAAAATAAAAAGAAAAAGAAAAAGAAAATATTGAAAGGAGAGCATGCTCATGCATCTCCTAAGTTGACCACTTCCTTGTTACGTTCCACATGGGCACCATTGTAGTGCTTCAATCTTTGTCCATTAACTTTGAATTCATGGTTGTCAGAGATGGACTTGATTATCAAGGCGCCATGGGAGAATGGTTTGACGACTTCAAATGGTCCCGACCATCTTGATTTCAGCTTTCCTGGGAAAAGTTTTAGCCGAGAATTGAATAGGAGAACTAGTTGCCCTGGCGTGAATTGTCGTGGCAATAGTTTCTTGTCGTGTCATCGCTTTGTTTTCTCCTTGTAGATTCGTGCATTGTTATAGGCAAGTGCACGGAATTCTTCTATCTCGTTGAGATCCACCAAACGCTTTTTTCTGGCACTTTCCCAATCCATATTCACAGTCTTTATTGCCCAGTACGCCTTGTGCTCGATTTCCACCGGTATATGACATGTTTTACCATAGACAAGTCGGAAGGGGGACATACCTAAGGGTGTTTTGAATGCAGTGCGATATGCCCAAAGTGCGTCATCTAGTCTTAATGACCAATCCTTCCTTGAGGGATTTACAACTTTCTCGAGTATTCCCTTCAACTCCCGGTTGGAAATTTCTGCTTGCCCGTTGGTTTGTGGGTGATATGCCGTGGCGATCTTGTGTGATATGCCGAAGCGTTGCAACATATTGGCAATTAGTCTGTTGTCAAAATGCTTGCCTTCGTCGCTGATAATTGCTCTCGGCATCCCAAACCGTGTAAATATGTTTTTCTACAAGAATCGTTGTACGGTCTTGCAATCGTTGTTGGGAACTGCAGCTGCCTCAACCCATTTAGACACGTAGTCGACGGCAAGTAGAATGTAGAGGTTACCGAATGAAGATGGGAAAGGTCCCATAAAATTGATCCCCCACACATCGAACAATTCTACCTCGATGATGTTCTGGAGTGGCATCTCATGTCGTCTAGAGATATTGCCCGTCCTCTGGCAACGATCACATTGCTTGTAAAAGTCTTGGGCATCTTTGTACAATGTTGGCCAATACAAACCGGATTGCCACACTTTGGCCGCGGTACGAGTTTCTCCAAAATGTCCTCCATAGGGTGAAGAATGGCATTGCTGGAGTACATTCTGTTGCTCTTCTTCAGGGACACATTGGCGTATAACCTGATCTGCACATTGTTTAAACAAAAGAGGCTCGTCCCAAAAGTAATGCTTAGCATCATGGTGGAACCGCTTCTTCCCTTGGTGAGTAATGCCATAAGGAAAAATACCATAAACAAGGAAATTAACTAAATCCGCGTACCAGGGTATTGCCGAGGCATGTGCCGCCGTGGCGACTGCTCCCAAGATTGCTGAGGCGTGTGCGTCAAAGACTGCTGCGGCATCGAGAGTTACCGAGGCGTGTGCATCCATGGTTGCCGAGGCATCGAGGGTTGCCGAGGCGTCAAGGGTTGTCGAGGCGTCTAGGGTTGCCGAGGTGTCGAGGGTTGCCGAGGCGTCTAGGGTTGCCGAGGCAACTAAAATTTATTCATCCGGGAATGCATCGCATATCTCTAGATCCGCGTCCTCCTTTCTATTGTGTTCCAAACGTGATAAGTGATCGGCCACTTGGTTTTCTGTTCCTTTCCTGTCCTTAATTTCAATATCAAATTCTTGTAAAAGTAATATCCAACGAATCAAACGAGGTTTAGCATCCTTTTCAGCAAATAAGTATTTGATTGCTGAATGGTCCGTATGAACAATTACCTTTGTACCAATTAAATAGGATCGGAATTTGTCAAATGCGAAAACTACAGCTAGTAACTCTTTCTCCGTTGTTGTGTAATTCACTTGAGCACCATTAAGAGTTTTACTAGCGTAGTATATCACATGGAAGGTCTTACCTGTGCGTTGGCCTAGGACTGCTCCTACCGCGAAATCACTTGCATCACACATGAGCTCAAAAGGTAGCGTCCAATCTGGTGGAACGACAATGGGTGCCGAGGTAAGCTTTTTCTTTAGGGTTTCGAATGCTTGGGTGCAAGAATCATCAAAATCGAAGACTTTATCCTGTTCAAGCAGATTACACAAGGGTTTAGTGATTTTAGAAAAATTATGAATGAACCTCCTGTAAAAACCTGCATGTCCAGAAAACTTCGAATTCCTTTAACCGAACTTGGTGGGGGTAATCTCTCGATCACGTCCACCTTGGCTTTGTCTACTTCAATTCCCTTGGATGAAATCTTGTGGCCGAGCACTATTCCTTCATCTACCATAAAATGGCATTTCTCCCAATTGAGGACTAAATCTGTTTCTTCGCATCTTGCTAACACCCTCTCTAAATTGCCGAGGCAGCCGAAATAGTCATTACCAAAAACTGAAAAATCATCCATGAAGACCTCAAGGAAGTCTTCAACCATGTCTGAAAAGAGCGCCATCATGCATCTTTGGAAGGTTGCCGGGGCGTTACACAATACGAACGGCATCCTTCAGAAGGCATAAGTACCGTATGAGCATGTGAAGGTTGTCTTTTCTTGATCTTCTGGTGCTATGGCAATCTGATTGTAACCTGAATAACCATCAAGAAAACAATAAAAGGGTTTACCTGCAAGACGGTCAAGCATTTGATCAATAAAGGGTAATGGGAAGTGATCTTTCCTAGTGGCTTTGTTTAGCTTTCGATAGTCCATACAAACCCTCCAACCGGTCACAGTCCTGGTTGGGATAAGTTCATTATTTTCATTGCTTACCACTGTTATACCTCCCTTTTTCGGTACACATTGTACCGGACTTACCCACGTACTATCGGAGATAGGGTATATAATGCCGGGCGTCAAGCCAATTGATGATTTCTTTCATTACAACCCCTTTCATGGCATGATTCAGTCTCCTCTGGGCCTCAATTGAAGGTTTGTGATCATCTTCCAACAAGATCTTGTGCATGCACACCGCCGGGCTAATTCCCTTCAAGTCGGCAATTGTCCACCTTATTGCCTTTTTGTGTAGCTTCAACATCTTGATCAGCTTCTTTTCCTGCTCAGGCTGTAACTTAGAAGAAATAATTACAGGCAATGTATTATCGGTCCCTAAGTATACATATTTTAGTTGCTCTGGCAATTGTTTCAACTCAAGAATCGGTGGTTGTTCAATAGAGGGTTTTTCGAGTTTACCTTCCTTACCTGAGTAATCCAGTGGTTCAAAGTAGGTACCTGGTTGGTTGACTAGCCAATTTGTCTCTTCTTGTTGTTCCTCATCGACCGGTTCTTCATACTCCTCAAGTTCCTCTTGATCGGTAATGTAGTTGCCGAGGCAACTAAATTCCTCATCGAAGTTAAACTCTGTCATGGCATGAAGTAGTTGGCATTCTTCTTGATCATCGGCATGCCTTAGTGTTTGGAACACATTTAGTTTGACATGCTGGTCATTCACCCTCATTGTGAGTTCTCCCTTTTCAACGTCGATCAAGGTTCTCCCTGTTGCTAGGAATGGTCTCCCGAGAATGATAAGTGCATGCTCATCTACTTCACAATCCAAAACAATAAAGTCAGGGGGGAAAATAAATTTATCAACTTTTACCAGTATGTCCTCGATTTTTCCCTCTGGATGCACATAGGATCTGTCGGCTGGCTGTAGCATAACTCTTGTAGGTCTTGCCTTCCCGATTCCTAGTTTCTGGAAAACCGATTTAGGCATCAAATTTATGCTAGCCCCAAGGTCGCATAATGCTTTCCCGACATAGTGGTTTCCAATAGAACAGGGTATTGTGAAACTTTCGGGATCCTTCAACTTAGGTGGCATACGATTGTGCAACATTGCCATGCATCCCTCTGTTGCGGCAACTGTTTCAAACTCTCCTAGCCTTGTTCTCTTGGACACAATGTCTTTAAGAAACTTGGCATAGTTTGGCATTTGTTCAATTGCTTCCACCAGTGGCAAGTTGATGTGGACTTTCTTTAGGATATCAAGAAACTTCTTGAATTGGTATTCTTGCTTTTGTCGCTTCAACCTTTGTGGGAATGGTGGTGGAAGTCGGATATCTTCGATCCTTTCATTGGTTTGAAACCTGATTGACGACATTGCCGGGACATCTGGAGTTGCCGAGGCATTATCAACTGGGGTTGCCGAGGCATGCTCATCGCCAGTTGCCGAGGCATCTTTATCGTCGGTTGCCGAGGCATGCTTATTGCCGGTTGCCGCGGTAATTCCTGGTTCAGCATCTGAGGCTTTGCCGCTAGGTTCGTCTTGATCTTTTTGTGGAGTTTTGTTTGACGAGCGGGTTTGAACCTCTCTAAGTTGTTGGCCACTTCTGGTGGTGATTGCCTTACATTGCTCATGGCCAGTTCCTCTTGCGACTTCAGTATCGCTAGGTAAACCTCCTTGTGGCCTAGTATTCAGATTTTGAGCAAACTGTCCGACTTGATTTTCCAATTATTTGATTGCCGCCTCTTGGTTTTGCAATCTCATCTCGGTCCTGTTAATAAAAGCATCAGTTCTTTTTATGAAATTACTATTCTCAGCCATATAAGATTTAGTTTTCATCATAAAAGCATTTAGAGAATTTTCCAAAGAACTAGATGTCGTCGGTTGTTGCTGCGGCATCTGTTGCCGTGGCATATTCTGCTGGAATCCCGATGCTTGTGCATTCTGATTGTTCTGGTTTAGAGCATTGTTGGGATTACTCCATGAAAAATTTGGGTGCTTTTTCCAAGCTGGATTGTATGTATTGGACATCACATTATTGCTCCGATTGTAATTCCCCACATAGAAGCTGGATTTCGGATTCTGCATACATTCAGAAGAATTATGGTTATCACCACATAACTCACAAAAGGAATCCATTACCTTGACTTCATGTGTGTTGTTTGGTTTTTGCATGTTCTTGACCATCTTGGTTAAAGTGGCCAATTGTGCCGAAATTGAATCTGATGATCCTAGTTCCTGTATTGTGGTTTGGCGTCTAACTCCTCCTCTTCTAGTAGATGGGAATTGATAATCATTCTTGGCCAGCCTGTTTAAAATTTTCATTGCTTCTTCCGGCGACTTATCTAGGAGTATGTCGTTTGCCGAGGCATCTAGCATCATCCTTGTTGGTGTATTCACGGCGTTGTAAAACATTGTTACTTGAGTCCACACCGGGAATCCGTGAATGGGCATTTGTGTAGAAGTTCTCTATATCGCTCCCAAGCCTCGTACATGGATTCATCATCTGCCTGCCGAAAAGAAGTAATGTCGTTACGAAGCTTATCAGTCAAATTTGTAGGATTAAATCTAGCAAGAAAATCACGACAAAGATCAGTCCAAGATGCTGTGGATCTGGCAGGAATGCTATTCAACCATTCTTTCGCCCTATCCCTCAGTGAATAGGGGAATAATCTTAATCGTAGGACATCGGGGGTGACTCCGTGTATCTTGAACAAGTTGCAAATCTCGAGGAATGATTTCAGATGTTGTCGTGCATCTTCAGTTGCTGAGCCTCCAAATTGACCTATTGTGTTGATCATATTAAACATTACTGGTTTCAACTCAAAGTGGTCGGCTTCAATTTCAGGTGCGACAACTCCTGGGTTAAGTCCATCAAGATCTTCTTCAAGATAGTCTCGAATAGTTCTGTTTCGTGCAATAATCACTCCTCCTCCTGCTCGAACATCTTGATTCATATTGCCATCTTGATTTGCCATTGCTTCTCTTATCCTTCGTCTAAGTATTTGTAAGGTTCGTTCGATTTCTGGATCAAAGGGATATTCTGGTGAAGTCGGTCTCGCCCTGGTCATATACCAATGCAAAACTAAAGTTTGTTAGCCCTTTGAATCTTAAACAAGAAAAGTAAAAAGAAAGTACAAGAAAATAAAAACAAAGTCGCTATTGCCAATCCCCGGCAACGGCGCCAAAAACTTGTTGCGCGTAATAAGTGCTACGCAAATGTGCAAGTATACACGTCGCAAGTTATAGTATAAAAGATATCGTCTCCACAAGGATTGGTGCTACTTCAAGAATCTAGTCTCTTGCACTGTAAAAGTAAAAACACAAGTAAAGGATTATAGGAGTTTAACTAATGACTAATCTAGAAAGCAATAAAGTAAAAGAAAAGATGAATTCAAATGAGAGAGATAGGCCAGGTTATCGTGAGTTGAGGTGTGATAGCCGATTGGATCGTTTTGGTAAAAGAGTGCACGGGCAACTCAATTGCCGTGGCAACTTGCACAACGGGGTTGCCTTGGCAACTAATCGATAGTTGCCTGGGCAACTAGTTGGGCAACTACTTGGGCGTCTGGGCAGCAGTCTTCAAGGTTCGGCGGAGCGTTCTTAAATGGTTTCTTCTTATCCCTAAGTCGAAACTCTAGCTACTTGTGCATGCCTTGATAATACATCCCTGCGTGAATCAAGGGCAACAACCAATCTTGCGCTCCTCTTAGCAGTTGAAATCCTTAACTTATTCCTAAGCCGGATTAATCTTCACCATCAATAGATTGAATAAAGATCATATTCATTCGTTTCTTGAATCTAACTCTCCCGATATTAGATAAATAGATGAAATCACGAGATCCTCTCCCAATTCACTCGCAAACAATAATAAGAACCAAGAATGAATAAACCTTGAAATGGAAAAGTGCAAACTCTTATTACCTAAACAAAAACCAATAGTTTCTCACACCCACAAAACACAATAACCATAGCCAAGTAGATTTAGTTCATGGCTTGGTTCCAACGAAACACAAGATAAACAATCTCTAGCATGAACCCAATCGAACAAGGAAGAAAAGATGAAGCTTGTCGAAAATCCCTTGCCCTAGATGCTTGTCGAAAATTCCCCTTGCTTTCTCCCTTGGACTTGTCGAAAATTCCCCTAATGCTCTCTCTATGGATTGTCGAAATCTCCTTCCTATTTATAGGGCTAGGCCAAAGTCCTTCTTTGAGGAGGAGTTTGAGTTGGAATTAAATTATCTTTAAAGAATATAATTCTTTATTATAATTGTATTCCTACTAGAACTTCTCCTATCTTCTTGGAATTTAATTCTTCTTTAATCTCTGCATGGAAATCAAATTCCTTTGGGTTTGGGCTTTGCTCCACGTCATCTTGGGCTTGTATAGTCATTAATTTCGACATCCCTATTGCATTTTCTCTTTGTCGACAATTGCCATGGCAACTGGCTCGGCGTCTCCTTCATGCATTGCCCTGGCAACTAGCTCGGCATATCCTTCATGCATTGCCCTGGCAACTAGCTCGGCATTGCTTTGGCAAGTGATCCTGCACATACACACACAAAGCACACCAAAGCAGCATCTTTTTCAAAAAAACTACCAAGTTATGTAATCAAGCTCAACGATTGAAGGAAACATGGATTAATTCATGAATAGCTAATTATGCAACTAATATGAGTTAAAAGGGTAAGAAAAATAGTACTTTTGAACACTTATCACCAGGTATGAATTATTGTTTGCATAAATGATGATGCATTATGCATAATGGCAATGTATGTCTATATAAGGAATATGGACAATAACAAGATTAAAATGAAACAAGATACACCCTGGGGATCCAAGCCCATAGTGCAAAATTCACTAACGAGGTGTTTTAATATAAGGAGCAAAGAGCGTCCTTATAGGAGGAGCAAAGAGCATCCTCCAAAGTACGTACTCTACAAAGCACTATGGTGCATATAGGCTATGGAGTTTCCATGGGCATCTAGCCAGACATTATGATAATAATAACAAGATGATTACATGGTAGATCATGAGCATGCAAATGACTGCATGACGATACATGATTCATATGACAGTGATGATACATGATAGAAATATTACATGTTATATGATAGAACACATGTTACGTAAATGATTACATGAATAAAGCATGTCTATGATAGAGAATATATTATGCAATGATAATATGATTTATATGATAGCTATGAAACATGTACATTGTGATATACTTGCCTTGTCGTAGAGAAATATGAAATGCACTCTTATATGAAGTATTATATTTCAGCATTTCATGCGTAAATAAATAAGTTTAATTGCCTCACTAAGTTCGTACTTAGCGTGTGTGTTTTTTCACACGTAGGTTCTTCAGATCAGACTTAGCGAGGAGGAGCCACTCATTTGGAAGTCAAGTTACCGGTAAGTGAAAGTACGTACATCTTTAAATTAGTGGGCATGTAATTATATTTTCAAAGAACTGTTTGGCAAGCTCTCAAAGTATAAAATTTACAAATATGAAAGCATAAGAAATTATGAAGTATGAAAATGAAATAATGTTATTAGTACGATGAAAGTAAAATGGTTTGATACAATGTTTAAACCTTATCACGTAAAGTTTTTTTAAAACAAGAAAAGATCTCGGCAGCGAGTGACGTTTTCACCCTGAATAAATTTTCTTTCAAATAACTTAATTTTGTACTTATAAACCAATTAAAGGTTAAAACTAGCTACGATAGTCTAGAAAAGTTTTCAGATGAAAATTTTGAAAAGTGCTATTTACCGAAAAAAATCTATTAAGCCAGTTTTCAGTACATGTTTTAGTAGCATCTGTAATGTATATTCGTATTACGAGTATACGTTATGGGTGTTACATTGAGGTTTAACCTTCAGATGCACGTGATAGTGGGTCCACTTGGGACATTCTCTAAGCTAGCCAATAGTGTGAAGGTACTTGAGTGACTTCATGGTTTGATACCGAGTTAAATTGAGAACTCTAGAAGCTATGTTATGGGGACCCAAGACATTATAGGTCATTCTCAGGCTCTGTCTAGGAGGTTTCCTACTTTAAGGGATACGAAGAAAGTTGCTTTAAATCTGCTGCTGAGAGATGATCGGGGATCCAAACCAAGGGTTCGTAGGGGTTCAATGATTTCTCTAGAGGTGAGTGTTGATGGTTCAGCCATAGCGTCGCTTCTACCAGCTTGTGAGTATTATGGTCGAAATCACCTTGAGGTGTGTTTATTGCTTCAGAGGGTTTGCTATAGGTGTCGGGAACTAGGTCATAAGGTGAAAGACTATCCAGTTATGGATGATGGTACAGCTTTCAGTCTTAGAGGTTGACTTCTTCTCGGTATGCTTAGAGTTTTGCTAGAGGCGGTGCTAGAGCATGTTTGTACACCAGGATAGAGGTACTATGAGATTCACCATCAGAGTCGACAATCGAGTTGTTGCTAGTCAGTCTACCATTAAGGCCAAAGATGACAGCCTTGCCACCTGTGATATGCCAGGTACCTGTGTTCTGTTTTAGTTTTTAGTTGTTGCTTTGATAGAAATTTGATCTTTCGTTTATATAATGGTTTTCGTTCTTGTTGGATAAGTGTTGTGGTAAAATTTAGAGGTTGATGTTGATTAATTATTTTGTTAGATTTGTAAGTGCTGGTAGGTAAGGTCTTTACCGTGGATGGTGAATGAGGATTAAGAGTAACAATCCCTGGGGACTTGTTATATTTGCTCTCTCTAGTTATTGAATGTTACCCTTAGTATAGGTTGGTCGTGTGAGCAAGACGTATGCCTTGGTTTTCAAGCAAGAGTCTCAAAATTCAGGGTTCTAGGTGAACCAGGTTGTTGGTAATGGACGCGTTGAACTATTGACTCTCTAGCGTGAAGGTTGTGCTCCTGTGATGTTTGTTCAAAAAGGGACTTGTAGGTTGTAAGACGTTCTTCTCCCAAGTTAAGGATATGAGGGTTGGGAGTCTAAAGCTTTGTAGTTGCAGATGTTTAAGAGGTTGTTATAATTCTCTTCGAGAAATGAGCGGGCTTTCCTCTTGGTCGTAGATTAGAACCCCCACGATAGAGGTAATGTCGAGTTTGGTGTTGGTGTTCATCACCTCGTAGTATGGTGTTGCGCGTAATAAGTGCTACGCAAATGTGCAAGTATACACGTCGCAAGTTATAGTATAAAAGATATCGTCTCCACAGGGATTGGTGCTACTTCAAGAATCTAGTCTCTTGCACTGTAAAAGTAAAAACACAAATAAAGGATTATAAAAGTTTAACTAATCTAGAAAGCAAATAAAGTAAAAGAAAAGATGAATTCAAATGAGAGAGAGATAGGCCAGGTTATCGTGAGTTGAGGTGTGATAGCCGATTGGATCGTCTTGGTAAAAGAGTGCACGGCAACTCAGGTTGCCGTGGCAACTTGCTACAACGGGGTTGCCTTGGCAACTAATCGATGGTTGCCTCGGGCAACTACTTGGGCGTCTGGGCAGCAACTTCAAGGTTCGGCGGAGCGTTCTTCAATGGTTTCTTCTTATCCCTAAGTCGAAACTCTAGCTACTTGTGCATGCCTTGATAATACATCCCTGCGTGAATCAAGGGTGAACAACAACCAATCTTGCGCTCCTCTTAGCCGTTGAAATCCTTAACTTATTCATAAGCCAGATTAATCTTCACCATCATTGGATTGAATAAAGATCATATTCATTCGTTTCTTGAATCTAACTCTCCCGATATTAGATAAATGGATGAAATCACGAGATCCTCTCCCAATTCACTGCAAAAACAATAATAAGAACCAAGAATGAATAAACCTTGAAATAGAAAAGTGCAAACTCTTATTACCTAAACAAAAACCAACAAGTTCTCACAACCACAAAACACAATAACCATAGCCAAGTAAATTTAGTTCATGGCTAGGTTCCAAAGAAACAAAAGATAAACAATCCCTAGCATGAACCCAATCGAACAAGGAAGAAAAGATGAAGCTTGTCGAAAATTCCCCTTTGCTTCCTCTCTTGGTCTTGTCGAAATTCCCTCTTGCTCTCTCTATTGATTGTCGAAATCTCCTTCATATTTATAGGGCTAGGCCAAAGTCCTTTTTTGAGGAGGAGTTTGAGTTGGAATTAAATTATCTTTAAAGAATATAATTCTTTATTATAATTTTATTCCTATTAGAACTTCTCATATCTTCTTGGAATTTAATTCTTCTTTAATCTCTGCATGGCAATCAAATTCCTTTGGGCTTGGGCCTTGCTCCATGTCATCTTAGGCTTGTAAAGTCATTAATTTCGACATCCCTATTGCATTTTCTCTTTGTCGACAATTGCCATGGCAACTGGCTCGGCGTCTCCTTCATGCATTGCCCTGGCAACTAGCTCGGCATATCCTTCATGCATTGCCCTGGCAACTAGCTCGGCACTGCTTTGGCAAGTGATCCTGCACAAACACACACAAAGCATACCGAAGCAGCATCTTTTCCACAAAAACTACCAAGTTATGTAATCAAGCTCAACGATGGAAGGAAACATGGATTAATGCATGAATAGCTAATTATGCAACTAATATGAGCCTAAGTCTAACAATAATATGAGTAAAAAGGGTAAGAAAAATAGTACTTTTGAACACTTATCACACCCCCAAACTCGAACTATTGCTTGTCCTCAAGCAATGCAAACTCATAATTACCTGCCAAGACTTCAATTTTCACAAACTTAGCTTTGAACTTGATTTTAATTCTCTGAACCGGGGCACAAAGTATGATTGGCTTTTTTATTTTTCAGAAAACTGAGGAATTACTCGGAATCAAACTATAATGCTTGTGAGTGTGTGCGGAGTTGTGTGCAAGTTGATTTTTCGGATTCTATGCAAACAATAGGTTTTCAAATTACTTCATTGGGTTCTTTTTAACATGTTTTAACTAGAGCCAATTTCGGGCACCTCTAGTGTTTTGTTTTTAGTTTTCTTAAGTTAATTTAATCGACTAGAGCCGGTTTCGGGCACCTCTAGTTAATTTTTTTTTACCTATACTAGAGCCAGTTTCGGGCACCTCTAGTGATCCTAAGTTTTAGTACATGCTAGAGCCAATTTCGGGCACCTCTAGCATTCATCCAATTTTTATTCTAATCCCCCAATTTGTTAATTATCAACCTAAGTTTACTAGAATTCCTTAAATCAATCAAACTACAACAGTGTTTCATCAAATTTAGCATCATAGTAAAATTCTAAGTTTTTCCATGGTTATCCTAGAATAAAAATTCTATCAATTAAGTGCATTGGCAAAGTCATCACCGAATATTCATCAAATCTAAGCAATTCTTGTTTCAATTAAAGGCATGGCAAGCAATTTATGTATCCTAAATGTAATATTTAAGATGAATGTAATTAAACATGGTAACTACTAATAACAATCCCCCTCCCAAACTCGAGTGAGGCATTGTCCTCAATGCATGCATAAAAATACCGAAAAAATAAAAATAAAAATGCATACGAGGACTTACTCCGAGAGTTCATCATCGTAGATGATTAGTTTCTTTCTAGTCGGTGTCTTGATTCTCTTGCTTGAACGCGATGGTTGTTTTCTTGTTGCCGGTGGTGGAATCGATCCTCGTACGTGGTTGTTCTCATCATCCTCTTCATCAATGTCAATGGCTTTTCACTTGGAGGATTCAATTGGTGCGGTCTTTATTGGTTCAATGGAGGACTCGTCCGAATCTGAAAAATCAGAAAATGATTCCGTAGGAGTTGATTCGGGCATAGGTGCTTTACCTTTGGCTTTTGCAGTGGTTGCCGGGGCATCTTCAGGGTTGGTTGCCGTGGCGTCAGCTTCATTGGTTGCCGGGGCAAGAATCTCGGCGGGAAAGATTGGGAACGGCACACGATTGTCCGGGTACTTTTCTAGGATGACTTGGGTGATGGCATTGTTGTGCTCCTTCATGTACCGTATGAACATTAGTTTCCGATCTTCGATTTGCCTTAGGCGTCTTGCCAATGGGTGCAAAAGTGCTTCAAAGTGTCCCGGGATTAATGGCCGAGTTGCCCTGGCGTTAGGTGCTTGGGCATTAGGGATTGCCGCGGCGGCAGGGGTTGCCGTGGCAATTGGAGGCCTTGAAGAATCTCCCGGTGCCTCTCCCATTAGCTTCCGGATTAGTTCTTGATTCCAACCAGACTTGGGTAGGGCCTTTTCATCGGTGGACTCACTCGGGACATGCATCTCCTTGCAAAGATTAGAAATTAAGCAAGGGAAGAAAAGATAACCCTTATCTTTTGATCTGCATACAAAAATCTCATCACAAATAATTTTTCCAATGTTAATGATGCGATTATGCAAAATAGAATGTATGAGCAAAAGATGTGGTATATCAACGGTAGTATTGTGTGTGGAGGGCATTAAAGAAGTTTTAACAAACTTATTCCATAGTTTTGCCTCGGGTTTAAGTCGAAGGTGATTTACCGTGCCCTTGTATTTACCGTCGTTCCAATGAGTTCCCGGTTGAGTGAGTTCTTGAAGCACCTTGTCGAGTTGCTTGGGATTGATTTGGTCAACGAAGGCTTGATGCTCGTCCTTCTCAATGTAAAGTCCGTAAAAGGTGTCGATGCTTTCGGGACTTATAAGTATGGCCTTGTCACAAACAAAAATATAAGGATTATCCGGGTTAGGTGAGTGAGCATAAAATTCTCTTACCCATGAGATGTTACCCGGTTCCGGTTGATGGCAAAAGATTTGCCACTTTTGATGTGCAATCCTCTTGAAGATGAATGGTTCAAGGCCGAAATCTTGATGAGAGTTGGAGTATTCAAAGCCTTGTTCTTCATGAATCTTCCGGCTTTCAAACTTGGATTGAAATCTTTCTTGAACCGCCGGTGCAGCAAACTTCTTGTATCTTGATTCTTTGGAGGAACTTGGATGAACCAAAAGTTTAATCTTTGATGCCATGTATGATCTTGGTTGTGAGTAAAAACAAAGAAAAGAAAAGAAAAGAAAAGAAACTAAAAAGTTGCAAGATAGAAAGTAGGAATAGGTTAAGGGTGATGGGTTTTATAGAAAAGATAGGTGGTTGGATTAGGGGAAATCAAAAAAGGGTTTAGGGTTTGGTAGGAATTTTCGACAAAGGGGTTTTGGTTAGGATGAATTGGAGGCTTTATATAAGCCTTAGATTCAGCCCATTAGTTTCCTTGTTGAAGATGTTTTCCTACTTGGTTTAGAATTCCTTCTTTATCTTGAACTTCCTTTCCTACAATTCAAAAACAAATCAAATAAGGATTAAAATTAAAGATAAACTAATAAAGAAAATAAATAGAGATGTATAGTAGGATTCTTAAACTTGAATAAAAAAAAGTCTATCCTAAAACTACCAATAATCGAAAAAATAAAAAAAAAACGGAAAAAAATTAAATAATTAAATAATCAAAAAAAATAAAAATAAAAATAAAAATATCAAAAGGGAGAGCATGCTCATGCATCTCCTAAGTTGACCACTTCCTTGTTACGTTCCATATGGGCACCATTGTAGTGCTTCAATCTTTGTCCATTAACTTTGAATTCATGGTTGTCAGAGATGGACTTGATTATCACGGCGCCATGGGAGAATGGTTTGACGACTTCAAATGGTCCCGACCATCTTGATTTCAGATTTCCCGGGAAAAGTTTTAGCCAAGAATTGAATAGGAGAACTAGTTGCCCTGGCGTGAATTGCCGTGGCAATAGTTTCTTGTCGTGCCATCGCTTTGTTTTCTCCTTGTAGATTCGTGCATTGTTATAGGCGAGTGCACGAAATTCTTCTATCTCATTGAGATCCATCAAGCGCTTTTGTCCGCACTTTCCCAATCCATATTCACGGTCTTGATTGCCTAGTACGCCTTGTGCTCGATTTCCACCGGTAGATGACATGTTTTACCATAGACAAGTCGGAAGGGGGACATACCTAAGGGTGTTTTGAATGCAGTGCGATATGCCCAAAGTTCACCATCTAGTCTTAATGACCAATCCTTCCTTGAGGGATTTACAACTTTCTCGAGTATTCCCTTCAACTCCCGGTTGGAAATTTCTGCTTGCCCGTTGGTTTGTGGGTGATATGTCGTGGCGATCTTGTGTGATATGCCGAAGCGTTGCAACATCTTGGCAATTAGTCTGTTGTCAAAATGCTTGCCCCCGTCACTGATAATTGCTCTCAGCATCCCAAACCGTGTAAATATGTTTTTCTGCAGGAATCGTTGCACGGTCTTGGAATCGTCGTTGGGAACTGCAGCTGCCTCTACCCATTTAGACACATAGTCGACGGCGAGTAAGATGTAGAGGTTGCCGAATGAAGATGGGAAAGGTCCCATAAAATCGATCCCCCATACATCAAACAGTTCCACCTCGATGATGTTCTGCAGTGGCATCTCATGTCGTCTAGAGATATTACCCGTCCTCTGGCACCGATCACATTGCTTGTAAAAGTCTTGGGCATCTTTGTACAATGTTGGCCAATACAAACCGGATTGCAAGACTTTGGCCGCGGTACGAGTTCTTCCAAAATGTCCTCCATAGGGTGAAGAATGAAATTACCGGAGTACATTCTGTTGCTCTTCTTCAGGGACACATCGTCGTATAACCTGATCTGCACATTGTTTAAACAAAAGAGGCTCGTCCCAAAAGTAATGCTTAGCATCATGGAGGAACCGCTTCTTCCCTTGGTGAGTAATGCCATAAGGAAAAATACCACAAACAAGGAAGTTAACTAAATCCGCGTACCAGGGTATTGCCGAGGCATGTGCTGTCGTGGCGACTGCTCCCAAAATTGCCGAGGCGTGTGCGTCAAAGACTGCTGCGGCGTCGAGCGTAGCCGAGGCGTGTGCATCCATGGTTGCCGAGGCGTCTAGGGTTGCCGAGGCAACTAAAATTTGTTCATCCGGGAATGCATCACATATCTCAAGATTCGCGTCCTCCCCCTTATTGCGTTCCAAACGTGATAAGTGATCGGCCACTTGATTTTCTGTTCCTTTCCTGTCCTTAATTTCAATATCAAATTCTTGTAAAAGTAATATCCAACGAATCAAACGAGGTTTATCATCCTTTTTAGCAAATAAGTATTTGATTGTCGAATGGTCCGTATGAACAATTACCTTTGTACCAATTAAATAGGATCGGAACTTGTCAAATGCGAAAACTACAGCTAGTAACTCTTTCTCCGTTGTTGTGTAATTCACTTGAGCACCATTAAGAGTTTTACTAGCGTAGTATATCACATGGAAGGTCTTACCTATGTGTTGGCCTAGGACTGCTCCTACCGCGATATCACTTGCATCACACATGAGCTCAAAAGGTAGCGTCCAATCTGGTGGAACGACAATGGGTGCCGAGGTAAGATTTTTCTTTAGGGTTTCGAATACTTGGGTGCAAGAATCATCAAAATCGAAGACTTTATCCTGTTCAAGCAGATTACACAAGGGTTTAGTGATTTTAGAAAAATTATGAATGAACCTCCTGTAAAAACCTGCATGTCCGAGAAAACTTCGAATTCCTTTGACTGAACTTGGTGGGGGTAATCTCTCGATCACGTCCACCTTGGCTTTGTCAACTTCAATTCCCTTGGATAAAATCTTGTGGCCGAGCACTATTCCTTCATCTACCATAAAGTGGCATTTCTCCCAATTGAGAACTAAATCTGTTTCTTCGCATCTTGCTAACACCCTCTCTAAATTGCCGAGGTAGCCATCGAAGTCATTACCAAAAACCGAAAAATCATCCATGAAGATCTCAAGGAAGTCTTCGACCATGTCTGAAAAGAGCGCCATCATGCATCTTTGGAAGGTTGCCGGGGCGTTACACAATTCGAACGGCATCCTTCAGAAGGCATAAGTGCTGTATGGGCATGTGAAGGTTGTCTTTTCTTGATCTTCTGGTGCTATGGCAATCTGATTGTAACCTGAATAACCATCAAGAAAACAATAAAAGGGTTTACCTGCAAGACGGTCAAGCATTTGATCAATAAAGGGTAATGGGAAGTGATCTTTCCTAGTGGCTTTGTTTAGCTTTCGATAGTCCATACAAACCCTCCAACCGGTCACAGTCCTGGTTGGGATAAGTTCATTATTTTCATTGCTTACCACTGTTATACCTCCCTTTTTCGGTACACATTGTACCGGACTTACCCATGTACTATCAGAGATAGGGTATATAATGCCGGCGTCAAGCCACTTGATATTTTCTTTCATTACAACCCCTTTCATGGCATGATTCAGTCTCCTCTGGGCCTCAATTGAAGGTTTGTGATCATCTTCCAACAAGATCTTGTGCATGCACACCACCGGGTTAGTTCCCTTCAAGTCGGCAATTGTCCACCCTATTGCCTTTTTGTGTAGCTTCAACATCTTGATCAGCTTCTTTTCCTGCTCAGGCTGTAACTTAGAAGAAATAATTATAGGCAAAGTATTATCGGTCCCTAAGTATACATATTTTAGTTGCTCTGGCAATTGTTTCAACTCAAGAATTGGTGGTTGTTCAATAGAGGGTTTTTCGAGCTTACCTTCCTTACCTGAGTAGTCCAGTGGTTCAAAGTATGTACCTGGTCGATTGACTAGCCAATTTGCCTCTTCTGGTTGTTCCTCATCGACTGGTTCTTCATACTCCTCATGTTCCTCTTGGTCGGCCATGTAGTTGACGAGGCAACTAAATTCCTCATCGAAGTTAAACTCTGCCGTGGCATGAAGTAGTTGGCATTCTTCTGGATCATCGGCATGTCTTAGTGTTTGGAACACATTTAGTTTAACTTACTGGTCATTCACCCTCATTGTGAGTTCTCCCTTTTCAACATCAATCAAGGTTCTCCCTGTCGCTAGGAATGGTCTCCCGAGAATGATAGGTGCATGCTCATCTGCTTCACAATCCAAAACAATAAAGTCAGCGGGAAAAATAAATTTATCGACTTTTACCAGTATGTCTTCGATTTTTCCCTCTGGATGCACATAGGATCTGTCGGCTAGCTGCAGCATGACTGTTGTAGGTCTTGCCTTCCCGATTCCTAGTTTCTGGAAAACCGATTTAGGATCAAGTTTATGCTAGCCCCTAGGTCGCATAGTGCTTTCCCGACATAGTGATTTCCAATAGAACATGGTATTGTGAAACTTCTGGGATCCTTCAACTTGGGTGGCATACGATTGTGCAACATTGCCATGCATCCCTCTGTTGCGGCAACTGTTTCAAACTCTCCTAGCCTTGTTCTCTTGGACACAATGTCTTTAAGAAACTTGGCATAGTTTGGCATTTGTTCAATTACTTCCACCAATGGCAAGTTGATGTGGACTTGCTTTAGGATATCAAGAAACTTCTTGAATTGGTATTCTTGCTTTTGTCGCTTCAACCTTTGTGGGAATGGTGGTGGAAGTCGGATATCTTCGATCCTTTCATTGGTTTGAAACCTGATTGACGGCATTGCCGAGACATCTAGAGGTGCCGAGGCATTAGCAACTGGGGTTGCCGAGGCATGCTTATCGCAAGTTGCCGAGGCGTCGTCGGTTGCCGAGGCATGTTTATTGCCGGTTGCCGCGGCAATTCCTGGTTCAACATCTGAGGCTTTGCCGCTAGGTTCGTCTTGATCTTTTTGTGGAGTTTTGTTTGACGAGCGGGTTTGAACCTCTCTAAGTTGTTGGCCACTTCTGGTGGTGATTGCCTTACATTGCTCATGGCCAGTTCCTCTTGCGACTTCAGTATCGCTAGGTAAACCTCCTTGTGGTCTAGTGTTCAGATTTTGAGCAAACTGTCCGACTTGATTTTCCAATGATTTGATTGCCGCCTCTTGGTTTTGCAATCTCATCTCGGTCCTGTTAATAAAAGCATCAGTTCTTTTTATGAAATTACTATTCTCAGCCATATAAGATTCAGTTTTCATCATAAAAGCATTTAGAGAATTTTCCAAAGAACTAGATGTCGTCGGTTTCTGTCGCGGCATCCGCTGCCGTGGCATATTTTGGTTTGAATCCCGATGCTTGTGCATTCTGATTGTTCTGGTTTAGAGCATTGTTGGGATTACTCCATGAAAAATTTGGGTGCTTCTTCCAAGCTGGATTGTATGTATTGGACATCATGTTGTTGCTCCAATTGTAATTCCCCACATAGAAGCTGGATTCCGGATTCTGCATACATTCAGAAGAATTATGGTTATCACCACATAACTCACAAAAAGAATCCATTACCTTGACTTCATGTGTGTTGTTTGGTTTTTGCATGTTCTGGACCATCTTGGTTAAAGCAGCCAATTGTGCCGAAATTGAATCTGATGATCCTAGTTCATGTATTGTGGCTTGGCGTTTAACTCCTCCTCTTCTAGTGGATGGGAATTGATAGTCATTCTTGGCCAGCCTGTTTAAAATTTGCATCGCTTCCTCCGGTGACTTATCTAGGAGTATGCCGTTTGCCGAGGCATCTAGCATCATCCTTATTGGTGTATTCACGGCGTTGTAAAACAGTATTACTTGAGTCCACACCGGGAATCCGTGTAGGGGGCATTTGTGTAGAAGTTCTCTATATCGCTCCCAAGCTTCGTACATGGATTCATCATCTGCCTTCCGAAAAGAAGTAATGTCATTACGAAGCTTATCAGTCAAATTTGTAGGATTAAATCTAGCAAGAAAATCACGACAAAGATCAGTCCAAGATGCTATGGATCCGGCAGGAATGCTATTCAACCATGCTTTCGCCCTATCCCTCAGTGAATAGGGGAATAATCTTAATCGTAGGACATCGGGGGTGACTCCGTGTATCTTGAACGAGTTACAAATCTCGAGGAAAGATTTCAGATGTTGTCGTGCATCTTTAGTTGCTGAGCCGCCAAATTGACCTATTGTGTTGATCATATTAAACATTACCGGTTTCAACTCAAAGTGGTCGGCTTCAATTTCAGGTGCGACAACGCCTGGGTTAAGTCCATCAAGATCTTCTTCAAGATAGTCTCGAATAGTTCTGTTTCGTGCAAGAATCACTCCTCCTCCTGCTCGAACATCTTAATTCATATTGCCGTCTTGATTTGCCATTGCTTCTCTTATCCTTTGTCTAAGTCTTTGTAAGGTTCGTTCGATTTCTGGATCAAAGGGATATTCTGGTGAAGTCGGTCTCGCCCTGGTCATATACCAATGCAAAACCAAAGTTTGTTAGCCCTTTGAATTGTAAACAAGAAAAATAAAAAGAAAGTGCAAGAAAATAAAAAGAAAGTCGCTATTGCCAATCCCCGGCAACGGCGCCAAAAACTTGTTGCGCGTAATAAGTGCTACGCAAATGTGCAAGTATACACGTCGCAAGTTATAGTATAAAAGATATCATCTCCACAGGGATTGGTGCTACTTCAAGAATCTAGTCTCTTGCACTGTAAAAGTAAAAACACAAATAAAGGATTATAAAAGTTTAACTAATCTAGAAAGCAAATAAAGTAAAAGAAAAAATGAATTCAAATGAGAGAGAGATAGGCCAGGTTATCGTGAGTTGAGGTGTGATAGCCGATTGGATCGTCTTGGTAAAAGAGTGCACGGGCAACTCAGTTGCCGTGGCAACTTGCACAACGGGGTTGCCTTGGCAACTAATCGATGGTTGCCTGGGCAACTAGTTGGGCAACTACTTGGGCGTCTGGGCAGCAACTTCAAGGTTCAGCGGAGCGTTCTTCAATGGTTTCTTCTTATCCCTAAGTCGAAACTCTAGCTACTTGTGCATGCCTTGATAATACATCCCTGCGTGAATCAAGGGTGAACAACAACCATTCTTGCGCTCCTCTTAGCCGTTGAAATCCTTAACTTATTCCTAAGCCGGATTAATCTTCACCATCATTGGATTGAATAAAGATCATATTCATTCGTTTCTTGAATCTAACTCTCCCGATATTAGATAAATGGATGAAATCACGAGATCCTCTCCCAATTCACTCGCAAACAATAATAAGAACCAAGAATGAATAAACCTTGAAATAGAAAAGTGCAAACTCTTATTACCTAAACAAAAACCAACAAGTTCTCACAACCACAAAACACAATAACCATAGCCAAGTAAATTTAGTTCATGGCTAGGTTCCAAAGAAACACAAGATAAACAATCCCTAGCATGAACCCAATAGAACAAGGAAGAAAAGATGAAGCTTGTCGAAAATTCCCCTTTGCTTCCTCTCTTGGTCTTGTCGAAATTCCCTCTTGCTCTCTCTATTGATTGTCGAAATCTCCTTCATATTTATAGGGCTAGGCCAAAGTCCTTCTTTGAGGAGGAGTTTGAGTTGGAATTAAATTATCTTTAAAGAATATAATTCTTTATTATAATTTTATTCCTATTAGAACTTCTCCTATCTTCTTGGAATTTAATTCTTCTTTAATCTCTGCATGGCAATCAAATTCCTTTGGGCTTGGGCCTTGCTCCATGTCATCTTGGGCTTGTAAAGTCATTAATTTCGACATCCCTATTGCATTTTCTCTTTGTCGACAATTGCCATGGCAACTGGCTCGGCGTCTCCTTCATGCATTGCCCTGGAAACTAGCTCGGCATATCCTTCATGCATTGCCCTAGCAACTAGCTCGGCATTGCTTTGGCAAGTGATCCTGCACATACACACACAAAGCATACCAAAGCAGCATCTTTTCCACAAAAACTACCAAGTTATGTAATCAAGCTCAACGATGGAAGGAAACATGGATTAATGCATGAATAGCTAATTATGCAACTAATATGAGCCTAAGTCTAACAATAATATGAGTAAAAAGGGTAAGAAAAATAGTACTTTTGAACACTTATCATATGGCACCAATCGAAGTTCTTGAGTGGGAAATCATTTCAAAAGTGAGTGAATACGATCGTTGCCATGTATTTCACCTTGGGACATATCTGTGTTGGTATGGTTTAGAGTGGTCGCGTTGGATGTTGTGAGCTGAAGAGTAATGGTGAAGGGTTGTTACCCATTTTCTCGAGGTTGATAATCTCGTAATTGGTTAAAGAGATTTAAGGTTTTTGTATGATTGCTCAGAATTTGAGTATCATAAGTTAAGAGATAAAAGGACTCGTGATAAAGATTATGTTTGGTGTGATGTTTGGACTTTAAAGAAAAGTCTTGAAGTGGTTTTGACTCACGAATGTGTCGGTATAATCTCGAGTTCGATGATTTGAATATTACTCCACTGAGTTTTTGAGTTGGGTTGTCTACGTGTATGGTAAAATAGTGTGAAGAATATCATATTAGCACAGTAGAAATGTGCGTCGACTAAGGTTATATGGAACTAGGATCTTTTGTGTTGCAACAGATCTTGTTGGAAGAACCAATTGAAATTCCTTAAGGGCTTGTAAGAGTTTCAGCACAACTGTTCGTTGGGATTAAGTGATTGGTTGGGAAGAGAATGTCCGAACCTTTGAGGATAGTTGAGTGAGTTTTGATTACTAGTAAGAGTTTGTAAGCGGCAACGATTTTTGTTTGGAATTGAGTGGCTTGAGTAGTGGAATCTCATGAACATAAGTTAGTCCTCGTTCGAGTTAGGGGTGAGTTCTAGTAAAGTGAGGTGCCAAGTTCCATCATAGTTGGCAAAGTTGGGTATAAAGGGTTGTTAATTCAAGATATGTTGGCAGTAGACTTCGGTATTTAGAGTTTTGATTGTTCTTGAAAATGTTGGTCATGGTGTAAATGATATACATAGAGTGTTCCTAGTGATATACCTTTAAGGAGGTGTCGCGTTTTGGACATAGATGATGCTTGAATTTAAGAGTTTGAAACGCAGATGATGGTAGAGAATATTGTTAACTAAGATGAAACTCATCCGAAGTGAGTTCCTTGAGTTGTTAGCTGAACAGTATTACTTGAGGTTATCCTATGTTTTTCTACCTTAGGGTTTGATGTAAGTATAGTTTGATTGTTGGGAATGAATCGTTGGGATTCATGGGAGAGGTGTTAAGGAGTCTAGTAATGTAAATTGGGTAAAGGTTGGTTTTGAGATGGTTGTATCTCATTCCCTCATTTAATTTCGATGACAAAATTTCTTTTTAGGAGGAGAGAGTTGTAATGACTCAAATTTCTAAGTCAACACATAGGCATTGACCCAGGTTATGGACCTTCATGTTGGTAGGAGTTATTGGACCCTTTGGGCCAAGTTTGGGCCTTTTTGGACGAGGAATTGGTTCTGTGGGCTTGGGTGGTGACCATTTTGTAATAAGGGAAAAGCTAGAAGGTTTTATGGAGTAGTTTTACCCTTAGGAGAAAAATGGGTTGTTCTCTCCTTTATTCTTTGGCTTACACGTGAGACAGGGGAAATGGGAATACCACTTTTTCTCTCTCCATCTTTCTTCTCCTACACTCCTCTATTTTCAACCTTTGTTTCAAGAAGTTAAAAATCCAAACTTTACCAATCAATTCTTCCACCCAAGGTCCAAGATTCAAGTATGTTAATCTCCATGTCCCAAGCTTCAAGAAAAGTATAATTTTGTGGGAAAAAGGGGTAAGTTTTCATTTATAGGTTTTTGAAAGGTTTAAGCTTTAGGGGTTTCCATGGAGTTATATCATGATTTTAAGGTTGTATTTTTGTAGCTAAGATACCATGATAGTTGGTTCAAGCTCTAATTCAATTTTCATCTTGGTATTGCATGTGAAAGAGGTTAAAAGAGGGTTTTTCAATCCTGAACAAGGAGATGAGTTAAATGAGCTAAGTGGGTGAGCTTGATTCGGGATTTTGCTAAAAGGTCTGTACTTCTCTGACTCCTTTTATTCTTGAATATCATAAAGTGATTGCCTTGCTTATTTTGTGGTTAAGATTGTTAGTTTTGGTGTTAAAGTAGCTTGAAGCCTTGTTAATGGTAAATCTCGGAATAATTATTGGTAAGGTGTAAAAATGGTAGTAAACCATCCTAAATAACTCCCATAATATGTAGGTTGGAGTTAAGGGGTTGACGGTTACATTTTAGGTGCATGGGAAGTAATTTCTCGAGCCTTGGAAACTATTTTTGGGCTTCGGTATCGGTACACGAGGAACCTGTACCGATACCCTATGTTTAAATAATGAACACAAGAAAAATTTAATGGATTATCGGTACAGTATAGAGTCGTATCAGTACTCCATGTTCTATTAAAATTCCAATAGCTTAAAATGGTATCGGTACACTTAAAGTTGTATCAGTACCTAGGGAGTATCGGTACGTGAGGATCATGTATTGGTACAGGGTTAACGGTTAACCATTTTATGTAAAGTTGAGTATCGGTACGCATACAGTGGGTATTGATACCCAGAGAGGTGTATCAATACTCGATGTTGGGTATCGGTACCCACTGGATAATTTGCCCATAAATGTTGAAATTGAGTTCAAGTGGTTGATAATTCAAGGGCAATAACTCAATGGGCTTCTAATGTGATGAAATAAATTGTAAAACTAATAAATTGAGATATAATCCCTCATGGATGATAATAACGTGTAGTAACTTAGTGATGGGTCGAGATAACTATGATGGTTAGTGTTATGCCTTAGGGCATTTGTGATGGCTTGGCGTGGTGCCACATACCTCTTAGTGAGGTGTATGAATGCTCGAGGAGCATGTGTTCTCTTATGTTGTATAAAGGAATTTGGATGTCCTATAGTTAGTACTACAGTTAGTACCACAGCACTTATATAAGGGGATATGTACTTCGTGCTAAGTGATCAAGTACATCCGACGTACCTACAGGATTAATGATCTAGGTGCGGTTAGAAACCTTTCTATGGCTAGGGTGATCCAGACAAGGTAATAAACTCGATAGGCTGAGTGAGATCAAGTAACCTGATAGGCTGAGTGAACTTAAGTAAAGACTGCTTGTGGCTAATGTGATCCAAGTATGTCTAGGATGTATCTGTGGCTATGGTGATCTGAATATGGTCTATTTAACCTAACGACTATGTGAACATGGGTAACTCGATAGCTATGTGAGAACGGGTAAGTAGGGCTTTGTTGGTCATTATGTAGATGATGTATGGATGTAATTATGTATGTTGTGTAGATGTTATAGATGATGGCTTATGTACCCGATGGTTGAGTGATCAAGGTACGGTATTTGTTAACTAGATAAGCTATGTGAGCTCGAGTATCTCGATAGGCTATATGACCTCGAGTATGGCAAAGCTTTGTGGAAACTTGTAAGACTTGTTGTAGACTTAATGATGCCTTGAGATAGGAGATCTAAGAACTCTAGCATGTGTAGGCTAGATGATAGCTTATAGATAGTAAAGCCTTATCTATGCTCTCTAAACTATCATTATCTTGTATGCTTATTTTATGATAATCATGAATTATAGTAGAGTAGAAATGTACCACTAAGCTTTGTTAGCTCAGCGTGCGGATGTGTTGTTTTTCTGTGCGTAGGTTGAAAAGTCATGCCCCTTTGGAGGAGCACATCGACTAGGATTTCCCAATACCGCGTTCGTTTTAGAGTACAGTACTTGTTATTTTAGTTTGGGCTAATATATTCATAGGATCTTACCACTATTGAGTCTGTAACTCTATTTGAAATATTATTTTGGTATGCGGTGTTTTAAACTTGGGGCTCTTATTTTGTAAACTTATTTAAATGCTTCTTTAATCACATGGATTTATAAATAATTTGATATTTTAAAATGGCTAACTTATTATTTTAAATGGAAATTTGATAGGTCAGATTTTGGGTGACCTGAATGTAGTACTTCGGATCAGGATCGGGATTAGGGTGTTACATTTAGTGGTATCAGAGCTTAGGTTTAGTCGGTTCTAAGAAACCCAAGGTGGTATAGAGGTCGTGGTAAGGTGTCTAGTGAATACAAGCCCCTAAATTTAAGTTGTACTCTTCCAAGACTGGGAATCCTGATAATGATGCCTTGTTTCCTTGTGTTTCAGAAAATAGTTTGATGGCGGGTGATGCCAAACACGACCAAGAAAGTCGTGACAAGAGTCATGTCTCTCAAGTAGAAAACTTTAGCAAGGAGTTTATCCTGAATGTTAGGAACACAAGCCTTTCGGGAGGTACCAAAAGTGGAGGGGTAAACCACCTCCAAGATATTACCTCTGCTGTCTTACAAGTGGTGCAAGCTATCTTGAGGCAATCTGAGATGCCTCGCAAGGCCCCTGTTGAGAGGCTTCACAGATATGGACCTAAAGATTTCAAAGGTTTGGGTGAGGATGACCCAATCAAGGTTGAACAGTGGTTAAGAGACACTCAGAGGATTCTGAGAAAGATAGGGGGAAGTCTGGAGGATGACCTTGATAGCATTGTCTCCATTCTTAAAGGCAATGCACATGAGTGGTGGGAGACTGTTGAGTTGGGAGTACAGCCTGCATGTTTGACATGTGATATCTTCTTGGATGAGTTTAGGAAGAAGTACATCAGTGAGGTTCACATGGTTAAAATAAGAGATCAATTCCTATATCTAGTTCAATGAGATAGAACAGTGTCTGACTATGAGTAAAATTTTCTACGGTTAAGCCGTTATGCCCCATAGTTAGTTGCTATCGAGGAGTTGAGGTGTAAGAGGTTTAGACATGGATTGAAGGTTAACCTTCAGATGCACGTGACAGTGAATCCACTTGGGACATTCTCTGAGTAGCCAATAGTGTGAAGGCATTTGAGCGACTTTAGGGTTCGACACCAAGTCAGATTGAGAACTCTATAGGCCATGTTATGGGGACCCAGGACATCATAGGTCATTCTCAGGCTCTTTCTTTGAGGGATACGAAGAGAGTTGCTTCAGAGCAGCTGCCGAGAGACGGTGAAAGATCCAAACTAAAGGTTCATAGGGGTTCATTGATTTCTCTAGAGGTGAGTGCTGATGGTTTAGCCGGAGCATCGCTTCTACCAACTTGTGAGCATTATGGATGACATCACCTTAGGGTGTGCTTCTAGCTTCAGAGGGTTTGCTATAGGTGTCGAGAACTAGGTCATATGGAGAAAGACTATCCAGTTATGGATGATGGTACACCTGTTCAGTCTCAGAGGTTGACTTTTTCTTGGCATGGTTAGAGTTTTGGTTGAGGCGGTGCTAGAGAATCGTCTGTACACCAGGGTAGAGGTACTATGAGATCCACCATCAGAGTCGACGCTCGAGTTGTTGCTAGTAAATCTGCCATTAAGGCCAGAGATGACAGCCTTGCCACCGGTGATATGCCAAGTCCCTATGTGCTGTTTGGATTTTAGTTGTTGCATTGATGGAAATTTGATCTCTCGTTCATATAATGGTTTTGGTTCTTGTTAGATAAATGTTGTGGTAAAATTTAGAGGTTGATGTTGATTGATTATTCTGTTAGATTTGTAAGTGCTGGTAGGTAAGGTTTTTACCGTGGATGGTGAATGAGGATTGAGAGTAACAATCCCTAGGGACTTGTTAGATTTGTTCTCTCTCTAGTTAGTGAATGTTAACCTTGTGACTTGCACAAATTATGTCACTATCGTCCAAGAATTCTATGCGCACCTTGTGACCAAGGATTTGCCCTTCTTGATGATTAGAGGTAAATGTGTTCGTTTTGATGAAGGGTATATTAACATATGTTTGAGTTAGATGGTGCAGAGGATGAGTATTTCGAGTACGCTGAATCAATGAATGCTGCCAAGAGAAAGTGGCTGCTGGCAGATCTGTGCGAGCCTGTCATTGCATAGACAGTGTCATCCAAGGGTCACCGTACGGTGAAGAGGCTGGCATTGAAGCCCCAATGGAGAGGAAGGAATCACTTTCTCAAGGTGAATCTGATGCCCACATCCCATAACGATACTGTGTCGGAAGAAAGGATGATCCTGTTGCACTCTATTGTTATGGGGCACAAAATCAATGTTGGCAAACTTATTGTTGAGGAAACTTATAAGTGCGCAGCGAAAGGTACTGGCAGCTTGTTTTTCCCTTTGTTGATTTCTAATGTTTGCATGCTCCATGATGTGCCAAGGCTTGATACGGATAAAGGGCAAATGATCAAAGGAACAACAATTACTGCTGCTATATGGAGGAATCTTGTTGCTGCCGAGCCCAAGGACAAGGGGAAGGGAAAGGAAATGGCACCCACGCCAAAGCCCAAGGAGTCAAAGGTCGTGCCAAGAACCATGCCAGAAACTGTGCCAGACAGTTCAATGGCAATGTTGTGCCAAATTCACCAACGCATGAGATTATTCTCCAAAAGCTGGAAAAGGCTGAGGAGCTCGATGTCAAGATGCGACACTACATCCAGGCCAGGGATGTTGTGATCAGATAGGCTCTTACAAAATTATCAACTGATTTTGTGCCAGAGTTTCCAAACTTCCTTGCTGAGCTCTCTGCCATCGACGATGCCATGCCAGCTAGTCCAGTTTATACCACGTCTGATGCCACAGTCCTATTGTCTCCAGTTCAAGTCGAGTCTGCCAGTTCTGATTCTTCATCTGAATCAAAGGAAACCAAAGCCAAGTCGCCAGTGACACCTGCTATACGTACGCCATCTAATGCCACTGATGCACCTGCTGCATTGGAGCCTGCCAAGGAAAAGGAGGAAGTTAGAGCCTCCACTTCCGCTTCAAAACCGAGCATGAAAAGAAAGAAACACATGGCCCCTGATCGAGGGCCATTTGTGAGAAGAAAAACCCGTGTCGCATGGCAAATAATCTCCGAAGGGGAGTCCTCATCTTCCTAAACTCCTTTACATTTTATTCTATTTCATTTTCATGATCATGCTTTTTGAATTTTTTTTTGTTTTTCTTGTATATATGTGTTGTTTCATGCAATGGGGACAATGCACATCTTAGGTTTGGGGGTGTGCATTTTCTCACATTTATGCCATGCCATACATTTCATGTTTAAATTCTGTTGCCATGCCATTTAGGTAATTTAGATAGATGCATATCGAACCACTAAAAAGAAAATTTTGCCTCAGTTTAATTTTGAAAAATGTTAGCATTTGTTAGGCAAGTTTAATTTGATCTAGGTGTCTGTCTAATGAGGAAACTTTAATCTTTAGTTGTCATGCCATGCCAACAACGTAGTATGCCAGTTTTGCTTGGCAATTGATCTCTAGTTTAGGGAATTGAACTTACACTTAACACGTAGTATGTATCTAGTTTCTTAGCAAACTTAGACTTTTTGAAACTATGCTCAGATTTAGAAAAAAAAATAATGTCAGGGTAAAAAGAAATAAATAAGGCAGCAATGTTCTGCCATGGTAAGAAAAAAAATTAAATGAACTCTCCTCTACCTAGGGATAATAAGTTACTTGGGGCTTCGTGGTTTGCTCCCTCTTAGTTCTCAAGTCCAAAACCTTAGAGTATGAGTTGAAGAGAAAGCCTAGTGATGTCTAGATTAAGGTGGGGATTCGTGGTATGCTCCCTCTTATCTCTCACGCTAAATAGTGTCATGAAGCAAGCTTAAGTTAATGCCAACAGAAACCCTTGGAAAAAAAGATAAAAAAATATAAAAATCTGAGTTTAGGTAGTAAAATTGGCTAAGGGAGTGATAGGATACTTGATGCATATTGCCTACACATCATGCACTCTTCATGAACTTAGACTGGAGTTATATTGCTGCACTTGAATTACTATCTGCTTGGCATTATTGCACTGAGATACTGAGAACAGAAATAGAGCCAAATTCTGCTTGCCAGCACGTGTTGGCATTCAACCAAAATATTGTCAAGGCAACTTTTTCACAGTTTTTGTTTTTATTTTGATTGCATTACTTGAGGATAAGCAATGAGTTAGGTTTGGGGGTGTGCTACCTCTCCAAAAGTATTGTTTTTAACACCAATCTTACAATGTTTTTGCTTGTTTTTAGGTACATTTAGTTGCATTATGATGTTAGAATCATGCATTTGTATAAGGAGTTTAGAGTTTTGTCTATGCCAGTGTGAAGGGTTGTTTTGTTGGCAATTTTGCAGGTTTGGCATAGGATTTGGCCCAGAAAAGCACCACAAGAAGGAATGCCAGAGAGAATGCCGAGTGTTGTTAGCACAGATGGACCAGACAATGCCAAGCATCGGATAGCAGAGAAGTGAACTTGATGCCACGCCAAGAAGCTGTTGGACCCCGAAAAAATAGGAAATGATCAGGCTCTGAAAAGATAGCAATTGGAACAATCTCTGAAAAAATAGCGGATAAGACGGTGCCAAGACTTGTTGGCAGATTCATGCCAAGCTTGGACGCTAGGGCAGCAACGACAGTATGACGTCATCCCTAGCCTGATCAGCTCTCATTCAAATTTGGATAAGAAGATAATCCCTTATCCCTTGGGCAGCTGAAATTCAAAATTTGAAGAGCTAATCGTATCCCTTCCTTGCATGCCTATTTAAACACCAACCAAGCTAGACTTTGGAAGGAAGAAGAAGATTGGATCGTGAGGAGTTGGTGTGTGACGATTGACAACAAGATGCACCTAGGAAGGGTGGTCCGACCAGCTTGGCCGAGAAGCCTAGATCTTGAAGGGCTGCATCGAGAGACACCTTCTAGCCCATTCTCTCTCATTCAAGTTATTTATTTTGTTTTTAATGATGATGTATTTTGAAAATATTTGTGGGTTGTTGGTTAAATCCCTCACCATGAACTAATTTAACAGTTGGTGGGGGATGTTTGCGTTGAACGCTATTTTTATGTTTTAGTTTTTAATAATAAATCTGCCTTGGCAATGTTTTCACTATTCAGCATACCTTAATATTTCCTAAATACTATGCCAAGCGAGAGCTGGCACTGTTGGCCTACTGTGCCTCAATATCTTAACAGACTTGGGTGGCAACGAATAAGCTATTGAATACTGAGGAGAGAAGCTTCGAGAGAAGTCATTCAAGTGGATGAACTCACTTTGGGAGTGAAATTTACCCCTTAGGAGTATAGATTGGATCTTAATCAAATTGGTTTATCTAAAAACAAACACTATAGAGATATAGGGGTTTTTACATGATTAATTTAGGGAAATGACCATCGAGAGAGGCTTTGCTAATTTTGAATCTACTCGGCAAATAATGCCAAGACAGTTTGTTATTAAAAGCTGGCACGATAAGAATAGCGTGAAAACAAGGCATTCCCTGCCAACGCTCATCATTCATTAAAACACCTTCCTTGTCAACGTCTTTACTTTACTTTCACTCCTTTTCTTTTTAATTATTTTTAAAACCAACTTCAAATCAAATCACTTTTTCTTAAGGCAAGTAACAATCAAGGCAATTGAATTCCAAGTCAATCTCTGTGGGATCGATACTCAGCTTACTATTGTATTACTTGCAGACCGTGTATACTTGCACGTAAAAGACTCATCTTGGCATGTTTTTATACTTTCCCAACATATATCTTTTGCCACTTTTGCCAGCATTTTCACTCTGATAGTCTACAGTGATGGCGCAGGTGTATGGTGATTGGGATAAATTGTATAATGAGCTACCAGCTCTTATACGAGCAATGCAAATATTCATCACATGAACCATTGTAGAATACAAAACAATACTGGGGTGCACCTTACAAGGCAAACTAATTCCTGGTAAAAGAATATTCAATAAGTTATTCTGGGCATTCAAGGCGTGCATTGAAGGGTTCCCATTCTGCAAACGCATGATTCAAGTGGATGGTACCTGGCTGTATGGGAAGTACAGTCATATATTACTTTTTGTTGTTGCACAAGATGGAGACAGTAATATATTCCCAATTGCCTTTGCCATAGTTGGAAAGAAAGATGCAGGTGGATGGGAACTCTTTTTGAAGCATTTACGCAACCATGTATTAAAAGAAGACAGGGTTTGTATGATTTCTGATAGAGGGGCTGCGCTCTTATCAGTAATTAACAGACGGGAAAGTTTATGGACACCTCCGCATGCATATTTAGCATATTATGTACGACATATTGCGGCAAATGTTAAGACTAATTTCAAAAACAATGAGATCTGAAAAGAGATTCTAGGTGGGGTAAATTGTTATTTGTTGTTTATAAAAATTATTAATTTATTTTTTATGTTTTCTTATTTGATTTAACTAACCATTTTTTTAAATAGAGTATGAACTAGACCAACCAAAATTCGACGTGGGGATAAGAAGTTTGAGGCGACACAGTCGACGTGTATTTAATTTTGCAAATGACATCCCTAGAGAAAGATGGTCATAAGCATATGATGAAGGTCAGCGTTACGGCCATATGACAACTAACCTTGCTGAGGCTATAAACTCGGTGCTTAAAGGAACACGCCATCTCCCAATTACAAGTATTATGTAGGAAATTTACTTTAGATTAGGTAAAGTTTGGTACGAAAAGGGCAAAAAGTTAACGCTCTTATAATCAACGGACAAAATTGGTCTCAAACCCCGCAAGATAGAACGATTACTCTTCAAATGGTGCAGGATTTACTGTCAAAGCTAAGGTCCTAGGTGAGCAAAGAATGTTCTAACTAAATCTTAATCAGAAATGGTATGATTGTGGTGAATTCCAAGCATTTAGATACCCATGCTCTCACGTACACGCCGCATGTATGCATATTCGTATGGACTCTTACACGTTTGCGGATGAGTGTTATAACCTGCAAACTATGGCAAATATATACAAATTTCAGTTTAACATTATCCTGAATCAATATTATTGGCCGATATAACCAATATACGAAGAATGGTTACCAAATCCAGAGCTTCATAGAAAGCTGAAGGGTCGACCGAGGTCCACTAACATCCATACTAATTTTGATGATCCGGATTACAGAGAGGGGGAGTTCGAGTTAAGCATTATACACTTTGTAGGGGACCATGTCACACAAGAAACAAGTGTCCCAACAAATCCAATCTTTTTAACTATCATGATGGATCATCAACCTAAATTTTGTGTTAATGTAAATTCGTCATATAGACTTAATATGGTGAAATTGGCACAATAAATATAATTTTTTCCATTATTTACCCCTATCATCTCTTTAATAACCATTTAATATTCAAAATTAATACCTCTACATAATTTAAAATATTTTTTAAATATTCTTAATACCCCAATTACCACAAATATTACCCCATTCCTAACCCAATGCACCTATACCACCCTGCATGCAGCAAGATTCCCTCAAGTAATTAATGGAATCCCTGCCACATACACAGCTTTTTTTCAACCCTACTCCATCCAAGCCCAGTCTACACAAGTGCAGGATTCCCTACACTACCCACCACCTCAAGCGGCAATTGAATTTTGCCTTGCAATTGCAACTTTTTTTTTAAATTGACGCAACAATTTTTTTAATTGCAATTTTTTAAATTGAATCTGCTTTATTAATTTTTTTAAATTGCAATTTTTTATATATTGCATAAAATTAACAAAATTAAAATGAAATAAAGTAGTAGTAAATTAATAAATAATTAAATAAATAATTTAACCATCAAGATTAAATAATCCAAAAACCAAAACAAACAATGTTGTTGAATTAAAATATATTACAAATAAGATTTACTTATTTCTTATTTTCGCCTTTTTCTTGGCGATTTCTGTCGGTGGAAGAATGACGTTTGATCATACCGTTTGGGAGGTTAAACCACTCTTCGTGGTTGATTCGGAGTTTGCTCATCGTTGATACCACAATCATCCATCATTTGCATAGAAGGTGGTATACCATACATATCTTTGGGAAATGAAAACAATGAGCTGCTAATGATCGTAGTCAACAACAAAGATGTCATAGTACCAACACCCATGCCTTCCCCGTATACACATGTTTAAGGATACTCAAATTGTGTATGTATCATCCATCATCATTGTAAGCTGGATGAGAAGATAAGCTGCCATCAAATGTAAAATTGATTGGTGGTTATTCCGGAATATTACCAAATCCAAATGTTGGATGAGAAGATGAGCTGCCACCAAATGAAAAGTTGATTGGTGGTTGTTTCGAAACATTACCAAATCCAAATGTTGGATAAAATGATGAGTTGTCATCAACTATTGTGTGAACTGGTGGATAACCATGCTCTATTGGTTCTTCCCAAAGATTATTGCTTACATGTCTTGGGGGGATTGCACAGAGGAGACAATGAAGAATGTCAACCCGTAGAATAATCCAAGTTTGGTTCTTCTGTAGGTTCTTCTAAGCTTTGACCAAACCCGGATGACAAGTGTACATGTTTTGAGCACCGCGAATCTTCAAGCCATTTATTTGAAGCTTCGAGGGATACTAAGAACGGTTTTCTATTTTTCGAATACCATGAATAGTACTCTGAATTAAAATCAAAATCACTTTCATCAATTGGACTCAAATCTTCTGGCCATTGCGTATATCTTTCTTCCCAAAGATCAATGAATTTGGCTTGCTTTATAACTCAATTCTCATCAAATCTACCTTTTCCAGCTCCAGTATGGATGTATTCAATACTAGGTGGAGCTCTAGGAATGGGTTGATGGAAGTTGAACTGCCGCAACACTCTATCAGTACAATGATATTCAATAGTAGAAAATGGATCAAAGGCACAACTACACCCCATAATGATATGTATTGCCGCACATTTTGTGGTATGCAAGCCTTGATTGTTGGATTCTCGTACGGCAGCCAAATAAACTGTACTAACAAACAAATATTAATATACATAAACAAACATTACTTTAAAATATACAAAGTCAAAAAATTAATTTACAAAATATTATGATACCTCAATTTTTCCTATTGTTTATATCTTTAGTCTTATATCTCTAATATTATTGTGCACCGCCCCCACGTTCTTCAACTTATGTCTCCATCTACAAAGATATTAAACTCATATTTTTAAGTCATTATAGATAAATATTAGATCAATAAAATATTTATAATAATTGTAGTATTACCTTCCAGCAAGCAAAAATTGTATGGATACGGGTGCTTCTATAATAAGCGTTAAATAAGCCAGCCTATATCACGCCCGCGACTGTAATAAGATTTGACATCCACATATATCTGATATCTTCTTCTCACCAATCATAATTGAGGCCTTACACATTTCATGGTACAAGATTGCCAATATTGCGGATCCTCAGTTATATTCAACATTTGTGTTAAAATCAGCCACCATCGGCAGATATTGTGTGTGAACCAGATTACCAAATGTATCTGGCATCAATATCCCACCAATGATTTGCAGTATATATGCTCGAGCTGCATACATAAGTTCTTGCCGAGTAGATCTCTCAGTTATAATGAATTCATTCTACAACCATGAAATTCTCAAACGTAGATTGTTCACCTATGCCTCAGGAGAAATTTTGCCGAGGTAATGCCTGCAAAACTCAAATACATTATAGTTGTTTTGTCCAACCAACGGATTCCCATTTATTGGGACACCAAGCTGTATAGCTACATCTTTCGGAGTTATCGTGAATTTGCCGAATGAAAAATAAAATGTGTGCATCTCTGGTCTCCACCGTTCAATCAATCCAGGGATAATCTTAAATCCACGAAGAAATGAAGCATTATAAAATCTAGCGAGCTGTAAGTAATAACTATGCAGTCGGAAGGTTCCTTGATCTTCATTCCTCGACGACGGATGGTATGCTCCTCACCCTATAATTAATTTATTATAATAAATTATTTTGTTTTATACATGATATAATAAATTTTAAATTACTTACTTGCTCTTCACAAATATGAGAGGAAATATGCTCATGGTCACGGTATAACAAAACTTCTCCAGATGTCATTTTCAAACAAATCTGCAGAACAATTATCATTCAAATATATACAACGAAAAAATTCATTAACTTCAAAAATTCTCACCTATTCGAATATATCTTAAAAATGCAAAAAAACTTACATGATAGATGAGAAACAGTGTAAATGTGCTATAAATCCTTCAATAAAAAATAATTATCATTCGAATATATCTTCAATCATATAAAAAAAATCTACAAACTCCTCTAATTAAAAAAACAACAGATTAATTAAAAAACAAATTACTTACTAACTTCTGAGAAATCGAGAGGATCTACAAACAAATATACTTCAACAATCTTCACCTCTTCGAATATATCTTCAAAAAGTATCACTCAAATTTTCTACTCAAACTCTCTCAATTTTTTTTCTCAAATCCTATACACTCCTCTCTCTCTCTCTCTCTATATATATATATATATATATATATATAAAACATTTACAAAAAAAAACTGACCTGACCAGCTTTCACGTAAAAGTTGGTGTTGTGCATGCATACTACAGGACAACGCCACCTCTAGGTGGCGTCCTGCCATCAGCTTTAACCAGCTGATTAAAGCTGTTTTGCGCAGATCTGAGCCGACAACAGCTATCCCTTGGCCTTATCCAGCCAAATTTAATGAATAAAAAAGGGCAACGCCATGTGCACATGGTAGAAGATTTTGGTGGAAGATTTTGCCGTAAATTGTAAAATATAGCTGAAGATACCCTATATTCCAAATATTTGCTTGGGATTCGATTATCCTCAAATTTTGCCGATTATAACTTTCATATTTAATAATAAATTTAAATTATTTTAACCAATATTTTCAAGTTATAAATTCGAAGCAAATTCTGTGTGTATAAATTTATGACACGCTCGATGGGATAATCTCTACCTTTCATCGTTTTTCGTCATAATTCAAATTCATCAAAGTTATAATACCTTCAAACGTTACCAATGATACGTTGATTTTAAGCTTATTTAAAAATGACTTGACAGTAAAATTTTCCGACACCAGAGAATGGGGCTCCCGTGTATAATGCTGAATCTCAGAAAGTCAAGAATCATAGATTTCATATACATAGAGAAAAAAAAAATAAGACTCAGAGATGGATGTGAATGGAAGAAATGTTGAGCACAGCTGGACCTTAATAAAAATGGAGGAGACTTCATGGTTGGGAGTTGGACACTAATTCTCATATATATATATAATTGGCTGCCATGTCATACTGATGTCATGATTTTCCTATACGGAAAGAATTATCATATAATTTGATTTTTTTGAATAGAAATTTTATGTAATAATTAAATGTTAAACATTTATTTAAGGAATATTAATTTATGAATACTTTAAATGTTTATTTTTTGTTACTTCTTTAGTCGTAATTTTTTTATATTATTTCATCCTTGGGTGTAGATTGATGTATCTTCTAAATGTTAAATTGCTTAATCAATTGATTCGATCAATAATCGAATTAATTAAAATTATAAAATAATAACTCTTAACTAAACCAAAGTTTATTATGCATAAATTAGTGAAATTAGAATAATTTGATTAATTCAGTTGATTTTATCTAATCAAACAAAATTAACCTGCAACACTTTTTAATAGATAAGTATTTTATTTCCAACTAACATTTTAAAATAAACCAAAATATAAATGCATAGAATAAGAAAGATGTTAATATCTATTAATGGTCATAATCATGGGTAAATGAGACGAGTCGAGTTTGAGTAGTGTTAAGGACGACTCACAGTGCCGGGTTTAGATTTCATATCAAGCGGGTTTAAGAAGTTAAAGTCAAAATTAAACAAACTAAAAATTTTACAATATACAAATAGAAAATTATTGAATACATTTAAATTTATTAAATAGCCTAACAATCTCATAAAATTAATAATAACAATAATAAACTAACAAGAGTCTAAAAATTAACTTTCTTTTTGTACTATGACTTTCCTCGACGAAGTTTCATTTTCTGAAAATTAACTTTCTATTGTTTTGGGTTTATCTTAAAACTCTTCATTTACTTTTGGCTTATATCTCAAATAAGTACCTAAAGTATACCACCTTTTTTATTTAGATACTTAAAGTATTTTTTGGTCAAAGTAGGTACCTAAAGTGTATATTTTTTTATCAAAATTGGTACCTAATGCACTTTTTAATCAATGTCACTTGTTAACTTTTAGGAACCTAGATGGAAAATATATATACTTTAGGTACCTATTTTGAGCAAAAATACTTTAGGTACTTATTTTGACCAAAAAGTATACTTTAGGTACTTATTTAGGTATCTAAATGAAAAAGTTAGTATACTTTATGTACCTATTTGTAATATAAGCCTTTACTTTTTGACATTTAGTGACTTTGCCTATCGGAAAAAATGAGACTTTAAAATAATTTGAAATATTAAAGTATATTTCTCCATAACTAAGTGACCCACCACCATCTTTTACTCCACTTTTGTAGATATTCTTTTGGTATTTACTTGAGTTTAACCGCTTTAAGCTTCATCTAGTTGATCAAGTAAGTTCAAATATATTTAATTTTCCCCTCTCTCCTAAACTTTTCAGTTTTTACAAAGATTTCTTATAATCCAAGTGGGGTCAGTTGACTAAACTCAACTTAAATCCACCCCTGACGACTCGACTCGAAAAATTCGAAGTTGAGTTCGACTCAGCTCAAAAGCTCGTGAGCTTAAAATTATTAAGCTCAATTCAAACTCAAAATAAAAAAATAGAGCTCTAGATCGAAAACTTGAGCAGAAAATATTCTCAAACTTCAAAATTATTTTTATGAAATTTTTGGTGATTTTTCGAACTCACTGTCAATGCATAAAATTATTGACAAGAAACTACACAGTACCACACATCACAAAACAATAAAAAACAAAAAGATGGCTTGGTCTTCTCCTAGACACTAAAATATGAAACCACATCAATTCATACGATGCAAAAAATTTAATATACTATTATTTTTTGAGTAACTCGTAAACTTTTCGGATATCAAGTAACTCATCTCAATTTTTTAAAAATTTGAGTCGAGTATGAACCGAACTTTGATTAAGTCAAATTCAAATAACTCGTAATCTGTTTCATTTCATTTACGGTCCTAGTCATAATCGATGAACAAAGTAACGTTCAAATATCAAATTTTGGTTAATACAAATAAAATTGGTTACTTTTTTAATCAAAAGTTCTCTGCAAGTTTTTTTTCATTTTTATAAAAAATAATATTTTTTTCATTAATCAAATATTTTTTTTATAACCAACTGATTAATCGAACCGAATTAAATTATAATCCATAAATTCTATTAAAACTCAATAGTGAACATATCTGCCAATAATGCAGCTGTCGATAAGTCCTTTTAAGGGTAAGGTCAACTTTGGGCCCAAATTGTTTTCTTATATATTTTTTATTTAATATATTAACATTATCATAATAATACATGTCATCGGCTTGGACAAGGGACAATTAGGAAGAAAGTCCAACACCTAACAATTGCATCAAATTAGAAAGTCATTACGTTATCCACAAAATTAACATTTAAATTAAATTGTAGTTGAAATTACTTATATATTTATGAGAATATATCAATTATAATATAAATAATAAAACATTACAACAATATATTTATAACATGAATTTTGAATTATTTTAAGGTTTTTTAACTTTTCAATTTATATTATTTTTTATTTTTCATAAAAATTAGTTAGTAATTACATCTATTAATTATCTTAATCTATTTTCATAAAAATTATTAACTACCTTAATATGTTTTAGTTGATGTTATAAATATATTCTTATATTTTTATTTATATTATAAATAATATATTTTAAGGCACTAAAACTACAGCCGAATGCGACACTCTTAAAGCAAAAAAATTAGAGAAAAACTTTGGAGAAAAATCTAACGACTATATATACTCTAAATTTAAATCATTTTTAAATAGATAATAAATTTATTGAGTCTAGTCATTTTAATATCATTTATTAATTTCAAAATTATTCTTATTTATATTTTTTCGAATATGTTTGTGTGATTACATGATAGTATCTGTTCAAATTTTTTTAGCCCTTTAATAACGCACACACACCGTGCACACATGGTACTCGAACTCAGTCACCTGAATAAAACACAACATCCTTTACCACTGGGACCACTCCAAAAGTTCAAATCATACTTATTTTTTAAAAGTAAAATGTTCAACAAAGCATATTTAATTAACTATTATATAGTACAACTCCCAAGCCAAAGAGAGAGGGGAGCGACAGCCAAGCCCAACAAGTGACTTTTTGGGCTTCATGCTTGGGCTCCATTTCATTGAAATTGGGCCGAGATGAATTGATAAACATATTTCACAAACTTCATCAAATGAAAATTCTTATTCATTGAAACACAAAACAAATATTGTGAACTATTGGTAAATAAACATTCTTCAATGTTTAAATAAATCTTCATTCTCTCATCATAAATATTTAATTAGTATCAAATGTTTTATATTTTTCGATCCAAAACTTAAGATAATATAAATATTATTGATCATTTAGCCAATTAATAGATCTTTAAATCTAATTTTATACGAGAAAAATGTTAAAACTTAAATGAAATAGATGTTTTGAAATTATTTGTACAACTATCATTGATGATTATTTGTCTTTTGGGAATCAAAATCTACCTTTATTTTCCATTATTTGCATTTATTTTCTTGAGATGTTGATTTGTGATCTTATCTAATTTCAACCAATAAGACTACACGTGACATTTGCTTGCGTTTATTTACCACTTCCATCCCTGTCACTCAAATTTCTTCTTCAAATAAGTGGTTGAATTGCTAAAGGTGAACAATTACACCTTGCATTTTTTGGAAGGCACTTTGTTTTTTTTTTTTAGTAAATCTAATAACTAATTTAGCTTTAAACACCCATTTAAATCATATTAAAATTCTTTCACCAGTCTTTATAAGATACATAAATTATGGGTTTAGTCTATATATTCTAATCTAGTCATTTGTAGTCTTTATACTTTTTAATTTTTGAAATTATGGTCATCACCTAATTAATAATGTAAGATATGTTAACTCAAATTCTGTTATTAGTTCATATATTATACGTAAGTTGTAGGTTTAATTGTATCGTCTCATTATTTGAATTTGACATTTTTTTTGTTGTCCTTCTGATTGTCCAAGACTTTGTCCCGACTAATTTGGGCTGACCCGTGTCGCACACATGGTTTAGTAGGTGAGTCTCTCAGCAATAATTTTATGCATACACAAGGCCTCGAACTCGAAACCTGCTTAAGCGATGCCAACCTACTTACCACTTGGACCACCCGCCGGTGAATTTGACATTTAAATTACAACCATTTGGAAATGTAATAGATGCTTTTATTTTAAAAAAGGCATAATATCAAAAAATGCCCCTAACATTTGACTGAATTGTCATTTTGTCCCCTATTCTTTCTTTGAAACAATTTAACCCTCAACGTTTCATTTTGGGTCAAAATGACCCCTCTGCAAATGAAAATTGTTAGTCAACCAACGGTAAATGGCTTGAAATGTTATGAAAGACCTACATGGCAATGCTCGTCGCGATAGCATTGTCATATTAGGCAAATATACTAACTTTACAGAATGACACATCAATCAAAAAATAATTTTATAAAATTGTATAAAATATAAAATATTTTTTCTTCTGGCGTGTCATTCTGCTAAGTCGTTTCAAGTTGTTTATCGTTAGTTGACTAACAGTTTTCATCCATAGAGGGGCCATTTTGACCCAAAATAAAACTTTGAGGGCTAAATTACTTTAAAAAAAATATGAGCCAAAGTGACAATTTAATCAAACGTTTGGTGCATTTTATTAGCATTATGCCTTTAAAAATGTTAGGTGTGTTGGTCATGAAAGAAAATGAAGAGGAAACGATGATTGTGTTGATTTGGACTAAAAGAGGATATTTTAAGAGATATGGGAAAATAAAAGGGGTAAAGGCAAAGCCACCTACCACAACCAGCAATTGAGGCTGTTAATCATTAGATTAATCACAATTGCTAGGTTATACCTCTCCAATCAACGCTCTTCAAAAACAAATTAAATCAAATTAAACTAAATAAATAAAATTAAATATCACGTGTGAAAAGTTAAGTTTGAACTTAGTTTCTAATGAATAAACCTTGACAGATCCAGTCAATTATAAATTTATGATTTAAATAGTGCTACCAGTAGATTTTACAGCATTGGTAACCAAATCATGAGCGAGTATTTCAGATTGATTGATTGAATTGAAAATAGGTAATATGTTATTTTATATATTAAAAATATAGTTTATATACTAACAAAGTTGGTCTAAGTAATAAGCAACTTGGTTCACTTAAGCATGTCTCGGGTTCGAGGTCATGTATATATAGAAAAT
Organism: Hibiscus mutabilis; assembly: GCA_019671005.1. Taxonomy (NCBI): domain Eukaryota; kingdom Viridiplantae; phylum Streptophyta; class Magnoliopsida; order Malvales; family Malvaceae; genus Hibiscus; species Hibiscus mutabilis. Next base: position 7,329,655 of record CM033733.1, on the reverse strand, counting down.
TCTCGTTGTGAGACTCACTCACCAAAACTAGGTGTGAGACGTGGATCGGTCCGAATTAATTAAGACGTTCTATGGAACCGATAGGGCACCAGAAAAGAGTTCATACTTTCATAAATGTATATGTAAATTAAAATATATTAAATGATTTTAATATTTATGTTTAGATTTTTAATTGTTACCTCTTGGATAATAAAAATTAAATATGGTTTTCAAAAAATTTTAAATGCAATTGACACGGGGCTAGTCTTCTACTAGACAACCGTGCGGCCTTAGCTGCTTTCTCGGTTGAAAACTGGGCTAAGTCACCTGAAAAACTCCTAAGTAAGAATACTTAGAAACTGCTGCGAAACAAAAGAAAGGCGATGGCAAAAGAACAAGAGAAAGTGAGTGAATACTGAGTTGTATTACTCTGGGTAAGAGCTTACAAACTAAAGCAAGTGATGAATGAATGAACGATGAAATGACCTGGGTTGAGCCTCCTTTTATAGTGAGAGCTCAGTACAATCAACGGTCAAGATTACAATGGATCAATGGTCTAGATGAGACCCTATCCTATCTACAACATTTGAATTTCAAAAAAGAGATAAAGTGGGAATTATCTTTACAAATAAACACAAAAATGATAAGTAAGATGCCTTATCGGATTTCACCATGGTAAATATTCTGCTTGCTCATTTCACCATGGTAAAAGGCCAGCTTCCTTAGGCCATTTGGCAATCCCAAAATGTTGTAGAGATAGGCTTGGGCTGCCATGGTTGCACTTGTCTCGCTCGCGGGCTTGCAGTCCATGACATTCTCCCCCACTAGTTCTAGCGACGCCCTCGTCGCGCGGCTAGAATGGTACTGGTCGATTTGCTCCTGGAATTGCCATAAGGCATCTGCGAGTTCCCAACTCATGTCGCACTCGAGAAGACCCTTCCATTGAACAAGGTACTCATGCCTTGGTCGATTTCCCACTTGACGAACGGCTCTCTCTGAATGGATCGCTTCTACCTCTTTCTCGTATGAGACCTTTACTCCGACTAGCGCTCGGTGTGATTTGCCCCGATCTGGATCATCCTCATCGTGGTGATATGTCTTCAACAAACTCACATGAAACACCGGATAAGCTCGGATGGTCGACGGCAACTCTAGCTGGTAGGCCATGGTGCCTACCCGCTTCACAACTTTGAATGGCCCCTCATATCGTCGCACAAGCCCCTTATGATTTGGGTTGCGCAAGATCGAAGTCAGTTTGGCAAGGACTAGATCACTAACCTCAAAGTACACATCACGACGCTTTCGATCTACCCACTTCTTGGTCCGCTTTCCCGCCTTGCGCACGCATGCACGGGCTAAGTCATAAAGCTCATGCCACTCATTGGCAAAATGATAGGCTGCTGGACTCGGCCCCTGGTACCCGGTCACAACTGCGTTCGGTGTAAGCGGCTGCTGCCCGGTTACAATCTCGAACGGACTCTGGTTTGTCGCATCGTTCCGCTGTAAGTTGTAAGAGAATTGGGCCACATCTAACAGCTTCGGCTTGTCACGCTGATTAGCACTCACATAGTGCCTCAAGTAGATCTCAACGAGTGCATTCACTCTCTCGGTTTGCCCATCGGTCTGCGGGTGGACACTCGTCGAGAAGTTCAAGTTTGAGCCCAACAACTTGAACAACTCTGTCTAGAACCTCCCCGTGAACCTCGTGTCCTGATCACTGATAATCGATTGTGGAACACCCCAGTACTTCACCACGTGCTTGAGGGAAAGCCTAGCTGCCTCATCGGCTGGACACACCTTGTGTGTTGGGATAAATGTCGCATACTTGGAAAATCTATCTACGAACACCATAATACTAGACTTTCCGTCAACAATTGGCAAACCGACTATAAAATCCATGGAAACACTTACCCATGGTTTCTCCGAAATTGGCAAAGGCTGCAACAGCCCCGCTAGACTCTTCTGCTCGATCTTGTCTTGTTGGCACACAAGGCAAGTCTTCACATAGGCTTCGACATCACTGCCCATGTGCGGCCAATAATAGTGCTCCGCCATCAAGGCCAATGTCCGGTGCATCCCCGGATGTTCCGCCCACTTGGAATCATGGCATTCCTTCATGAGCTCATTTCGAATTCCATCAAACTGAGGCACAAAGAGGTGACGTCCACGAACAAACAACAAGTTTTCTTCTAGCCAAAACCTCTGGGTTTTGCCCTCCTTGGCAAGTTCGATCAATGACTTGTTCGTTGGGTCATATGTCAACCCCTCCTTGATGCGCTCCAGCATTGGTCCCTCTGGCAAACTCGCAAACTCCATGGTATACCTCCGGCTTAGGGCATCGGCCATGGAATTCACCTTCCCTGGTTTGTGCTCTAAAGTAACATCAAACTCAGCAAGAAACTCCTGCCAACGAGCTTGCTTCGAGGACAACTTCTTCTGAGTCAATAAGTAAATATTGGCAACATTGTCTGTGTACACCACGAACTTGGACCCAAGCACATAGTGTCTTCATGTGCGTAGACAATACACCACCGTCGTCATCTCATTCTCATGGACCGTGTATCTCCGCTCGGTCTCATTGAGCTTCCAGCTTTTATATGCAACCGGATGTCCCTCTTGTATTAGGACCCCACCAATGGCAATGTTGGATACATCAGTGTGAACTTCGAAAGGTTTGGTGTAATCTGGCAACACCAAGACAGGCTCACTCACCATGGCGAGCTTGATCTCATCAAAGGCTTTCTGGTACTCCGATCCCCAATCCCACGCCTTGTCCTTCTTCAACAAGTCGATCAATGATGCAGCAATTTTGGAGTAGCTTTTGACAAACCTCAGATAGTAATTCGCCAACCCCAAGAAAGATCTCAGCATGGTTACCTTAGTTGGCGTCTCCCATTCTTCAATGGCCAAATCTTCTCCTTGTCCATTTGGATCATGCCTCCTCCAACAATGTGGCCAAAGAAATGAACCTCTTGCTGGGCAAATGAGCACTTCTCCTTCTTGACATATAACTCATTTTCCTGCAAGACTTTGAACACCTCCCGCAAGTGTTCGACATGCTCCTCCAATGTCTTGCTGTAGATGACGATGTCATCGAGGTAGACTACAAAAAACTTATCCATGAACGGTTGTAGCACCCTGTTCATCAGGGTACAGAAAGTAGCTGGAGCATTTGTGAGGCCAAAAGGCATCACAAGATACTCGAAAGAACCATACCACGTCACGCAAACTGTCTTCGGCTTATCACCCTCGGCTATTCTGACTTGGTAGTAGCTCGATGGCAAGTCCAACTTGGTGAACCACCTTGCACCACCAAGCTGGTCGAACAAGTCTGTAATGAGAGGAATCAGATACTTGTTCTTCACTGTGAGCTTATTCAAAGCCCTGTAGTCGATGCACATCCGTAGGGACCCAGCGTACTTCTTCTGCAACAGCACCGGTGCACCGTAGGGTGCCTTTGATGGGTGGATATAACCGGCATCTAGGAGATCGTTCAACTATCTACGCATCTCCTGTAACTTAGGCGAGGCTAGCCGGTAAGGGGCTCGAGCGGGGGGCTCCACACCTGGCACAAGCTCAATCTTGTGATCAATATCTCTCTTTGGAGGTAACTTCTTTGGCAACTCGGCAGGCATCATATCTTCCAATTCTACCAAGACTCGTCCCACCTCATCAAAGACTCCCTCAGTTGCGACAGGCTCATCGCACACCAAGGCTGCCAAGAAGGTCGGCTCCTTGCGCACCGCCTTTGAAAACTGGATTGCAGATAGAAATTTTGCACTTACTCCTGACCCTCGGCTCACTGGAATAATGCATTGATGCTTCGGATCTAAAATACACAGACAATCCGTAAAAGGAACAGGGAAAGCGTTGATCCGGTCTAGAAAACTTAACCCAAGCACAAAATAAAAGTCATCGAGTGGGATTACCTTGACGTTTTCCTAACCAGTCCAACCTCCAATGTCAAGTTGAACTCTTTTTGCAACTCCCGCAATCGGCACTTCCTTAGCATTCACTATCTTGATGGATCCACTGGACTTCTCGATAGTAAGGCCAAGTTTCTCGACAGTTTGCTCGGACATGAACAGTTCAGAGGCACTGGTGTCAACTAGTGCGCTCAACTTCTGGCCAGCAATAGTGATGTTGACGAACATTAACCCCTTCTTCTTTCGCCCCTTCTTGACCTCCATTGTACTAATGATAGAGCCAAGCTTCAGAGCCTCGCTAGTCTCGCCATCAGCTGTCTCCTTGATGGCAGCGATTCTGTTCTTTTGGGGATAATCCCTGGCAATATGCCCTTCTTTGTGGCAATGGAAGCACTTGTCATGCTGCTTATCCCTCGAATCTACATGTTTCCCATTCGAAGTCTTTTTCTCGCCACTCGAATCTTTGTCGGATTGACTTGACTTCTCCTTGTCTCCACCATGACCTTTGTGTTTCGGTTTTGGTTTGGAGGAGTCAGGTTTCCTACGCTTCACATCTTCACACCTACGTCGCCACCACGTTTGTGCAAGATCAATTAGGTAAATACTTAAAAGGCTTACCTTCTTAGCATCTTCCTCGATGCCCACGGCTTTGAAGTAATACTTCATTCCCCAAAAGAAATTCTCCACTTCCTGAGAAGACCTCGTCCCCTTGAACTTTTCTGGTTTGAGGATATCTCCCAAGGTTCTAGGCACTGCAACAGTCACATTGTTCGCAATCGCAGCTTTCAGCATAAGCAACTCAGTCTTGAGCAGCTCCACTTCCTTCTTCAGTTCATCTTTCTCAGACTTGGGACTCTTTGCCTTGAGCTCCTCAACCTCATCCCTTAGAGCAACCACCATGGCCTCTAAGGCATCGCCACGCTTAGACATCTTCATATCCATCCTATTAAGAGCCTTCTGAACATCATCCTGAATTCCCTCCAAGGACTCGAACCTCTCAAAATCCAACGAACTCAGCTTCTCAACGTCCATCGACTCCAACAGTTCCAACGTTGCCTTGGCCTCCGCCATAGATTCTTCAAGCTTGGTAACCCTTCCCTGGATCGATGTGATCATGTCCTTCGACGAACCCCCTCTTGGATTTGTCAGTTGTGGCTTCTGCACCCTTCTTCACTGCAGTGTTCTCTCCATCACGTGCCATCTCGAATCAACAGCTTCTCAGCAAAACCTCGCTCTGATACCACTTGACACGGGGCTAGTCTTCTGCTAGACAACCGTGCAGCCTTAGCTGCTTTCTCAGTTGAAAACTGGGCTAAGTCACCTAAAAAACTCCTAAGTAGGAATACTTAGAAACTGCTGTGAAACAAAAGAAAGGCGATGGCAAAAGAACAAGAGAAAGTGAGTGAATACTAAGTTGTATTACTCTGGGTAAAAGCTTACAAACTGAAGCAAGTGATGAATGAATGAACGATGAAATGACCTGGTTTGAGCCTCCTTTTATAGTGAGAGCTCAGTACAATCAACGGTCAAGATTACAATGAATCAATGGTCCAGATGAGAGCCTATCCTATCTACAACATTTGAATTTCAAATAAGAAATAAAGTGGGAATTATCTTTACAAATAAGCACAAAAATGATAAGTAAGATGCCTTATCGGATTTCACCATGGTAAATATTCTACTTGCTCATTTCACCATGGTAAAAGGCCAGCTTCCTTGGGCCATTTGGCAAGCCCAAAATGCTATAGAGATAGGCTTGGGCTGCCATGGTTGCACTTGTCTCGGTCGCGGGCTTGCGGTCTATGACACAATATATTTTAAAAAAGTTGAGATATATATAAATTTTTAAAATGTATATATATACAAATTAAATTTATTTACATATGTTTATTTGTTTATGTTCGTTAAAATTTATTCACATATGTATTTTTATGCTCATTCGTTTGTGTTCGTTTATGTTCATTTATTTTTTTAACGAACAAACTCGAGCAAGCTACATTCCTTAACAAACGAACACAAACAAAAAATTATGTTTGTTTAGTTGTTTGTGTTACTACATTTGTCCGGATCGTTTACAGGCCTAGTTTTGATTTTATCTTCAAAATATTTGAAAATTTATTTTTTATTTAAATTATTAAAATTCTATATTAATATATATTTGTTTGTATTTATAAATTAAATTAATATCCATAAAATATAAATTTATATTCACAATTTAAATTATCATAATTACATTAATTTAAATTTATGTTTGGAAATATTTGTTTGTCGTACAAGTATAAGCTTCAAAACTAATAAAACATTGATAAAATATAATATATATATATATATATATATACTAACTTAGTATTTTATTGAGTTTTTATTTTAGTATTATTTTTAAGGATGAGTCTACAATGGCCATCGCACACTGTTAAACACCACTAACGCAATACATCGTTGAACACCATTAATTTTTTAATAAAAACTAAAAATCTTAAGTGTAATAACCTGTTTTGTCCAACCCAAATCAAAACCCAATAACCCATTAATGCCCAGACCCGGTCCATAACCCGACCCGAATCCAGGACCAAACCCAAGACCCGGTAACCAAAAAAACTGTACTTTCTAAAATAAAACCTAACCCTAATCCAACATGACCAAGCCGTCGCATCCCTTGCCGCAACCGCCACCGCCGCTCACCTTCCGGCCGCCGTTTTCACCACCGGCAGTCAAAAGACAAAACCCCATTCAAATCATCCCTAAATTCAACCCCCAATTAACCCTGAAAAATAACCCTAAACCTATACCCTCTTCCAAATCAACCTACCACCCATACCCCTAATCAGCCCCTATCTCAGCCATCACCCATGCCCTGTAAAATCTCACCAAAAGCCCAAAAAATATGGGATATATCCATAGGGCAGATCTGCAAAATTAATTGGGGTTGTTATTATTGATGTAAAAAATGGGCTATAAAACCGAATGAAGGATGTAAAGGTAAGGGTGGGGGACGAATGAAAAAATAGGGAAAATTTTTGTAAAAGGTTTCGAAAATCAAATAAAAAACTTGAAATTTCATATCAAAAAAACAACAATCTTTCTTCTTTAGTTTCGAATCAAAGAGGAATAAAAGTGGGTCTCCAGTTTTAAAATCAAAGCTTTGATTTTTTTTAAATATTGATTTGAATTGAAAGAGGGGGTATTCGAAACTTACCTACGGGAAGTCTCTGTCCTCCGCAGTGAGGCTGACCGGCCAGTGAGCAGCGTGAATGGAGGGAATGGAGGCGGTGCCGCTCTCTAGGGTTGAGAGGAAGAGAAGGATGAGTAGTTTTAGGGTTTTTATTTTGTTTTCGAAACTAATAATCCTTTTTGGGTATTTTAAACCGGCTTCCCCAAAACGGTGTCGTTTTAGAGCCCAACCCGCGTAGTGACCCGGTAATCCGGGGAGGATCCTCGCCATTTTGAATGGGTAAATTACCCTCCAAGTCCTTAGTTTTCACCCGCCTTCATTTTAGGTTATGGGTAAATTACCCATTCGGCCCCCTTTCTTTCTTGCTTTCCGTTTTAGCTTTTTGTTCTTTAATTCAAGACGCACAGTTTGCTTTTCATTTTAATTTGTTCATTGTTTTTATTATTATGTTTTTTTAATTTCCAGTCCTTTAATTATGGTTGTTTGCATTTGTACCTCCTTATTTCATTCATTTCATATTTATGACCATGCATTTTACATTTAATTGCATTTTAGCCTATTTTATATTATTTCATGCCATGTGATTTAATACTAATGCATTTTAGTCCTCAATCTTTATTTTCATGATGTTTTATGTTTATTAGTTCAATACATGCATTGTTATTATTATTATTATTATTATATACCAAGTAGTTTACTTTATATTTATATATTAATATCATATAAGATATATGTATATATATAAGTTTTTTTATCTATAGTACATATTTTTATGTATAATATTTTTTTATTTTATATATATAAGGTTTTATGTATATTTGTAAAATAAAATATAGTATTTTGTTTAATTACAATATATATAAAAATAATAATGAGTACTTACTTTTGTAATATATATATATATATATAATACTAACTTAATATATAAATAGGTATATTTTTAATAAATAATACATATATATTTTATCTTAAATATTATATTTTAAGTATATATAAAATAATAATAAATACTCATTGTTGTAAAAATAAAATATAAATATATAAAAAAACTATTAACTTTATATATATATATATATAGATATTTTTTTATAAACATAAATATTAAATATATTTTACCTTAAGTATTATGTTTTCAAGTAGATATATATTTACATGTGTATCTTATATTTTGCATCATGATAGTAATGTGTTAAGAATTAAGGTAATATTCTTTTATTTAGGGAATTCAAGAACTCGTGTCACGGGCGTAAAGGGGTGTGACTTTCTTGATATCCTTAAATAAAAGAATATCCTTACCATTTTAGGATATAATATTTAAGGGAATTTTCTTTTATTTAGACAATCGAGAAATTATTTTTCGGGTGTAAAGGGGTGTGAACTTCTCGATTATTCTAAATAACATAATGTTTCTTTAAATATTTAGAACATTTTCATGCATTTAAGAATCATATTTTAAATTTTATTCGAATTCAAAATTTCCAACACCAAGATATTAGATAATCAGCTAGGTACCAATTTTGGGTGGTGTAGGGGTGCTAATCCTTCCCCATCCGTAACCGACTCTCGGACCCGAATTTTTTAATTTCTGCTTTTATTTTAGTGTCTGGTCTACCTTTTTAAAACGATCGGTGGTGACTCCATATTTTTAATTTTAAAACTGGGCATGGGTTTTCCAAACTAAAATAAATGAAAAAAAAATTTAAAACTGGAAAAGAGAGCGCCGGACGGATTTGGGTGATTACAGTTGGCGACTCCGCTAGGGAGCCTTTTAAAATAAAAAGAGAATCAAGCCACAAGTCAATTATCTTTTAGTCTTGGTCGTTGAAAATTGAAGAATTCGATTTTAATTTAAAATATGATTCTGACTTTAGTTAATAGGACATACATTTTATTTTCTGTAAATATAACTGCCTTACTTTTACTGCTTAGTATAAGTGAATATAAACATAGGGTGTCAAAATGTTTGAGAGTTTCTCCTCACACGCTGTGCACTTGCATTGCATTTCATGAGCTTTCTACCCGAGCTCTGTCCAATTTTAAGTGGAAGTGTGATATCGCCTTTGTATGGTGAATCATTTTTGGGATATATTTCTTATGCTTTCGTGTGGGTTACCTCCGTATAGGCATAAAGGATGTATCCCCCTGAATTGAACTTGGTCCGTTTGAAACCTATAATGGGTGAGGATCAGGGGCCTTGCTACCTTTAGTAAGGGACAGCAAGGACAATTTGGGTACCCTTTCCTAGAATCGTACCTCATGTAATGGACCATAAAAGTCTTGCTCTAGAAATGGAACCCGTTAAAAGTTTAAAGGAGAAACGCTTCTAACCTTTTTTCTACTCTTTAGATTTATTGTATAAATAATATGCCGGGTAGAAATCATGTCGGGTAAGATCTTTTTTTCCGTGAATAATAATGTACCGGGTAGATACCATGTTGGGTAGGATCTTTTTTTCCGTAAATACTAGTATATCGGGTAGATATCATGCTGGGTAGGACTTTGTTTCTTATGCCGAGTAGAAAATCATGCCCGGGTAGGTTATACAAATTTACTCTTTAGTACATACTTATTCTTGTTTTCATTTTTATTATACGTGTACTAACCAATTTTCTGTTTTCTATATTTTTTTGCATTGCATATGCATGATATAAAAGGGTGTTGATTCACGAGTGATCAGATAGACAAGACCACAGATATAGGGCAGTGCCTTGAAGAGACGCCAGAAGAGATGAGAAGTTTTCCTTCCGAGATTTACATGTTAGATGTACCAGATTATGCCTACACCAATACCGAGATTAGTGGGGTGCAAGAGTTGAAAAGACATATGGCTAAAATGATGAGTATGATGACTGATATGGCGAAAAACTCCGATGTACAAGGAGAGAATGACGAACTGAATAAAAACCAAATGATGGCCACCAATCAAGACCTCATATCTGAACAAAATGATTATGGTAAGCCTAAAGGTCGGTGTACCGTTGTGATCAACATCAATAGGACACCCAAAGACGCAAGGGCTTCTATTTCAAAGAAAATGGAGGCGAGTCAAAGAAAAGCTAGAGAAGAGAAAGATAAAAAGAAAGTATTTCAAATCCCGATGGCATACACAGATTTTCTCCCGATACTGGTCAAGAAGGGACTTGTGACTCCAGTCTAATCCAAGCTAAAGGAGCCTCATTTTCCTAAAGGGTATGACAACAAGGCTAGATGTAACTATCATTTAGGAGGTACGGGTCATACTACCAAAAATTGCGGAGCTCTAAGGAACAAAGTCATAAGCCATGTCGAAGAAGGGCTACTGAGTTTTGAAGAAGAAATCCTCAAAGCTTCCAAAAGCTTAACCAATGCTAGTACACTAGAGCATACGAAGAGGAGCCAATTTCCAACACTCATAATCTGGTACCCTAGACAGAGTGTAAATTCTAGTGTCCAGTTTTTCGAGTCGTCGTCGGCCGACGTCCAAAAGCCAAGAACCAATGGACCATTTGGTCATATACCCATCTCTTATAGAGAGCTATATCCACAATTGTTAGAGGCGCCATTGGTGGTCCCATTTCACCTCGCACCTCTACAACCTTTATACTCTAAATGTATAACATCGAAGCTCGTTGTGAGTATCATGCTGGAATTAGGGGCATTCAATTGAAAACTGTACCGCCTTCAAGCGACGAGTTCAGAACCTCCTAGAGCGCAACATGTGGAAATTCAAGAAAGAAAACCAACATGGTTCAACTAGCGTTCACCTAGCAGTTATGGAGCCAAAGGAGTCCAAAATTCAAGCAAGTGGATTGAAAAAAGATATAGATTGTCTAAAAAATAAACTGAAGAGCTTGCAAGAAAACTATGAAGAGATTCGTTTGACTTTTAAAAATGTTGGTTTGGGTAATACTCATGATCAATGGAAAGAAGGAATTGAAAACCTGAAAAGAGATGTCGAACTTTGAAAACAGAGTTCTAGGGCCAACGAGGAACGAGCTAGTGCCTTGTCTCGTAATTTGCAAGCAATGAATAATCAATACCTTACCTTTAAGGAAGACTTGAAGAATAGTCAAGCCAAGATTGAGACATTGAACATGTGTATAAGTTTGTACGGAGACATCATTGCTGAATTAAATGATAGTCAAGCTGAAGTTCAGAAGCTGAAGAAGCAAGTGGATGAGTGTAACGACATTCTAATGATGTACAAAGATCTTGTGGATGCTCTCAAGAAAGCCTTGAAAGAAAATAATGAGAAGTGGAATCTTCAGCTTCAAGAGTCTTCAAAGAAGATAGAGGAAAAACACAACTACATGAAAGATATTATTGCTGAAGCACGAAGAGTTGCCCGACAGGTGACAGACATGGCTGATACAGCAACAGAATTGAGTCAAAACGAGGAGCTCCCAGAACAAAATGAGAAGTTGGCTAGGCTCTTAGAGAAGTTATAAAAGCTAGGCGCTAAAGCTCGACATTATCTGTAACTCTAATGTCTGATGTAACATGATCTTTTATGAAAGTTGTTCTAAGATGTTCACTCCAAAATCAACCTCTTTTATGCATTCATATTTACATTCAGCATTGCATCTTTATTGCATTTTGCACTTTCAGCAACATAATATGTTCATTACATATACTATATTTGCATTCATAGACCTATTTTAGTAATTTACCCTGGGACATCCGACTTAGGTCTAATTAAACCCATCATTTTAGGACTAAATCCTTCTAAGTAAAGAGTAAAAGAAAAGGTCCACTCTAGAAAGAAGTGGAAAGAAAAATGGGGCAAGCTTTTTATATTGGCTGTAACCTCAGAACGAGAGAAGTCTGTCTACTTCATGCACTGTGTGAGTTTAGTTTCCTTCAAAAAATAAAAAAAAGAAGAGAAAAACAAAATGAGGAGCTTTTGTCAAAACTGTTGTTTACCTGTTGATAAGTGTTCAAAAGTACTATTTTTCTTACCCTTTTTACTCATATTATTGTTAGACTTAGGCTCATATTAGTTGCATAGTTAGCCATTCATGCATTAATCCATGTTTCCTTCAATCGTTGAGCTTGATTACATAACTTGGTGATTTTTTGTGGAAATAGATGCTGCTTTGGTGTGTTTTTGTGTGTATGTGCAGGATCACTTGCCAAAGCAATGCCGAGCTAGTTGCCAGGGCAGTGCATGAAGGAGACGCCGAGCCAGTTGCCATGGCATTTGTCGACAAAGACCAAAAGCAATATGGATGTCGAAATTCATGATTTTACAAGCCCAAGATGACATGGAGCAAGGTCCAAGCCCAAAGGAATTTGATTGCCATGCAGAGATTAAAGAAGAATTAAATTCCAAGTGGATAGGAGAAGTTCTAATAGGAATAAAATTATAATAAAGAATTATATTCTTTAAAGATAATTTAATTCCAACTCAAACTCCTCCTCAAAGAAGGACTTTGGCCTAGCCCTATAAATAGCAAGGAGATTTCGACAATCCATAGAGAGAGAGCAAGAGGGAAATTTCGGCAAGTCCAAGTAGGGCAAGAGGAGAGAATTTTCGACAAGCATCAAGGGCAAGGAGGATTTCGACAAGCCTCTCTTCCTTCATCTTTGTTCGATTGGGTTCATGCTAGGGATTAATTATCTTGTGTTTCTTTGGAACCTAGCCATGAACTAAATTTACTTGGCTATGGTTATTGTGTTTTGTGGTTGTGAGAAACTATTGGTTTTTGTTTAGGTAATAAGAGTTTGCACTTTTCTATTTCAAGGTTTATTCATTCTTGGTTCCTATTATTGCTTATGAGTGAATTGGGAGAGGATCTCGTGATTTCATCCATTTATCTAATATCGGGAGAGTTAGATTCAAGAAACGAATGAATATGATCTTTATGCAATCCAATGATGGTGAAGATTAATCCGGCTTAGAATAAGTTAAGGATTTCAACGGCTAAGAGGAGCGCAAGATTGGTTGTTGTTCACCCTTGATTCACGCAGGATGTATTATCAAGGCATGCACAAGTAGCTAGAGTTTCGACTTAGGGATAAGAAGAAACCATTGAAGAACGCTCCGCCGAACCTTGAAGTTGCTGCCCGATCGCAAGTAGTTGCCCAACTAGTCGCCCAAGCAACCATCAATTAGTTGCCCGAGCAACCCGTTGTGCAAGTCGCCACGGCAACTGAGTTGCCCATGCACTCTTTTACCAAGACAATCCAATCGGCTATCACACCTCAACTCACAATAACCTAGCCTATCTCTCTCAATTGAATTCATCTTTTCTTTTATTTTATTGCTTTCTAGATTAGTAATTAGTTAAACTTCGATAATCCTTTACTTGTGTTTCTACTTTTTACAATTGCAAGAGACTAGATTCTTGAAGTGGCACCAATCCCTCAATGAGACGATATCTTTTATACTATAACTTGCGACGTGTATACTTGCACAATTGCGTAGCACTTATTACGCGCAACAAGTTTTTGGCGCCGTTGCCGGGGATTGGCAATAGCAACTTTGTTTTTATTTTCTTGCACTTTCTTTTTATTTTTCTTGTTTAAAATTCAAAGGGCTAACAAACTTTGGTTTTGCATTGGTATATGACCAGGGCGAGACCGACTTCACCGTAATATCCCTTTGATCCGAAATCGAACGAACCTTACAAAGACTTAGACGAAGGATAATAAGAAGCAATGGCAAATCAAGACGGCAATATTAATCAAGATGTTCGAGCGGGAGGAGGAGTGATTCTTGCACAAACAGAACTATTCGAGACTATCTTGAAGAAGATCTTGATGGACTTAACCCGGAGTTGTCGCACCCGAAATTGAAGCCGACCACTTTGAGTTGAAACTGGTAATGTTTAATATGATCAACACAATAGGTCAATTTGGCGGCTCAAAGAAATGAAGATGCACGACAACATCTCAAATCTTTCCTCGAGATTTGCAACTCGTTCAAGATACACGGAGTCACCCCGATGTCTTACGATTAAGATTATTCCCCTATTCACCGAGGATAGGGCGAAAGCATGGCTAAATAGCATTCTGCCGGATCCATAGCATCTTGGACTGATCTTTGTCGTGATTTCCTTGCTAGATTTAATCCTACAAATTTAATCGATAAGCTTCGTAACGACATTACTTCTTTTTCGGCAAAGTGATGATGAATCCATGTACGAGGCTTGGGAGCGATATAGAGAACTTCTACACAAATGCCCTCTACACGGATTCTCGGTGTGGACTCAAGTGACAATGTTTTACAATGCCGTGAATACACCAACAAGGATGATGCTAGACGCCTCGGCAAACGGCATACTCCTAGATAAGTCACCGGAAGAAGCAATGCAAATTTTAAACAGGCTGGCCAAGAATGATTATCAATTCCCATCTACTAGAAGAGGAGGAGTTAGACGCCAAGCCACAATACATGAACTAGGATCATCGATTCAATTTCGCACAATTGGCCACTTTAACCAAGATGGTCCGAACATGCAAAAACCAAACAACACACATGAAGTCAAGGTAATGGATTCTTTTTGTGAGTTATGTGGTGATAACCATAATTCTTCTGAATGTATGCAGAATCCAGAATCCAGCTTCTATGTGGGGAATTACAATCGGGGCAACAACATGATGTCAAATACATACAATCCAAACTTGGAAGAAGCACCCGAATTTTTCATGGAGTAATCCCAACAATGCTCTAAACCCGAACAATCGAATGCACAAGCATCGGGATTCCAAGAAAATATATGCCACGAAATGGATGCCGCAACAACAACCGACGACATCTAGTTCTTTGGAAAATTCTCTAAATGCTTTTATGATGAAAACTGAATCTTATATGGTCTGAGAATAGTAATTTCATAAAAAGAACGATGCTTTTATTAACAGACCGAGATGAGATTGCAAAACCAAGAGGCGGCAATCAAATCATTGGAAAATCAAGTCGGACAATTTGCTCAAAATCAACACTAGACCACAAGGAGGTTTACCTAGCGATCTTCAAGTCGCAAGAGGAACCGCCATGAGCAATGTAAGGCAATCACCACCGTAAGTGGCCAACAACTTAGAGAGGTTCAAACCCGCTCGTCAAACAAAACTCCACAAAAAGAGCAAGACGAACCTAGCGGCAAAGTCTCGGATCTTGAACCAAGAATTGCTGCGGCAACCGGCAATAAGCATGCCTCGGCAGCCCATGACGCCTCGGCAACTGCGATAAACACGCCAAGCGGCAACCCCAGATTGGTAACACATCGGCAACTCGGATGTCCCTGTAATGCCGTCAATCGGGTTTCAAACCAATGAAAAGATCGAAGATATCCGACTTCCACCACCATTCCCACAAAGGTTGAAGCGACAAAAGCAAGAATACCAATTCAAGAAGTTTCTTGATATCCTAAAGCAAGTCCACATCAACTTGCCATTGGTGGAAGCAATTGAACAAATGCCAAACTATGCCAAGTTTCTTAAAGACATTGTGTCCAAGAGAACAAGGCTAGGAGAGTTTGAAACAATTGCCGCAACAGAGGATGCATGGCAATGTTGCACAATCGTATGCCGCCCAAGTTGAAGGATCCCGGAAGTTTCACAATACCCTGTTCTATTGGAAATCACTATGTCGGGAAAGCACTATGCGACCTAGGGGCTAGCATAAACTTGATGCCTAAATCGGTTTTCCGAAACTAGGAATCGGGAAGGCAAGACCTACAACAGATTATGCTACTGACTAGCCGACAGATCCTATGTGCATCCGGAGGGAAAAATCGAGGACATACTGGTAAAAGTTGATAAATTTATTTTTCCCGCTGACTTTATTGTTTTAGATTGTGAAGCGGATGAGCATGCGCCTATCATTCTCGGAAGACCATTCCTAGCGGCAGGGAGAACTTTGATTGATGTTGAAAAGGAGAACTCACAATGAGGGTGAATGACCAGCAGGTAAAACTAAATGTGTTCCAAACACTAAGGCATGCAGATGATCCGAAGAATGCCAACTACTTCATGCCACTACGGCAGTTTTAACCGATGAAGAATTTAGTTGCCTCAAAGAAACTACATTGCCGAACACGAGGAACATGAGGAGTATGAAGAGCGGTCGATGAGGAACAACCAGAAGAGGCAAATTGGCTAGTCAATCGACCAGGTACATACTTTGAACCACCGGACTACTCGGGTAAGGAAGGTAAGATCGAAAAACCCTCTATCGAAAATCCACCAATTCTTGAGTTGAAACAATTGCCGAGCAAATCAAATATGTATACTTAGGGACCGATAATACATTACCTGTAATTATTTCTTCTAAGTTACAGCCTGAGCGGGAAAAAGAAGCTGATCAACATGTTGAAGCTACATAAAAAGGCAATAGGGTGGACAATTGCCGACTTGAAGGGAATTAGCCCGGCGGGTGTGCATGCACAAGATCTTGTTGGAAGATGATCACAAACCTTCAATTGAGGCCCCGGAGGAGACTGAATCATGCCATGAAAGGGGTTGTAATGAAAGAAATCATCAAGTGGCTTGACGCCGGCATTATATACCCTATCTCCGATAGTACGTGGGTAAGTCCGGTACAATGTGTGCCGAAAAAGGGAGGTATAACAATGGTAAGCAATGAAAATAATGAACTTATCCCAACCAGATGTGACCGGTTGGAGGGTTTGTATGGACTATCGAAAGCTAAACAAAGCCACTAGGAAAGATCACTTCCCATTACCCTTTATTGATCAAATGCTTGACCGTCTTGCGGGTAAACCCTTTTACTGTTTTCTTGATGGTTATTCAGGTTACAATCAGATTGCCATAGCACTTAAGATCAAGAAAAGACAACCTTCACATGCCCCTACGGTACTTATGCCTTCCGAAGGATGCCGTTCGGATTATGTAACGCCCGCAACCTTCCAAAGATGTATGATGGCGCTCTTTTCGGACATGGTCGAAGACTTCCTTGAGATCTTCATGGATGATTTTTCGGTTTTTGTAATGACTTGACGGCTGTCTCGGCAATTTAGAGAGGTGTTGGCAAGATGCGAAGAAACAGATTTAGTCCTCAATTGGGAGAAATGCCACTTTATGGTAGATGAAGGAATAGTGCTCGGCCATAAGATCTCATCCAAGGGAATTGAAGTAGACAAAGCCAAGGTGGACGTGATCGAGAGATTACCCCACCAAATTCGGTTAAAGGAATTCAAGTTTTCTCGGACATGCGGTTTTTACAGGAGGTTCATTCATAACTTTTCTAAAATCACTAAACCTTTGTGTAATCTGCTTGAACAGGATAAAGTCTTGATTTTGATGATTCTTGCACTCAAGCATTTGAAACCCTAAAGAAAAAGCTTGCCTCGGCACCCATTGTTGTTCCACAGTTTGGCCGCTACCTTTTGAGCTCATGTGTGATGCAAGTGATTTCGCGGTAGGAGCAGTCCTAGGCCAACGCACAGTAAGACCTTCCATGTGATATACTACGCTAGTAAAACTCTTAACGATGCTCAAATGAATTACACAACAACGGAGAAAGAGTTACTAGCTGTAGTTTTCGCATTTGACAAGTTCGATCCTATTTAATTGGTACAAAGGTAATTGTTCATACGGACCATTCGGCAATCAAATACTTATTTGCTAAAAAGGATGCTAAACCTCGTTTGATTCGTTGGATATTACTTTTACAAGAATTTGATATTGAAATTAAGGGCGAAAAGGAACGAGAAAATCAAGTGGCGATCACTTATCACGTTTGGAACGCAATAGGGAGAGGACGCGGATCTAGAGATATCGATGCATTCCCGGATGAACAAATTCTAATCGCCTCGGCAACCCTTGACGCCTCGACAGCCCATGACGCCTCGGCAACTCTCGACGCCGCAGCCGAGTCTTTGACGAGCACGCCTCAGCAATTTTGGGGAGCGACACTACGGCAAAGACATGCCCCGGCAATACCACCGCACGCAGATTTAGTTAACTTCCTTGTTTGTGGTATTTTTCCGTATGGCATTACTCACCAAGGGAAGAAGCGGTTCCGCCATAATGCTAAGCATTACTTTTGGGACGAGCCTCTTTTGTTTAAACAATGTGCAGATCAGGTTATACGTCGATGTGTCCCTCGAAGAAGAAGAAATGTACTCCGCAATACCATTCTTCACCCTATGGAGGACATTTTGGAGGAACTCGTACACGCCAAAGTCTTGCAATCCGGTTTGTATTGGCCAACATTGTACAAAGATGCCCAAGACTTTTACAAGCAATGTGATCGTTGCGGAGGGCGGGGCAATATCTCTAGGCGACATGAGATGCCACTCGAAACATCATCGAGGTGGAACTGTTCGATGTATGGGGATCGATTTTATGGGACCTTTTCCATCTTCATTCGCAACCGCTACATCTTACTCGCCGTCGACTATGTGTCTAAATGGGTAGAGGCAGCTGCAGTTCCCCAACGACGATTCCAAGACCGTGCAACGATTCCTGCCGAGAAAAACATATTTACACGGTTTGGGATGCCGAGAGCAATTATCAGCGACGGGGGCAAGCATTTTGACAACAGACTAATTGCCAAGATGTTGCAACGCTTGGCATATCACACAAGATCGCCACGGCATATCACCCACAAACCAACGGGCAAGCGTAAATTTCCAACCGGGAGTTGAAGGGAATACTCGAGAAAGTTGTAAATCCCTCAAGGAAGGATTGGTCATTAAGACTAGATGACGACTTTGGGCATATCGCACCGCATTCAAAACACCATTAGGTATGTCCCCTTCCGGCTTGTCTATGGTAAAACATGTCATCTACCGGTGGAAATCGAGCACAAGGCGTCTTGGGCAATCAAGACCGTGAATATGGATTGGGAAAGTGCGGACAAAAGCGCTTGATGGATCTCAATGAGATAGAAGAATTTCGTGCACTCGCCTATAACAATGCACAAATCTACAAGGAGAAAACAAAGCGATGGCACGACAAGAAACTATTGCCACGGCAATTCACGCCAGGCAACTAGTTCTCCTATTCAATTCTCGGCTAAAACTTTTCCCGGGAAAGCTGAAATCAAGATGGTCGGGACCATTCAAAGTCGTCAAACCATTCTCTCATGGTGCCGTAATAATCAAGTCCATCTCTGACAATCATGAATTCAAAGTTAATGGACAAAGATTGAAGCACTACAATGGTGCCCATGTGGAACGTAACAAGGAAGTGGTCAACTTAGGAGATGCATGAGCATGCTCTCCTTTCAGTATTTTTTTTTTCTTTTTCTTTTTATTTTCATTTTTATTTTTAGGAGATATTTTATTTTTTCTTCATTATCTTTAGTTTTCAGGTTTTCTTTGTTTTCTTTTTCACAACAAGACTCACAACTACTATGCTAAGGAAATTTACTGCCAAGATCCTTGCCACGGCAACCAATGAAGAAGATGCCGCGGCAACCTACATCGTGCCTGCACAAGCTGATGCCACGGCAACCAAAGCTCAAGACGTCCCGGCAACAAGAAAACAACCATCACGTTCAAGCAAGAAAATCAAGACGCCAACTAGAAGGAAACTAATCATCTACGATGACGAACTCTCGGAGTAAGTCCTCGTATGCATTTTATTTTTATATTTATTTTTCGTTATTTTTATGCATGCATTGAGGACAATGCCTCACTCGAGTTTGGGGGGGGATTGTTATTAGTAATTACCATGTTTAGTTACATTAATCTTAAGCATTACATTTAGGATACATAAATTGCTTGCCATGCCTTTAATTGGAACAAGAATTGCTTAGATTTGATGAATATTCGATGATGACTTTGCCAATGCACTTAATTGATAGAATTTTTATTCTAGGATAACCATGAAAAACTTAGAATTGTACTATGATGCTAAATTTGATGAAACACTGTTGTGGTTTGATTGATTTAAGGAGTTCTAGTAAACTTAGGTTGATAATTAACTAATTGGGGATTAGAATAAAAATTGGATGAATGCTAGAGGTGCCCGAAATTGGCTCTAGCATATGCTAAAAAATTGATCACTAGAGGTGCCCAAACTGGCTCTAGGAGGCGTTAAAATTTTTTTTCTGGTTAACTAGAGGTGCCCAAACCGGCTCTAGTCGATTAAATTAACTTAAGAAAACTAAAAATAAAACACTAGAGGTGCCCGAAATTGGCTCTAGTTAAAACATGTTAAAAAGAACCCAATGAAGTAATTTGAAAACCTATTGTTTGCATAGAATCCGAAAAATCAACTTGCACACAACTCCGCACACACTCACAAGCATTATAGTTTGATTCCGAGTAATTCATCGATTTTCTGAAAAATAAAAAAGCCAATCATACTTTGTGCCCCGTTGAGAGAATTGAAATCAAGTTCAAAGCTAAGTTTGTGAAAATTTGAAGTCTTGGCGGTAATTATGAGTTTGCATTGCTTGAGGACAAGCAATAGTTCGAGTTTGGGGTGTGATAAGTGTTCAAAAGTACTATTTTTCTTACCCTTTTACTCATATTATTGTTAGACTTAGGCTCATATTAGTTGCATAGTTAGCCATTCATGCATTAATCCATGTTTCCTTCAATCGTTGAGCTTGATTACATAACTTGGTGATTTTTGTGGAAATAGATGCTGCTTTGGTGTGTTTTTGTGTGTATGTGCAGGATCACTTGCCAAAGCAATGCCGAGCTAGTTGCCAGGGCAGTGCATGAAGGAGACGCCGAGCCAGTTGCCATGGCATTTGTCGACAAAGACCAAAAGCAATATGGATGTCGAAATTCATGATTTTACAAGCCCAAGATGACATGGAGCAAGGTCCAAGCCCAAAGGAATTTGATTGCCATGCAGAGATTAAAGAAGAATTAAATTCCAAGTGGATAGGAGAAGTTCTAATAGGAATAAAATTATAATAAAGAATTATATTCTTTAAAGATAATTTAATTCCAACTCAAACTCCTCCTCAAAGAAGGACTTTGGCCTAGCCCTATAAATAGCAAGGAGATTTCGACAATCCATAGAGAGAGAGCAAGAGGGAAATTTCGGCAAGTCCAAGTAGGGCAAGAGGAGAGAATTTTCGACAAGCATCAAGGGCAAGGAGGATTCCGACAAGCCTCTTCCTTCATCTTTGTTCGATTGGGTTCATGCTAGGGATTAATTATCTTGTGTTTCTTTGGAACCTAGCCATGAACTAAATTTACTTGGCTATGGTTATTGTGTTTTGTGGTTGTGAGAAACTATTGGTTTTTGTTTAGGTAATAAGAGTTTGCACTTTTCTATTTCAAGGTTTATTCATTCTTGGTTCCTATTATTGCTTGCGAGTGAATTGGGAGAGGATCTCGTGATTTCATCCATTTATCTAATATCGGGAGAGTTAGATTCAAGAAACGAATGAATATGATCTTTATGCAATCCAATGATGGTGAAGATTAATCCGGCTTAGGAATAAGTTAAGGATTTCAACGGCTAAGAGGAGCGCAAGATTGGTTGTTGTTCACCCTTGATTCACGCAGGATGTATTATCAAGGCATGCACAAGTAGCTAGAGTTTCGACTTAGGGATAAGAAGAAACCATTGAAGAACGCTCCGCCGAACCTTGAAGTTGCTGCCCGATCGCCCAAGTAGTTGCCCAACTAGTCGCCCAAGCAACCATCAATTAGTTGCCCAGCAACCCGTTGTGCAAGTCGCCACGGCAACGAGTTGCCCATGCACTCTTTTACCAAGACAATCCAATCGGCTATCACACCTCAACTCACGATAACCTAGCCTATCTCTCTCAATTGAATTCATCTTTTCTTTTATTTTATTGCTTTCTAGATTAGTAATTAGTTAAACTTCGATAATCCTTTACTTGTGTTTCTACTTTTTACAGTGCAAGAGACTAGATTCTTGAAGTGGCACCAATCCCTGTGGAGACGATATCTTTTATACTATAACTTGCGACGTGTATACTTGCACAATTGCGTAGCACTTATTACGCGCAACACCTGTTTTAATAGAATAAACTTTATTTTACATCCCATTTGACAAACAATTCATATTCTTTGATTCTTTAAACATTACATTCATTGCTATGAGTTGGTTTTTGTTTGCCCAAACATATGTACATATCGTTTTTATCATGTCCTTGAATTTTAATTGCAAGAGTATATTTTACTCAAATCTAATGATCAAATTCGAACAACATATGTCCAAAAGAAAGTAAATGTTGCAAGGATACTGCAAATATGAACATTTTCTATTCTACTTAGGCAGACGGAAGGAACAAAAAGAGTGTTCAGAAAATGGGCAGATCCCATCGAGTGAATTCCCCTCTCAGAAATTTATTGTTTAAGGTCCTTGAATCGAGTGTTGACCCTAAACTTCTACCCCTTCAAGACTATTTAGATATCCGTATGTGAGATGACGAATAGCATTCCTTCGATTCCTTTCACAAATAAGAAAATATCCATTGATGTCCCTCTTGGAGCCTGGTCTTTTCTTTTTAATAAAACCCAAACCAAGGATCACCCCACACTGGCGGCAAATAAGGCAAAAATTTTGTTTTCAAATAAAAGCCGCACGATCTTGATCATGCTACATAGATAATACTTCAATTAGGACAAGAAGTGAGATCAGATACATTCAATGCAAGAGTCGGAAAAACATTAGAAGAGGCCAATGAAAGAAAAGTTTATGCTCAAAGAAGCTGACCAAATCGAGTTGAAAATTGCCAACAAGAAGGCTGAAACAATCAAAGGAGAAAACGCTAAGTCAAAAAGTGCAATAAAGGAAAAGCAAGAGCCTTGGAGGATTGGTTACTCTCAAGCAGAGGTAAGAATTAATGTATAGTCTAGATTGCAGAATAGCCCACATCTACATTTTTTAAACATGAAAAAAATGAACTATAGGGTGAAAACCCAAAAATGGGCAGTCTAGAGCGATCCAAGGAATAAAAGAGAAAAGGTTACTCCATGTGAGCGTACCCAAATCAAGCAATACAAGAATGTGGCGTTAATTGGAAGCTTATACCAACTTTGAAGGATTGATGCCGAGCCAAGACATAAATCGGTTAAAGGCTAAATGTCCTAGAATTACAAAAGAAGAAAATGAACTCGAGGGGTGAAAACCCAAAAATGGGCAGTCTAGAGCGATCTAAATAATGAAAGAAAAAGAGCATTTCATAAAAATACATCCAAATTGCAAGTGCAGAAGTGAAAGTTCGCCAAGAAGAAATGATCTTTGGTTTCATTACCCTTAAACACTTGTTTGGGCATGTATATCCTTTTTTTCATACCCATGAGCCATAGCCTACATTACAAGCCTATAAAGACCATTCTGACCATACATAGATGTTTGAGTTTGTCTTCAGACTATATTCCACCTACAAAGGTTAACCTTTCTTCAAAGAACGTCAAAAATCAAGTGCATGATCGACACCAAATGAGGGAATGATGGGGCATGGTGAGTTAATAAGATCAAGAGAGCCACTTAAATAGGGTAGAAATTAGGTATGGGAAATGTTCCTCTCAGAAGCCTAATAGCCCAGAAAAGACTTCACATGTGCTTGTGTCGCTGCAACCCTTGTTATCCTCTAAACATATGCTTCATTTAGGTTGCTCATTGTCAATTTAAAGAAAAAGTACTTTTTGCACTTGATATTCAAGTGCTTAATTTTGATTTTTAAATTTTACATTTCTAAAAAAATTAAATTATTTCTTTTGAACTCTGCAGAAGACTTTTGCATAAAAATAAATTAAAAAAAAACTCATCTTTACAAGTTTTTGCATTTAAAACTTTCTCACCCTAAATGTCCAAAATAAGGCAAACTCGGCATGTTGGGTCGAAGAACAGGAATATTAATGGGGCATTGTTGTCCACAAACATCACAGAATTACAAGAGTGAGTTTAATAGAACTCAAGATTCAGGAAAAGAATACACTCAAAAGTTGACACTCACCCGAAGAGGTGATTTCCAAAATAGGCAATCAAATCTGAGAGAAGTTGGGGCATCGTTCGACAAGATTGACCTTATCAGTCAGCAGAACAGAACTTGGGGCATAAAGAGAATAATGCTAAGAGGCCTGATATGACCAGCTAGAGTCACGAGGCGTTCCCTTTAAAGTCAAGCTATGGTCAAATGCATTACATGTCATTCATCTCTGTATTGAGCATTTAGGTTAAATTGCATACGTACACCATAAAAATAAGGTGCATTCATCAGCAAGTGCATATACTCTGCCATGTATAAAAACAGGAATGAATCAAATATGGTGAATCCTCAATTAAGAAATGAAGCCGAACCATAAGGAGATTGATCCCTCAATATGAAATAGCAAAAAATCAAGACAAATACCTGAAAGGGCTCCTTGAAAAAGATCTTTTTTGGAAATATCTAGAGCAAGAACCCAAAAGGGACGCCTTTGGTATTCAAAACGAAGTTCCAGCAAGTTCCAACATCCTTGACAGAAAGGAATAGGGCAAAAGTGGTATGGCATCCTTGACACGAAGGAGCAGATCACTGTCGGCAAGTTCTAAGTATCCTAGACACGAAGGAGTGTAGCAAAAAAAAGAAAAATGATGAAAAAAAGATGAAAAAACAAGGTAAAAACCCAAAAGGGCACTGTAAAAAAAGAGAAAGAAACAAGAGAGATCTTTTGGAAATATCCTAAGCATGAACCCAAAAGGAGGTCTGGGACATTCAAAATGATGAAATCACATTTATCTCATCTCTCTGGAGTGGCAGCAAAATGAGAACCAAGACGAGTTCATCTCCCTGAAGAGGCAGCAGAATGGACCAGACATAAAGTTTGTCTCCCTGGAGCAGTAATGGAACAAACTTCATTACGGTTATCTCATCTCCTTGGAGTGGCAGGAGAATGAGAACCAAGACGAGTTCATCTCCTTGAAAAGGCAGCTGAATAGACCTAGCATAAAGTTTGTATCCCTGGAGCAGTAGTGGAACAAACTTCATCACATTTATCTCATCTCCCTAGAGTGGTAGTGGAATGAAAACCAAGACGAGTTTATCTCCCTAAAGAGGTAGCGGAATGGACCCGACATAAAGTTTGTATCCATGGAGCAGCATTGGAACAAACTTCACCACATTCATCTCATCTCCCTGGAGTGGCAGCGGAATGAGAACCAAGACAAGTTCATCTCCCTAAAGAGGCAGCGGAATGAACCAGGCACAAAGTTTGTCTCCCTGGAGCAGTAATGGAACAAATTTCACCACATTTACCTCATCTCCCTATAGTGGTAGCGAAATGAGAACCAAGACTAGTTTGTCTCCTTGGAGCGGCAGGAGAACAAACATCAGATGTAATCAAGAAATATTTTGTAGCTGAAAAAAAGAGAAAAAGAGAAAAAGAGAAAAAATCAAAAAAATAAAAAATCAAATAAATCTCAAAAAAAGAGAAAAAAATCAAAAAAATGAAAATCAAGGTAAAAACCCAAATGAGCACCTTGAAAGGATCTTTTTCAAACATCTCTAAGGCACGAACCCATAAGGCGGCCTTAGACATTCAAAACGAATGAAATGAAGATACATTAGTCTCATCTTCCTGGAGTGGCAGCGGAATGAGTACCAACACAAGTCTGTGGAGCAGATGAACTACAACAACTAACCTTATCTCCTTAAACTTTCAATGGAGCAGGTCACCCATCCAATAGCAGATGAACTACAACATCAGATTCTTTCTCCTTGAACTTCCAATGGAGCAGGTCACCCATCCAATAGCAGATGAACTACATCATCAAATCATTTCTCTTTGAGCTTCCAATGGAGTAGGTCACCCATCCAATAAAAGATGAAACTACATCATCAGATCATTTCTCCTTGAACTTCCAATAGAGCAAGTCACCTATCCAATAGAAGATAAAACTACATCATCAGATCCTTTCTCCTTGAACTTTCAATGGAGCAGGTTACCCATCCAATAGAATATGAACTACAACATCAGATCCTTTCTCCTTGAACTTCCAATGGAGCAGGTCACCCATCTAATAGAAGATGAACTACAACATCAGATCTTTTCTCCTTAAACTTCTAATGGAGTAGGTCACCCATCTAATAGAAGATGAAATTACAACAACTGACCATATCTCCTTGAACTTCCAATGGAACGGGTTACCCATCCAATAGAAAAGGAAACTACAACAGCAGACCCTATCTCCTTGAACTTCCAATGGAGCAGGTCACTCATTCAACAGAAGACGAAGCTATAAAAACAAAACAAAAAAAGAAGAAAAAATAAAAAAAGCAAAAAACCTAAAAAAAGAAAATAGCGAGCAAGAAGGCATTTGTTTTTGATAGAGCATCTTTGTACTTTGGTAAGTCTCAACCTAGGAAGCAGAGAAGCAGATTGATCGAAGAACTCAACATCCTCGAAGAGAAAAGATCGAAGGACTACCGAAGACTGAAGACTAATGATCAAAAATAGAAGATCGAAGACAGAAGACCGGCACCGAAAAAGAGAAACAGCAAGTCAAACTCATTGTGCTTCCCCAAAAGTGACAAAGTAGATCAATCAAGTAAAAAAAAAGACCCGCGACGAAAGGAAAAAAGATCTAGTGAAGAATGAAGACATGTATCAAGAGGAGAAGCTCGGCCGAACCGGACAAAACGGGTCATTTTTAGTCTTTGCTCTATTGTTGTTACACAACAATGAGAAAATAGGGGCAGCTGTATTAACCTATTTTTTCCAACCCAAACCAAAACCCAATAACCCATTAATGCCCAGACATGGTCCATAACTCGACCCTGATCCAGGACCAAACCCAAGACCCGGTAACAAAAAAACCTTGATTTCTAAAATAAACCCTAATCCAACATAACCAAGCCGCTGTCGCTCTTGTCGTAGCCGCCACCACCGCTCGCCTTCCGGCTGTCGTCTTCACCACCCGCAGTCAAAAGCCGAAACCCCATTCGAATTATCCCTAAATTTGAACCCCCAATTAACCCTAAAAATAACCCTAAACTAAAATAAACCCTAAACCTATACCCTCTACCGAATCAACCTACTACCTGTGCCCCTAATCAGCCCCTATCTCAGCCATCACCCATACCCTGCAAAATATCACCAAAAGCCCCAAAAATTTGGTATATATCCATAAGGCAAATCTGTAAAATTAATTCGGGTTGTTATTATTGATGTAAAAAATTGGTTATAAAACCGAATGAATGATGTAAAGATAAGGGTGGGGGACGAATGAAAAAATAGGGAAAATTTTTGTAAAGGGTTTCGTAAATCAAATAAAAAAATTTGAAATTTGAAATAAAAAAAAAACAACAATCTTTCTTCTCTAGTTTCGAATCAAAGAGGAATAAAAATGGGTCTCTAGTTTTAAAATCAAAGCTTTGATTTTTTTAAATCTTGATTTGAATTGAAAGAGGGGAGATTCGAAACTAACCTATGGGAAGTCTCTGTCCTCCGCTATAATGCCCCGATTTTAGGGCTTAGCGGTTTAGAGGATTTATTAGACGGTCCAGTGGATTGGAGTAGAGATTCGAGTTAATTTTAGGATCGTATATTTTTGGTGTTGGAAAAATTATGGAAAATGCTTAAAAATATTTTTAATTAAATATTTAATAATGGTGGAATCAATTTTGAAAAACGGGTTTCGGAAGATGGGCATTTTGGTTAGTGATCAAAATGAAAGTTTTGAAAACTATGATTTTCTAGTGACTAAAATGAAAAGGGTCAAATACTTAGAATCTTTAAGGAGCTATTTTACCAATTGGTTTCTGATGATTTCTCCCGTGATTTAACTGATTTTAACATGTGATTTAATTAATATTTTAAGTGGATTTTGTTAAAAAGTTAGCTATCTTTTCTAAAACAAAAATCACGTCATTTTCTCTCAACTTTTTTTCCCATTCTCTCCTCAGCCAAACACTCAGTTTTTCATCAAATTTCCATAGGTGAGGTGGATTATAACTTGATTTTATTGTTTCAAATTGTTTTATAAAGATTGTTTATACAAAATCTTACAATAATCTTGTGTTTCTTAGCTTTTCACAAATCAATTGAGCGAGAAACTTCACAATAGGGGTAAGTTCCGAGATCTCATCTATTGTATGGTTCTTTATTGAAATTCCCAAGTATTTGATCATTGTTTTTGTGTTTCTAATCTGATTTTGATGATTTTCCAATGTTTAATTAAGTTATTTAGGGAAAATGAGTTGATTCGTGAATTGGATCTGATTTCCAGTAAGTAAGGTTGCTTTGATTCATATTTTGGATGTTTAATAATGTTGATAAGTAATTTTTATCAATGGAATCCCGAAACTTAAGAATCTCTATTTGTTTAGGTTGTTAGTTTTGAGGTTTTGTGGTGTTTTGTGGTTGTAGGGTTGCTGGAGGTAGTAGCTTGTTTTGGATCTATTTTTAGATGTGTTTTGATGTTGGAAATGATGCTAGGTTGATAGTTGTTGGCTGGATTGTGAATCGAAGTGTTTTGGTTATGTTTTCGGTTGTTGTGGAGGGTTAATTGTGGAGGTTTTGTGAGAATCCGAGAAGGATTGTGGTTGCTATGTTTGGAATGCATTAATCCTCTATTGTTTGTGATAAGAATAGTAGAGGTTGATCCGGAAGTGATTGGAGAAGCGTTAGAGGCTTCGGATACTTGATTTCGCATTAGAGAATTGAGGTTTCGCGTATCGGTGAGTGAAAACGTGGTTTAAAGCGTTTTGATGTTTTGAGAACATAGTTTTGGGAGTTATGGTAGAGCTTGAAATGCTTACCTAGACTCGGAAGTAAGTATAAAGTGGATTTGTCTCTCGGACGTGCTAGTTTGAAACGGTTTTATGCACTTGTTTTAATTTACATGTTACCTACTGTTTAAGCATGTTTTAAAGTACTTGATATACTATTTTTAAGCATGAAATGCTGAAGCATGCACATGGTAAGTGATCCTTGTGAGTATGTGGTTTATACTTGTGTTTTAAAGCATGTGATGTTGCTTTGGAAAAATGATTTGGTGAATGCTTGTTAAAACAATGAGGTAAATGGAAAATGGTTAATTATATTGGCAAGTGATGTGCTTTTAAAATTGTTATCGGATATAGTTGGCCGGCCATAGGATTGAGTGCACTGTAAATAAGTCACATTGGATGTCGACAGGTTTATACGGCGTACCGAATTGTACATCCAAGTACCCTAACAGTAGAGGGGTTAAACTGTACCGAATACTCCCATTAGTGGGTTAAGCATCTAACCGATGAGAGGGATGGGTATCCCTGTGGGTTGTTATTGTACCCGGTTGTTAATGTAACGTGATTGTGATTGTATCGTTATTCCAGTTGAGATGGCTTGAAGTGTTGGGTTAACACTTGTTGAATCCGTGTATCCGATGAACTCTTTCGTTATTGAACTTGTTAATGATCACTTGAAAGCCAATATAATTGTTAATGTATCATTGAAATGTTAATGTTGTATAATGTGGTTTATACATGTTTCTCATTAAGCTTTGCATTTGGTAGTAATGCATGAGAAGGCTTAAGTGAAGGGTTAGCAATGTGATTTGATGTTGTTTAATGATACATGTAGCATATGGTTTAATATGCTGGTTTTAAATGATGTAAAGTGCATGTTTAAAAATGGGCATGATGATGATGTTTTTAAGGATGATGTTATGTAAATGGTTTTAAATGCATTGATGGTGTTTGTTTTGAGCACTCCTCACTAAGCCTTGTGTGCTTACGCTCTTGTTGACCATCAATGCAGATAATTGAGGTCTTGGAAGGCAGCAAGAAGCAAGGGGATCTTGGCAAGACTTGTTACAAACGTATGTTAAAGACTAGACTATAATGAATAAGGGCAATGGGGTACTTGTTGTGTTTTGGGAGATGTTTTGTGAAACTCCCTGTTTGAGCATGTTTCTTTAGTTGCTCTTGGGTTGTAAATGGCCTTTAAGGTTTGATTTTGGTGTTGTATGTTGCTTGGATGCAAGTTAGGAAGCATGCCTATAGATTTCCTTTTCAAGCATGAAGCCTTGTGGTGTTGTTAAAGTTGTGTTGTTAGTTGACTTGTGATATGTCTTGCATGTTGGTATTGTCTTTAAAGCATGTTGGATTGATTAGAGTATACTATTGGGATGAAAAGCCAACAAAATATGGCATTACAAACCTAGACATATCGATACGCAGGGGACCGTATCGATACAGCTAGGCAAGCTCAGGCTTGAGAGATCGGTACAGGTACTGTGTGTTTCGATACGCCTAGACAAATTTGGCAAGGTGTACCGATAAGGGTATGGGTGTTTTGGAACGTGTTTTAGCCTCTAGATGTCACTTTTTCAATCCGAACCCGCGTATCGAAACACCTAAGGAGCCGTATCGGTACGGTTTGTAACATTTCAAAAGTTAGGTAATACCGTTAGGCGTATCGATACAGCAAGGTGGTGTACCAAAACGAGGTGTTTTAAACCGTATCGATACAGGCTTACCTGTATCGGTACGGAAAGGTAATTTTTTGTAAATGTCTTTCGAGTAGTTTGGGTGTTTTTACAATTTAGTCCCTAAATCTTGCCAATGAAAATGTATGTGGTAAAATTATCGGATTGAGATGAAATTTGAGATGAAGGTTTGGAATCTGACTAATTAAATATTGGTAGCTTAAAAATAAGTTTTAATCCTAAAATTTTCTATATTTGCAATTTGGTCCCTATTTTGCTAATGTGATCAATTGGATGTCAAATTGATGCTCGGTTGAGTTAGGGTTGCACCTGTTATCTGTATGAACATGTAGAGTTAATAATTGGCATCTAGATAAGATAAAATAAAAAATGGAGCGGGTTTGGTTGAATCTCTTCGGTTTGCTACGGCAAACCTAATGTAGCCTTCTTGGTTCGGTTGGGCGTCTAGGCCGGGACAAGGGGGTTACATTTGGTGGTATCAAAGCTAGGTTTGGTTCGTTTGGGAGGTTGTTGTGTTGTTGCCATGTTTGTTTTGTACGGTGATTATTGTTTTTACGCTGGTTGATACGCACGGTGATTGATATATGAATATTGTATGTTATGTTGGGGATATTTTAGGGTACCCATTGCCTTATTATTTTAGTCTAGGAAGTTTTGATATTTGAAATGTAAGTCTTGGATCCTTGCTTGAGGCTGGCTTGATTGTTTTGTTTTGAAATGATTATCATGCCTTAGATATATTTTAGCACGATGGGACCAAGGAGAGAGTTGCGATCTAGTGTGATTGTTGCTGCCGCTGGGCAGGATGATGAAGGAGAAGTTGTACCTCTTGGAAGGTTGCAACTACCCCCACCTAATCCACCCGAGGGAGTGGAGCAAGTACCAACTGTGTCAGCTGGGTCAGGGATGGGTGATATGGCACCGTTGATACAGGCCATGACCGGTGCGTTTCAGGTAGCAGTTGCGAGTGTTCGTGTGCCAACACCACCGGTTGAGGGGCAAGGTTTACCGCTTGAGCATCTTCGTAGTTTAGGTAGAGTTGAGTTTCGAGGGTTGACGCATGTGGCTTTTGAGGGCTGGTTGGCCAGTACTAAGAGGATATTGGCCAGATTGGGTGCACCGATGCTCGTAAGTTGGGTTGTGTTATTTCCCTGTTGCAGGGTGATGCTTATGCATGGTGGACTACCATGATATCTGGTATGACGATGGATGATGTGACCTGGGAGTTCTTCTGTGAAGTTTTTCGAAAGAAGTTTTTAGGAGTCCGATATCAGGACGAGAAGAAGCGTGAGTTTATGGCTTTGGTGCAGGGCAGTATGTCTGTTGTGGAATATGAGGTGCAGTTTGTGAGGTTGAGTCGGTATGCACCTGAGTTGGTTCCTGACGAGCATACTCGATGTGATCGTTTCCTATATGGGCTTGTGCAGGATGTTAAGACATACATGCTTGCTGCTTATTACACCGACTTTGATGTGTTGGTTTCGCGAGCTAAGGATGTGGATCAGAATTTGGGTTTTTCTTCTGGATTACGAGGTTCTAGCTCGGGTAAGAAAGCTGTTGATTCGTGTTATAGCGGTGGTCAGGCCAAGAGACACCGTGACAGAAGGTTTCGCCTAGAGCCGAGGCATGGCGGAGGTGTTGTGGGATATAGAGTCCAAGGGCAGAGTGCCCAAGTTAGAGCCCCGTTTATCACTTGTTGGGTTTGTGGATCCCGAGATCATTTGACGCGAGATTGCTCACGTTTGGCCAGGAAGGTTCAGGCACATGCGCCTGTGGTGGCTAATGCTTGTTGGAGTTGTGGGTTAGGCGACCATCAGAGGCATGATTGTCCGTTGTTGGATCGAGGTAGGCAGGGTGTTGCACCTGTTGTTGCTCCGCAACGTGGTCGTGGCTGCGGACCGTTTCAGCGTCGAGATGGTGGACAAAGGACTGTAGCTCATATTGTTGCTATCCAGCCTGAGAAAGATGGACCGGCTAGGGTGTATGCGCATAGTGAGGGTCGCAATGACACCGATGTGATTGCAGGTACTTTTACCCTACAGTCTTTGTCGTTGTATTCATTGGTTGATTCTGGTTCTACTCATTCATACATTTTAAGTGAGCATGTTGAGCTGCTTGATACATCTGCTGAAATTCTTAATGTGGGTGTTAGTGTAACTAGTTCTCTTGGGGAGACAGTTGTGGTTAGAAGGTTGTATCGTAGGTGTCCACTAATGGTTCAAGGACATGTGTTTGCCGTGGACTTGATGGAGTTACCATTCCATGGTTTTGATGTGATTTTGGGTATGGATTGGTTGACCGAACATCGGGCTGTGGTGGATTTTGAGACCAAACAGATATTTTTGAAGTTGTCGGGTGATTATGAGGTAGTGGTAGTTGGCGAGAATGCCAAGTTTTTGTCTAGTGTTGTTTCAGCTTTGGAAGCAAGATGAATGATAGATTCGGGATGTCAGCCTTATTTGGCCTACGTTATGAATCCTGGATCAAAGGAGTTGAGGGTGGAGGATGTTCGCACCGTATGTGAGTTCTCGGGTGTTTTTTCAGAGGAATTGCCAGGGTTGCCACCTGACCGTGAGGTAGAGTTTGGCATCGAGGTCTTTACGGGTACGGTACCAGTATCCATTGCTCCGTACCGTATAGCTCTGAAAGTGTTGAAGGAGCTGAAAACGCAGTTGCAGGAGTTGCTTGATCGTGGGTTCATTAGACCTAGTATTTCACCGTGGGGAACGTCGGTGCTGTTTGTTAAGAAGAATGGTGGTACGATGTGGATGTGTATAGATTATCGGCAGCTGAATAAGTTGACAATAAAGAACAAGTATCCCTTACCGCGGATAGATGACATGTTTGATTAGTTCATGAGAGCTTCGGTGTTTTCCAAAACAAATTTGAGGTCGGGGTACTACTAGTTAAGGATGAAAGAGGTGGATGTGCCCAAAACAGCCTTCCGTACGAGGTACGGGCATTACGAGTTTCTTGTGATGTCGTTTGGATTGACCAATGCTTCAGCTGCTTTTATGGACATGATGAACCGTGTGTTTCATGAGTTTTTGGATCAGTTTGTGGTTGTGTTCATCGATGATATCCTTGTGTACTCTCGTACTGAGGAGGATCATGATAGACATTTAAGAATTGTGCTTCAGTGCTGGCAAAATAGCTTTATGCTAAGTTAAGAAAATGTGAGTTCTGGCTCAAGGAAGTTGTGTGATAAGTGTTCAAAAGTACTATTTTTCTTACCCTTTTTACTCATATTATTGTTAGACTTAGGCTCATATTAGTTGCATAGTTAGCCATTCATGCATTAATCCATGTTTCCTTCAATCGTTGAGCTTGATTACATAACTTGGTGATTTTTGTGGAAATAGATGCTGCTTTGGTGTGTTTTTGTGTGTGTATGTGCAGGATCACTTGCCAAAGCAATGCCGAGCTAGTTGCCAGGGCAATGCATGAAGGATATGCCGAGCTAGTTGCCAGGGCAATGCATGAAGGAGACGCCGAGCCAGTTTTCATGGCATTTGTCGACAAAGACCAAAAGCAATATGGATGTCGAAATTCATGACTTTACAAGCCCAAGATGACATGGAGCAAGGCCCAAGCCCAAAGGAATTTGATTGCCATGCAGAGATTAAAGAAGAATTAAATTCCAAGAAGATAGGAGAAGTTCTAATAGGAATAAAATTATAATAAAGAATTATATTCTTTAAAGATAATTTAATTCCAACTCAAACTCCTCCTCAAAGAAGGACTTTGGCCTAGCCCTATAAATAGCAAGGAAATTCGACAAATCCAAGGGGAGAGCAAGAGTTAATTTTGACAACTCCAAGAGAGGAAGCAAGGGGAATTTTCGGCAAGCATCTAGGGCAAGGAATTTTCGACAA
This sequence comes from Hibiscus mutabilis, assembly GCA_019671005.1. Classification (NCBI taxonomy): domain Eukaryota; kingdom Viridiplantae; phylum Streptophyta; class Magnoliopsida; order Malvales; family Malvaceae; genus Hibiscus; species Hibiscus mutabilis. The sequence goes on along the minus strand of CM033733.1, from coordinate 7,295,399 downwards.
GCTTCATCTTCTCTTCCTTGTTCGATTGGGTTCATGCTAGGGATTGTTTATCTTGTGTTTCTTTGGAACCTAGCCATGAACTAAATTTACTTGGCTATGGTTATTGTGTTTTGTGGTTGTGAGAAACTATTGGTTTTTGTTTAGGTAATAAGAGTTTGCACTTTTCTATTTCAAGGTTTATTCATTCTTGATTCTTATTATTGTTTGCGAGTGAATTGGAAGAGGATCTCGTGATTTCATCCATTTATCTAATATCGGGAGAGTTAGATTCAAGAAACGAATGAATATGATCTTTATTCAATCCAATGATGGTGAAGATTAATCCGGCTTAGGAATAGGTTAAGGATTTCAACGGCTAAGAGGAGCGCAAGATTGGTTGTTGTTCACCCTTGATTCACGCAGGGATGTATTATCAAGGCATGCACAAGTAGCTAGAGTTTCGACTTAGGGATAAGAATAAACCATTGAAGAACGCTCCGCTGAACCTTGAAGTTGCTGCCCAGTCGCCCAAGTAGTTGCCCAACTAGTCGCCCAGGCAACCATCAATTAGTTGCCAAGGCAACCCCGTCGTGCAAGTTGCCACAAAGAATCGAGTTGCCCGTGCACTCTTTTACCAAGACAATCCAATCGGTTATCACACCTCAACTCACGATAACCTAGCCTATCTCTCTCAATTGAATTCATCTTTTCTTTTACTTAATTGCTTTCTAGATTAGTTATTAGTTAAAACTTCTATAATCCTTCACTTGTGTTTTTACTTTTTACAGTGCAAGAGACTAGATTCTTGAAGTGGCACCAATCCCTATGGAGACGATATCTTTTATACTATAACTTGCGACGTGTATACTTGCACATTTGCGTAGCACTTATTACGTGCAACAAGTTTTTGGCGCCGTTGCCGGGGATTGGCAATAGCGACTTTGTTTTTACTTTCTTGCACTTTCTTTTTATTTTTCTTGTTTAAAATTCAAAGGGCTAACAAACTTTGGTTTTGCATTGGTATATGACCAGGGCGAGACCGACTTCACCAGAATATCCCTTTGATCCAGAAATCGAACGAACCTTACAAAGACTTAGACGAAAGATAAGAGAAGCAATGGCAAATCAAGACGGCAATATGAATCAAGATGTTCGAGTAGGACGAGGAGTGATTCTTGCACGAAACAGAACTATTCGAGACTATCTTGAAGAAGATCTTGATGGACTTAACCCAGGAGTTGTCGCACCTGAAATTGAAGCCGACCACTTTGAGTTGAAACCGGTAATGTTTAATATAATCAACACAGTTGGTCAATTTGGCAGCTCAGCAACTGAGGATGCACAGCAACATCTGAAATCTTTCCTCGAGATTTGCAACTCGTTCAAGATACACGGAGTCACCCCCGATGTCCTACGATTAAGATTATTCCCCTATTCACTGAGGGATAGGGCGAAAGCATGGCTGAATAGCATTCTTGCCGGATCCATAGCATCTTGGACTGATCTTTGTCGTGATTTCCTTGCTAGATTTAATCCTACAAATTTGACTGATAAGCTTCGTAACGACATTACTTCTTTTCGCAGTGCGGATGATGAATCCATGTACGAGGCTTGGGAGCGATATAGAGAACTTCTACACAAATGCCCCTACACGTTCTGGTGTGGACCCAAGTAACAATGTTTTACAACGCCGTGAATACACCAACAAGGATGATGCTAGATGCCTCGGCAAACGGCATACTCCTAGATAAGTCACCGGAAGAAGCAATGCAAATCTTAAACAGGCTGGCCAAGAATGATTATCAATTCCCATCTACTAGAAGAGGAGGAGTTAGACGCCAAGCCACAATACATGAACTAGGATCATCGATTCAATTTCGCACAATTGGCGCTTTAACCAAGATGGTCCGAACATGCAAAAACCAAACAACACATATGATGTCAAGGTAATGGATTCTTTTTGTGAGTTATGTGGTGATAACCATAATTCTTCTGAATGTATGCATAATCCGGAATCTAGCTTCTATGTGGGGAATTACAATCGGACCAACAACATGATGTCCAATACATACAATCCAGCTTGGAAGAAGCACCCGAATTTTTCATGGAGTAATCCCAACAATGCTCTAAACCAGAACAATCGAATGCACAAGCATCGGATTCCAAAGAGAATATGTCACGACAATGGATGCCACAAAGAACAACCGACGACATCTAGTTCTTTGGAAAATTCTCTAAATGCTTTTATGATGAAAACTGAATCTTATATGGCTGAGAATAGTAATTTCATAAAAAGAACTGATGCTTTTATTAACAGGACCGAGATGAGATTGCAAAACCAAGAGGCGGCAATCAAATCATTGGAAAATCAAGTCGGACAGTTTGCTCAAAATCAACACTAGACCACAAGGAGGTTTACCTAGCGATACCAAGTCGCAAGAGGAACTGCCATGAGCAATGTAAGGCAATCACCACTAGAAGTGGCCAACAACTTAGAGAGGTTCAAACCCGCTCGTCAAACAAAACTCCACAAAAAGATCAAGACGAACCTAGCGGCAAAGCCTCAGATGCTGAACCAGGAATTGCCGCGAACCGGGCAATAAACATGCCTCGGAATCGATGACGCCTCGGCTTCTTGTGATAAGCATGCCTCGGCAACCCCATTTGATAACGCATCGGCAACTCCAGATGTCCCGGCAATGCCGTCAATCAAATTTCAAACCAATGAAAGGATCGAAGATATCCGACTTCCACCACCATTCCCACAAAGGTTGAAGCGACAAAAGCAAGAATACCAATTCAAGAAGTTTCTTGATATCCTAAAGCAAGTCCACATCAACTTGCCATTGGTGGATGCAATTGAACAAATGCCAAACTATGCCAAGTTTCTTAAAGACATTGAGTCCAAGAGAACAAGGCTAGGAGAGTTTGAAACAGTGGCCGCGACAGAGGGATGCGTGGCAATGTTGCACAATCGTATGCCACCCAAGTTGAAGGACCCCGGAAGTTTCACAATACACTGTTCCATTGGAAATCACTATGTCGGGAAAGCATTATGCGACCTTGGGGCTAGCATAAACTTGATGCCTAAATCGGTTTTCCAAAAACTAGGAATCGGGAAGGCAAGACCTACAACAATGTCATGCTGCAGCTAGCCGACGGATCCTATGTGCATCCGAGGGAAAAATCGAGGACATACTTGGTAAAAGTTGATAAATTCATTTTTCCGTGACTTTATTGTTTTAGATTGTGAAGCGGATGAGCATGCACCTATCATTCTCGGGAGACCATTCCTAGCGACAGGAGAACTTTGATTAATGTTGAAAAGGAGAACTCACAATGAGGGTGAATGACCAGCAGGTAAAACTAAATGTGTTCCAAACACTAAGGCATGCCGATGATCCGTAAGAATGCCAACTACTTCATGCCACGGCAGAGTTTAATCCGATGAGGAATTTAGTTGCCTCGGCAACTACATTGCGAACACGAGGAACATGAGGAGTATGAAGAACCGGTCGATGAGGAACAACCAGAAGAGGCAAATTGGCTAGTCAATCGACCAGGTACATACTTTGAACCACCGGACTACTCGGGTAGGGAAGGTAAGCTCGAAAAACCCTCTATCGAAAATCCACCAATTCTTGAGTTGAAACAATTGCGAGCAAAAATCAAATATGTATACCTAGGGATCGATAATACATTACCTGTAATTATTTCCTCTAAGTTACAGCCTGAGCAGGAAAATAAGGTGATCAACATGTTGAAGCTACATAAAAGGCAATAGGGTGGACAATTGCCGACTTGAAGGGAATTAGCCCGGCGGTGTGCATGCACAAGATCTTGTTGGAAGATGATCACAAACCTTCAATTGAGGCCCGAGGAGACTGAATCATGCCATGAAAGGGGTTGTAATGAAAGAAATCATCAAGTGGCTTGACGCCGGCATTATATACCCTATCTCCGATAGTACGCATGGGTAAGTCCGGTACAATGTGTGCCGAAAAAAGGGAGGTATAACAAAGGTGGTAAGCAATGAAAATAATGAACTTATCCCAACCAGGACTGTGACCGTTGGAGGGTTTGTATGGACTATCGAAAGCTAAACAAAGCCACTAGGAAAGATCACTTCCCATTACCCTTTATTGATCAAATGCTTGACCGTCTTGCGGGTAAAACCTTTTATTGTTTTCTTGATGGTTATTCAGGTTACAATCAGATTGCCATAGCACCGAAGATCAAGAAAAGACAACCTTCACAAGCCCATACGGTACTTATGCCTTCCGAAGGATGCCGTTCGGATTGTGTAACGCCCCGGAACCTTCCAAAGATGCATGATGGCGCTCTTTTCGGACATGGTCGAAGACTTCCTTGAGATCTTCATGGATGATTTTTAGTTTTTAGTAATGACTTCGACGGTTGTCTCGGCAATTTAGAGAGGGTGTTAGCAAGATGTGAAGAAACGGATTTAGTCCTCAATTGGGAGAAATGCCACTTTATGGTAGATGAAGGAATAGTGCTCGCCACAAGATTTCATCCAAGGGAATTGAAGTAGACAAAGCCAAGGTGGACGTGATCGAGAGATTACCCCAACCAAATTCATTAAAAGGAATTGAAGTTTTCTCGGACATGCGAGTTTTTACAGGAGGTTCATTCATAATTTTTCTAAAATCACTAAACCTTTGTGTAATCTGCTTGAACAGGATAAAGTCTTCGATTTTGATGATTTTTGCACTCAAGCATTTGAAACCCTAAAGAAAAAGCTTGCCTCGGTACCCATTGTCGTTCCACCGTTGGGACGCTACCTTTTGAGCTCATGTGTGATGCAAGTGATTTGTGGTAGGAGCAATCCTAGGCCAACGCACGCGTAAGAACTTCCATGTGATATACTACGCTAGTAAAACTCTTAATGATGCTCAAGTGAATTACACAACAACGGAGAAAGAGTTACTAGTCAGTAGTTTTCGCATTTGACAAGTTCGATCCTATTTAATTGGTACAAAGGTAATTGTTCATACGGACCATTCGGCAATCAAATACTTATTTGCTAAAAAGGATGCTAAACCTCGTTTGATTCGTTGGATATTACTTTTACAAGAATTTGATATTGAAATTAAGGACGGAAAAGAAACGAAAAATCAAGTGGCGATCACTTATCACGTTTGGAACGCAATAGGGAGGAAGACGCAGATCTAGAGATATGCGATGCATTCCCGGATGAACAAATTTTAATTGCATCAGCAACCCATGACGCCTCGGCAATCATGGATGCACACGCCTCGGCAACTCTCGACGCCGCAGCAGTCTTTGACGCACACGCCGCGGCAATTCTGGGAGCAGACACTACGGCAGCACATGCCTCGGCAATACCCTGGTACGCAGATTTAGTTAACTTCCTTGTTTGTGGTATTTTTCCGTATGGCATTATTCACCAAGGGAAGAAGCGGTTCCGCCATGATGCTAAGCATTACTTTTGGGACGAGCCTCTTTTGTTTAAACAATGTGCAGATTAGGTTATACGCCGATGTGTCCCTGAAGAAGAGCAACAGAATGTACTCCGGCAATGCCATTCTTCACCATATGGAGGACATTTTGGAGGAACTCGTACCGCGGCCAAAGTCTTGCAATCCGGTTTGTATTGGCCAACATTGTACAAAGATGCCCAAGGCTTTTACAAGCAATGTGATGATCGTTGCGGAGGATCGGCAATATCTCTAGGCGACATGAGATGCCACTCCAGAACATCATCGAGGTGGAACTGTTCGATGTATGGGGGATCGATTTTATGGGACCTTTCCCATCTTTATTTGGCAACCTCTACATCTTACTCGCCGTCGACTATGTGCCTAAATGGGTAGAGAGCAGCTGCGATTCCCAACGACGATTCCAAGACCGTGCAACGATTCCTGCAGAAAAACATATTTACATGATTTGGGATGCCGAGAGCAATTATCAGCGACGGGGGCAAGCATTTTGACAACAGACTAATTGCCAAGATGTTGCAACGCTTCGGCATATCACACAAGATCGCCACTGCATATCACCCACAAACCAACGGGCAAGCAGAAATTTCCAACCGGGAGTTGAAGGGAATACTCGATAAAGTTGTAAATCCCTCAAGGAAGGATTGGTCATTAAGACTAGATGACGCACTTTGGGCATATCGAACTGCATTCAAAACACCATTAGGTATGTCCCCCTTCCGGCTTGTCTATGGTAAAACATGTCATCTACCGGTGGAAATCGAGCACAAGGCGTACTGGGCAATCAAGACCGTGAATATGGATTGGGAAAGTGCCGGACAAAAGCGCTTGATGGATCTCAATGAGGTAGAAGAATTTCGTGCACTCGCCTATAACAATGCACGAATCTACAAGAAGAAAACAAAGCGATGGCATGACAAGAAACTATTGCCACGGCAATTCACGCCAGGGCAACTAGTTCTCCTATTCAATTTTCGGCTAAAACTTTTCCCGGGAAAGCTGAAATCAAGATGGTCGGGACCATTTGAAGTCGTCAAACCATTCTCCCATGGCGCCGTGATAATCAAGTCCATCTCTGACAACCATGAATTCAAAGTTAATGGACAAAGATTGAAGCACTACAATGGTGCCCATGTGGAACGTAACAAGGAAGTGGTCAATTTAGGAGATGCATGAGCATGTTCTCCTTTCAGTATTTTCTTTTTATTTTTATTTTCATTTTTATTTTTAGGAGATATTTTATTTTTTCTTCATTATCTTTAGTTTTCAGGTTTTCTTTGTTTTCTTTTTCACAACAAGACTCACAACTACTATGCTAAGGAAATTTACTGCCAAGATCCTTGCCCCGGCAACCAATGAAGAAGATGCCGCGGCAACTTACTTCATGCATGCACAAGCTGATGCCACGATAACCAACCCTGAAGATGCCACGGCAACCAAAGCTGAAGACATCCCGGCAACAAGAAAACAACCATCGCGTTCAAGCAAGAAAATCAAGACGCCAACTAGCAGGAAACTAATCATCTACGATGACGAACTCTCGGAGTAAGTCCTCGTATGCATTTTTATTTTTATTTTTCGTTATTTTTATGCATGCAATGAGGACAATGCCTCACTCGAGTTTGGGGGGGATTGTTATTAGTAATTACCATGTTTAGTTACATTAATCTTAAGCATTACATTTAGGATACATAAACTGCTTGCCATGCCTTTAATTAGAACAAGAATTGCTTAGATTTGATGAATATTCAATGATGACTTTGCCAATGCACTTAATTGATAGAATTTTTATTCTAGGATAACCATGAAAAAAAAACTTAGAATTTTACTATGATGCTAAATTTGATGAAACACTGTTGTGGTTTGATTGATTTAAGGAGTTCTAGTAAACTTAGGTTGATAATTAACTAATTGGGGGATTAGAATAAAAATTGGATGAATGCTAGAGGTGCCCGAAATTGGCTCTAGCATATGCTAAAAAATTGATCACTAGAGGTGCCCGAAACTGGCTCTAGGAGGCGTTAAAATTTTTTTTAACTAGAGGTGCCCGAAACCGGCTCTAGTCGATTAAATTAACTTAAGAAAACTAAAAATAAAACACTAGAGGTGCCCAAAATGGCTCTAGTTAAAACATGTTAAAAAGAACCCAATGAAGTAATTTGAAAACCTATTGTTTGCATAGAATCCGAAAAATCAACTTGCACACAACTCCACACACACTCACAAGCATTATAGTTTGATTCCGAGTAACTCCTCAGTTTTCCGAAAAATAAAAAGCCAATCATACTTTGTGCCCGGTTGAGAGAATTGAAATCAAGTTCAAAGCTAAGTTTGTGAAAATTTGAAGTCTTGGCGAGTAATTATGAGTTTGCATTGCTTGAGGACAAGCAATAGTTCGAGTTTGGGGGTGTGATAAGTGTTCAAAAGTACTATTTTTTTTCTTACCCTTTTTACTCATATTATTGTTAGACTTAGGCTCATATTAGTTGCATAGTTATCCATTCATGCATTAATCCATGTTTCCTTCAATCGTTGAGCTTGATTACATAACTTGGTGATTTTTGTGGAAATAGATACTGCTTTGGTGTGTTTTTTGTGTGTGTATGTGCAGGATCACTTGCCAAAGCAATGCCGAGCTAGTTGCTAGGGCAATGCATGAAGGATATGCCGAGCTAGTTGCCGGGCAATGCAATGCATGAAGAAGACGCAGAGCCAGTTGCCATGGCATTTGTCGACAAAGACCAAAAGCAATATGGATGTCGAAATTCATGACTTTACAAGCCCAAGATGACATGGAGCAAGGCCCAAGCCCAAAGGAATTTGATTGCCATGCAGAGATTAAAGAAGAATTAAATTCCAAGAAGATAGGAGAAGTTCTAATAGGAATAAAATTATAATAAAGAATTATATTCTTTAAAGATAATTTAATTCAACTCAAACTCCTCCTCAAAGAAGGACTTTGGCCTAGCCCTATAAATAGCAAGGAAATTTCGACAAATCCAAGGGAGAGCAAGAGTTAATTTTGACAACTCCAAGAAAGGAAGCAAGGGAATTTTTGACAAGCATCTAGGGCAAGGAATTTTCGACAAGCTTCATCTTCTCTTCCTTGTTCGATTGGGTTCATGCTAGGGATTGTTTATCTTGTGTTTCTTTGGAACCTAGCCATGAACTAAATTTACTTGGCTATGGTTATTGTGTTTTGTGGTTGTGAGAAACTATTGGTTTTTGTTTAGGTAATAAGAGTTTGCACTTTTCTATTTCAAGGTTTATTCATTCTTGATTCTTATTATTGTTTGCGAGTGAATTGGGAGAGGATCTCGTGATTTTATCCATTTATCTAATATCGGGAGAGTTAGATTCAAGAAGCGAATGAATATGATCTTTATTCAATCAATGATGGTGAAGATTAATCCGGCAGGAATAAGTTAAGGATTTCAGCGGCTAAGAAGGAGCGCAAGATTGGTTGTTGTTCACCCTTGATTCACGCGGGGATGTATTATCAAGGCATGCACAAGTAGCTAGAGTTTCGACTTAGGGATAAGAAGAAACCATTGAAGAATGCTCCGCCGAACCTTGAAGTTGCTGCCCGATCGCCCAAGTAGTTGCCCAACTAGTCGCCCAAGCAACCATCAATTAGTTGCCAAGGCAACCCGTCGTGCAAGTTGCCACGGCAACTGAGTTGCCCGTGCACTCTTTTACCAAGACAATCAATCGGTTATCACACCTCAACTCACGATAACCTAGCCTATCTCTCTCAATTGAATTCATCTTTTCTTTTACTTAATTGCTTTCTAGATTAGTTATTAGTTAAAACTTCTATAATCCTTCACTTGTGTTTTTACTTTTTCTGATTGCAAGAGACTAGATTCTTGAAGTGGCACCAATCCTGTGGAGACGATATCTTTATAGGAGCCTAAGTTTGTGACGGAGGTCGAGTTTCCTTGGTTTGGCGGGTTACTCTTTGAAGGTTTGTGGAAGGGTTCTCCAATTTGGCGGCTCTATTAACAAAGTTATTGCAGAAGAATGTTAGGTTTGAGTGGACGGAGGATAGATAAATGAGCTTTTGAGAGGTTGAAGGAAGCTTTAACGCGAGCTCGGTTTTGGTTCAACTAGAATCGGAAATGAGTTTGTTGTTTATAGTGATGTGTCGTATGTAGGGCTTGGTTGTGTGTTGATGCAGGAGAGTAAGGTAGTGGCGTATACATCTAGGCAATTGAAGGTGCATGAACGTAACTACCCTACTCATGATCTTAAGCTGGCTGCGGTTGTGTTTGCCTTAAAGATTTGGAGGCATTATCTTTATGGTGAGAAATGTGTGGTTTATACGGATCATAAGAGTTTGAAATATCTGATGTCGCAGAAGGAGCTGAATCTTAGGCAACGTAGATGGGTGGAGTTTCTTAAGAATTATGATTTGACCATTGAGTATTGTCCGGGGAAAGCCAATGTTGTAGTGGATGCTTTGAGTAGGAAAGTGGCTGTGGAGTTGAGAGCCATGTTTGCTAGCTTGAGTGTGACGAATGACGGAGGTTTGTTGGCTGAGTTACAAGTGAAGCCGTCCTTGTCGCAGATGATTAAAGAGAAGCAATTGTATGATGGGAGTTTGGTATCTCACGTGGAAGATATCAGGGATGGAAATCCTACAGATTTTCATTTCAACAATGATGGGGTGTTATGTTTCAAAGGTCGAATAGTGGTGCCTGAGGATGAAGAGTTGAGGCATATTATTTTGACTAAGGCACACGCTAGTCCTTTTGCTATGCATCCCGGTAGTACTAAGATGTATCGAGGTTGAAGAAAGAGTACTATTAGGTTGGACCAAGAGGATGTGGCTGATTTAGTTACACGGTGTGTGGTTTGTCGTGGGTAAAGGCCGAGCATCGGTTCCCTTTCGGGTTGTTGCAACCGTTAAAGATACCGGAATGGAAGTGGGAAAGAATCACCATGGATTTTGTGTTTGGGCTGCCTTTGACGCCCGACCAAAAAAGATTCTATTTGGGCGATTGTGGATCGGTTTACTGAAATATGTGCATTTTGTGCTGTGCATACTACGTATACCTTGGACGGGTTGACTAAGTTGTACATCTACGAAATAGTGCGTTGCACGGAGTGCCCAAATCTATAGTTTTGGATAGGGATCCATGGTTCATCGCAAGGTTTTGGGTGAGCTTGTATCGTGTGCTTTGGGAACCCGGTTGAGTTTCAAAGTACCTCGTACCATCCTCGGTCGGATGGCCAATCGGCGCAGCGTGATTCAAGTTCTCGAGGATATGCTAAGGTGTTGTGTTATTGAGTATCGAGGCGTGGGAGAAGCGATTGCCGTTGGTGGAGTTTGCCTACAATAACAATTATCATGCTAGCATACGATGGCCCCTTATGAGGCGTTGTATGGCGAGGAAGTGTCGCGTCGGTGTGTTGGGCGAAGCGGGAAAAGTTTGTGTCTATGCCCAATGTCTTGAAAGACACAACCAAAAAGGTAAAGTTGATATGTGAGCACTTAAAAGCGGTGTAGATCGCCAAATCCTATCTTGATTTAAAGCGTAGGGATATAGAAATACGTTGTGGGTGATAAAGTGTTTTGAAAGTGTCACCCTAGAAAAGGTGTTGCGTTTTTGGGCGGAAAAGAGAAGCAGCCCGAGGTTCATTGGACCATACGAGGTTGTTGAACGTGTGGGTCCCGTTGCATACCGTTTGAGGTTACCTTGGAGTTGGGAAATATTCATGATGTGTTCCACGTTTGATGTTGCGGAGGTATAGGTCGGATCCATCGCATGTCATGCCCGTGAAGAGATCGAGTTGAGACCGGACATATCTTATGATGATGAACTAGTAGAGATTCTTGATACCAGCAATAAGGTGCTCCGTGGAAGAAACAATCAAGTGGTTAAAGTGTTGTGGAAATCTACCGCGGTGTTGAGGAGGCCACATGGGAGCGTAAGTCGGACATGTTGAAATAGTTTCTGCACTGTTTCCTCCGGTAAATTTCGAGGATGAAATTTCTTAAGTGGGAGAGAGTTGTAACACCCGGTTTTAGGGCTTAGCGGTTTAGAGGGTTTATTAGACGGTCCCTGGATCAAGTATATATTGAGTTAATTTGTGGATCGTATATTTTTGGTGTTGGAAAAATTATGGGAAAATGCTTAAAATATTATTTATTATATTTTAATAATGGTGGAATCAATTTTGAAACACGGGTTATGGAAGATGGACATTTTGGTTAGTGATCAAAATGAAAGTTTTGAAAACTGTGATTTTCTAGTGACTAAAATGAAAAGGGTCAAATACTTAGAATCTTTAAGGAGCTATTTTACCAATTGGTTTCTGATGATTTCTCATTTGATTTAACTGATTTTAACATGTGATTTAATTAATATTTTAAGTGGAT